>OY727108.1:13417200-14017200 GCA_963402855.1 Ormia ochracea
AATATGACCTCTGACCTTCAGATTTGTAGTGTTAGCGCGAAATATTTACCATGATGGAGGCAAAATTTTAAAAAATTTTATGTGTATCCTTTCACTTTTTATTAAAGCGATATATATATTTATAGGGTGTTCCAATAAGTTGTTTATGGAATACCCTATATATACATATATATATATGAAATTCTAAAATAAAAAAAAGCAACAATTTAACTAAAATCCGAAATAGTTTACACCTGGGAGCAAAGGAGCAAAACTCTCTTGCTCTTAGAGCCATAGAAGCATGGGCGGGACTTACAAAAAATATTGTTTTTATTAATTGTAATAAAATTCGTTTTCATTCATAGTTAACATTTAAAATTTACACAAACAATGTGAAAAAAGTACAAGTTTGATAGATTTTAATTCCCTCATTTACCATCCCTGTGACGGCGTATAAAATATGCCACGTCGATGAGTGTTAAACTAACTTGTTGCAATTTTGTTTGCGTGCACTTTATAAAATGTGTGTCATTGATTTATTTCATTTAGTTGGGCGGCTGCATGTCCGTTTGCTGCAGTCAATAATGGCATGTGCATGTGCTTGTGGCCAGAAAAGGTTCTGCGCGACAGTAAAACAGCTTAAGAACGTAAAATGTGGTTAAATTTAGTAAAAATAAAAATATATAGCGATGATGTAATAGAAATACAATAAATAAACGTAAAAATAATTAGTTTCTTAATAGAAATAATTTGAAGCCGGCGGGAAATACAGAAAAGTGAATTAAAAAAAATCATTAATTTATGATTTATTGATTTTACTCTGCGAGTAGGAAAAATCAAACAAAAGTTATAGAAACCGAATTCCTTATATATTTAAATAGTTCCAATACTAAGAAACGATTTTTATTAAGATTAAACTGACTCTTCGGTTGATGGACTATCCCTTTTACAAGTGGAATAGAACCTCAATAGTAACCAAACAAGGGAATTCTTTCTAGTAGTCCCAGAATTAAGGCTTCAATTTTAGTAATTTTAAGCCGACTTCTGTCGAATGGTTTTTTAAGGGTCGTCAACGCTTTGGTGCACAAATGGCGGTACATATAAATCTTTCCTTTCTTTTAGAACACCTTTGAAGGCATCCTTTCACTATCCCAGACAGTTGTACGATTTGTATAATATGGCATCCCTGCTGAGAAAATTGAATCGTGTGTCATAAATAAATTGTTTGCATCATTTTTGTATGATACGATGGCATCATCACTCTCAGATTTTTATGTGAATAAATCGCACGAGTTACGTGGAGCATCAGTGGTAACTGAAGAAAGAGATTCTTTCTAGGAATTGTATCCACGACAAAGGGAGTTCAGTTTACTGAAGAGTGCTGATCCAATTTATGCTAAAAAAAAACATATAAACTTCTAATCATTTAAGGCCGCTTTATACGGCAACTAATGTACTATAGATTACTAAAGTGATCCCATCTCTGCAAGATGGTCGTAATGAAAATCTTCGTAAGCCACTGAAGACCAAATTTTGGGGGAAAAAATATATTCACAAAAAACCCGTACATGATTTTTATATTCTTCAAAATGTAAAGTAAAGCCGCTGTTTCACTATCCTAGCCAGCTGTGCGATTCATTCACACGAAAATCGGTTGTGATTCCATCCTATTTTAAAAACTCGCATCAAAATGGACTTTTTCAAATTTGTTCTTTGCTGATTGATGTAAAAGGAACTCCAATCGCATGGAAATGATCATTTTATGGGAATTTTCATAAACTTTCGCGCATCATACGACTAGTCAAAAAAATTTCTTACACAGATGTATTTTTAGGCCTAACGGTCCTATGTTTACCGCACTCATGCCATACGTAGAAGATTGTAGGATTTTGCAGGATAGTGAATTTTTTTTTTTTTGAACTAACTTAAAATGCAAAGCTTTTGGCTCGAACGCAGGAAAACAGCCATGCTCTATGGAGCAATCGAACCCGCTACTTCCGGCTTAGTAGGCTGCGCATTATTCATTCGCCTACGGAGGCACCCATAGCATTTGTACACGCTTCGTTTCTTTCTAATGAACCTACTGAGTCTGTTCGCACTGATACGCTTATCTTATTCATTAAATTTTAATGATTATCTTTGAAAGTAAATGGTGACGACACTGAATTTTATAGGAATCACTATCTTAAAAACTTGTTCACATTTTTCGATCTTAGATACAAACAAGGGGGAACAAATTACTCATCATAATAAAAATAGAATTCTACTAATATCGGCTGCAGAGTAAAAAACTAAGAGGCAAATTAGAAAATACCGATATGCCAAAGACGCGTCTCAGTATTGTAGTATTTGGTTTTTTTACGACTCATTTATTGAAAACTTTGTTTTGTAGGCTAGTGTAAAGTGAGCATATGTATTAGAGACTTAGCTTTTACGAAGGCACTTAGCTTTTATTATTTTCAGAGAAAAAACTGAATATTTCCAAAAAATTTTGTAAATTAAAAAAAAGGTGTTAAATATGCTTAGACAGAAAGCAATTTCAGAGTTGTATTTCGGGCGGGGGAATATTTTTTATCTAATTATTTTAATATTCATTAAGTAAATTCATTTTTTTGTAAAGATTTTTCAAAGAATTTTACAATTTTATTAGCTAATTAATAAATTTATTCATTTGAATTATATTGATAATTTATTCTCTCTTATTTATCAGTATCGGTCTCATATCAAAAACGCTGCCGAGTTCATTGTCGTTTTTCATTTTTAGAATCATGTAAAATTCTCGTTAACGAACTTTTTGTAGCGATTTCATAATTTAAAAAATTTTGATTAAGCTGAAATTATTTCAATTCGAACAAATTTTTTTGCAAAATTTTGTTATGCTTAAATATGGCATCCCTGCTGAAAAAAGGATAGCGTGGCCTTAAAATGTCCATGGTTTTGCGACAAGCAAAAGTTTATGAAAATTTTTGTAAATTGATAATTTTCTTGCGATCAGAGTTGCTTTTTTACTTTAATCAGTAAAGAAAAAATTGTTTGCATTATTCTTGTATGATAGTATGGCATCAGCAACGCCATTTTGATACGATGTTTTAAAACATCTAGGGTTCCAAATCAGATTGTCGCGTGAATGAATCGTACGACATTTTTCATGTTATCTGACTGTTCTTTACGATATTCTTGGTTACGTAATTTGTAATAGAACTACAAAAAGCGTTAACATTTTTTGTTCTTACGATACGGAATTACGAAACCATAGAGATACTCGTAATAGGAATAATTATTAAAAAAGTTATTTTCTTTGTTATAGTTAGTCAAAAATTTTGTTTGTTTAATGGTTTTGAAAATATTTTTCACGGCATACTACCAAAATTATGCCTTTGTAATTCTCAATTGGTTTTTGAAAATATATATACAAAAAAAAAAATTATTTTTATCTAGATTTTTAATACTCTGTGCTGAAAGATTTGCGGATGACTTTACTTTTGGTAAGAGACGCGAATAAAACAAGTTTTTAAGTAGATAAAAGAAAGTGGCAAGAAAATGTACGTGAGCTATAATTAGTGAGTCGTAACTTGAACAGATACAGTGTGTAATGATAAAGGGAAAAATGCACATATTAAATTTTCTAACACTGTTGCTGTAAAGAATATCTGACATCACAATGAAACCAGCCGTCCGAATAAGGCCGGCATAAAAACACACACAAGTTATAGAGAGCGGCGGCCTTCGAAAAGCCACATTGTTTCGATTCTCAGTTGAAGTAAGTCGTGTTGCATTCATTTTTATTGTCACCTTATCGGTTCTTCTCAGAATTAAAATACGTTACGAATAATTAGTTGGGCAAATGTTGCAGTCTATTTTTTTTTCTTCTTCTTAATTGTCTAAGCAAATCTGTGTTTCTAGGCGAGAATGGAAAGGAGTAAGAAGGGGTTTACAGAGTTCTTACACTGAAATGTAACTTTATTTTCATAATGCCAAGAAATTACTTTTGAAAGCACACGAGTACATTTTAGAGAGAGGTAGGGTTTAAATATCTTCGTACTTCCGCTCTAGGATTGTCATCACTGCCCCGCGGGGTGTTTCCACTAAAACACTGATTCCCATTTTTTTTTCTGAGGTCCCAGTTTCCAGAACTCCTTTCTGCATTACTTCGTAAAGGATCATAAGCTTTAATTAGTCTAAGTCTGGACGTTTATACTAGTTTGGTAAAGCACCAGCCTCTTGTACTCCATCGCGTCTGGTTTTTTGGTCCGTAGTATGAACAGGACATAATTTACCACGACGTTCCACAGTAGGTTTCACACTCCAGCATTTCGGTAGTAATGTGTTCGGGAGAGAAGTCGCTAATGTGATCTTTGAGTGCAACCACAAGGTAATTTTTGAAAGAGAGATTTTATTTATTTATTTTTTGAGCGGTGAGATAGGGTTTAGATTTTAGGGTTTTCATTGAATTTTCCAACTTCAACACAGTTGAAGAACGTGTGTTCCGCATCGTCATTCAATTCTTTGAAGTATATGCAAGCGGGATAATCTGCTTTAACCACACGGTGAAAATACTTACGGAAGTATTCGTGGCAAGTGAAGTGTTTTGTTTCAAGAAAACACTGATGGCAACTGACCTATACCAGCCCTTATATAGAGATACATCAGCTGGACTTACGGAATTGAGAGTTAGTTATGACCTGGATAAAGAGTTTTAAAAATTAGCAGAAAATATTTCTTGACTTTTAATTAATTCAGAGCATATCAGGCGTGGCAAAAAACAGCTTTTCAGTGGAAATACCCATATCTGTAACAAAACTTACTATTCAAACGTTTAAAATTAAAAATTAAAATTATTTCTCAAAGTGTAATTTTAATATTGTTGTTTTTAAGGCCCACCTGCCACGCGGGAGACCAGGATTCAATTGGTCATCTGCGAGCTTAGTTGACGGCCCCAACAGCCAGCTTTTCTACTCATATTATAATTACATCCATATAATAATAATAATTGCAATATTAAATAAATAAATATTAAATGTGCAGAATTGTTTACGAGTATTTTTGGCGATTAAAGACGACTAACAACGAATGAAGTCATTTCATAAGAAAACTTAAAAAAAAAAATTAAGAACAAATTTTTTTGGTTCCATTTCTTTATTCGTGTAAAAATGAGAGACTTTGAATACAAAATCGCCTGCTTCCATTTACATTCTTATTATTCCATGCTCCAGTGACAGACAGATTAACTCAAGCAAACCAACCATACGCTTAAATTCGTTGCTAAAACTTTATTTACGGCTATAAATATTTTGTTTGTAATTTTTTACTTTTTTTTATTTTATTTTTTATTTATAATGATTTTTTGGTTGGTTTTTTTGCCTGGCTGTCGCCTGACTAATCTATTAAAAAAAAGCCGGTTGGTTTGCAACCTTGACCGCCATATTTGAATGCATTTAATGCATGCATTTTGTGCAACAGCTGTTCCTTTTTCCATTTTCGCAGAAATGCCAAGAGAGAGTCTTTTATTGCTGAATTGTAATAACGTAATATATAGAATATAAAAATATAATTTCAATTCTGCAATAAGCGACACATAATATCAGTGTAGCCAAAACGACTAAAATAATATGGTTTCCCAAGAACAGAATTCAGGCGATAACCACTAGTTATGCAATGCGCAGGAATTATAAGAAAAGGGAAGTGATAGAGATAGACTGAGTAGCCTTTGTTTTTTCTCCTGCAGTACATCTGGTGTCCAAGTTGGGACCATAAATCTGTCATTTTGTAAGTTATCATCAATTACATCAAATTACAGTAAATTCTCTGTTATCCGAGTGGTTATTGTCAAGTCCAAAGTTAAAATAAAATTCCATGTAAGAATTCATTTCTTCTCGTATTTAATTAATTTTCATAATTTACTAAAAGTGAGTAAGAATACAAAAATTTTAAAATTCCTTTAAAAATATAGAATTGTTTCTGTCATTTCACAAATAGTTTTTGCAAAACGGTCGCTTCCCCCCCTTTATTTCAGATTTCTAAGATTTCTCTCTAAAAAAGAACTATCAAGTTCTCCAATATTTTGTATGACAATTACATGTAAGGCTACATCTCATTTGACATATTGGTCTCATGAAACATATTTGACAGTTGCATCTAAACTGTGACAGGTGTTTTCTAAATCTTATGTATATATATATGCAAAGTATATGGGTGTGAATATAACATGATCACTTACATTTAACCAAAACATTCGAATAAAATTCTCGTTAAATTTTTCTTCTGTATTTGCATTTCAGTTTCGTGTTCATTAGAGAGAAGAGGAGAAACAGAAATGACACAGTGTGCAGATACCTCATTTATACCAGACCTCCCCAAAGGGCCACTGTGCACTTACCGCAACAGAGTAAATTTCGATTGGAAACGTTTAAGGCTGATATTTGAAAAGGAGCAGGGTTTGCGCGTTAAAGTAAGTTTTTTTGGTTGGATTTATTTGAACTAGAAGATATAAATATAAGAAATTGTCTTCTTTTATTAGTACGAAGTATGGAAGATTTTAGAAAATGATCCTCTCTTTTCCCACCCTATTGCACATTTACCCACCGATGAACAAAAACGTATCTGTGCTATACAAATGAACCGTATGGCCGATTTGATAATACCTCATAAAGATATGGAAAAGCGTTCGTTTAGTGAAAAAACAAAATATTTAATGAGCATAAATGAGGCCTTGCATACATATTGTCCCAGTTTGTCGGTAAAAATTGCCTTGGGTGTTGGCTTGTTTAATAATGCCATACGAGCCTTGGGTACTGAACGTCATAGGAAATATTATGAAGCTGCTTGGAATCGTGAAGTGGTAACTTGTCTGGCGGTAACGGAAATCTCACATGGCAGCAATACGAAAAGCATTCGCACCACTGCCACTTATGATCCCGCAACTCAGGAGTTTATTATAAATACGCCAGATTTTGAGGCTGCCAAATGTTGGGTCGGGAACTTGGGAAGGACTGCTACTATTGCATTAACGTTTGCTAATTTATATACACCAGATGGTGTTAACAATGGAGTACATGCTTTTCTTATACCAATAAGAGATCCAAAAACGCTACGACCTTATCCGGGTCTTCTGGTGGGTGATATGGGTGAGAAGATCGGTTTGAATGGCATTGACAATGGCTTAATTACATTTACCAATTACCGCATACCACGTGAAAATTTACTAAATCGTTCGGCTGATGTTACACCTGAAGGACTGTTCGAGACCATTTTTGCGGAGCCAGGCAAAACTTTGGGTGCAATTTTGGAATCGTTTTCGGCGGGTCGTGTTGGCATTATGCAAGAATCTGTCAATACCTTGTCAAATGCTGCTGTTATAGCGGTACGCTATGCGGCTTTAAGAAAACAATTTGGCCCAACAAAGACAGGTCCCGAACTGCCTATTATTGAGTATCAATTACATGTAATTAGAACATTCATTTGAATTTTTTTATTTTTATTATTAATTTTTTTTTTGTGTTCCCAGCAATGGAGAATATTTCCTTATTTGGCCGCCGCATGTGTTTTAAAAATTTCTGTCGCTGAACTGACTGAACAATATTTAAATATTATTGAAAAATCCCAGGCTGATTCCAATGGTTTCGAATTAATGGTAAGCAACGACTTCTCTCACTTTTGTACATGCACACTTGTTTTAAGAAATACAAAATTCTCTAAGTCAATTAAACAGGCTCGAGTTCAAATCCCGAACATAAACATTTTTCACACTAAAACTAAAACTTTGAAAAATAAAAAAATAAAACTATTTTTATATAACAAATAGTTATATTATTAATTATTATTATTAAATAATTTTGGTTTTAAGTACAGGCGGGAAATAATATAAAAAAAAATGTAATTTACATATATTAATCCTAAAGAAGTTGCAAAAGGGAGCAGCGTCTAAAAGAAATGGTAAAAATTTTCACAAAACGGATAATTTTGTGTTCTTTCCTCATATATGCTTTGCTCTCATAAAGTTTTTTGTCCTCTATTGTAAAAATTTCTTCCTTACTCAGAGCGAAAGACATTTTACTTTTTGCCCCGTAGAAATCGACAGGTGTAAAAATCCACTGTAAATCGTACATTATTGGGAATGGCCAAATATGGCATCTCTGTGAAAAAATAAGGTAGTGGCATAATTATGACAAGCAAAAGTTTATGAAAATTATCATAAAATGACAATCAACCAGTAAAGAACAAATTTTCTGCACCGTTTGTGTACGATAGTGTGGCACCAGCAACGCCACTTTTATGCAATTTTTTAATATAGAAAGAAATCGCTTTCATATATTCGTATGAATCAATCGCACGACCTTGTAGGACAGTGAAACGCTACCAGATAATGTTCAAAAAAATATTTTGTGTTAGAGGGGTAAGAAAATTATATTCTAATAATTAGTTTTATATATATATTGTATCGGAAAATATAAACAAAAGACAATAATACGGTTGTTTTTTGTTTTCTCAAGCAGATGAATTAGCAATCTGGCTTCTGTATATTTTTCTTTACAAATTTCATAAAGTCTAAATAAAAAGAGGCCCAAACACTTTTCTCTAATTTGTGATCTTCTCTCGTTAAACATATAAAACACAATTTTTACAGGGCGAGCAAAAGATTTTTAAAAAAACACCCTTTCGCAGTGCAAAAGGAAACGCCAATCAATTATTTTTTAAAAAATATGACCATTAAAAATTTTTAATTCATTCATCTCACTTTTTTCTTGCATTTATATTCTTCTCTAAAAAGAGTTTAATATTAATTTCCGATCCCATAAAGTATATCTATTCTGGATTCTTCTTTAAAAAGGGAGTTCATTGTGAAGTTCCCATCTTTTTGTCTGCCCTCATTTTTTTATATTTATTATTATTTTTATATTTTGTCTAAACTCAAAAATTTTTAAATCCATCTGCCTTAATTTCCTTCTGATTTTTCCTATGTAAAAATCAGCAAAATCGTGTGATAAATAGAATAAATATAGCCATACAAAAAACATTGTACGGCGGTATCAAACCAAGACGGACAGCGTAACAGACACGCCACTTTTATTTTAATTCCACCATTATAATTATTTTTCTTAAATTATTGTTACATTTTTTAAGCAAACCCAGTCAAAGCGGATCCAACCGTGAGGTGTTTAGAGCGTTTTGGGCATTTTGGGCATTTTTAATTTAAAAACCGTTTTGCCTGGATTGGTATTTGATTTGGTTTATGTTCGGTTTCGAATTTATTTATATTGATGAATCCAAACAAGTATTATACGAGTATGTGAGTTTATACGTATATATATATATGCACATATACTACTATGGTATACATTTTTAGGCCCTTGTATATGATGTATGAATTTATAATTGTGTATGTATGCCTAAAGCATAATTACTTTATGGATCAATTTAATACGTTTGTATTACAATATAAGATATTCAAAATTTAAAATTTCTTCTTCTTATTCCTTTTCTTTGGAAGAACACATCCATGGAGAAGGGTATATAAGATTCGGCATAGTCGAATATACATATCAATTTTACTTGCTTAAATCAAATTTCAATCATGTCACCATAATTACAATTTTTTTTTATGAAAAACGTCGTTTACTGAAAGTATCTTTTTTGAGGGCACTCCCGCTTGTTCTGCCTTCATACAAGTTTTAGCATATATTTTCAGGGCCTTTAAATATTTACTGGTTAAGGGATACGTATAAGAATAACTTGGATACACATAACACATATATTGTCTACCCAGTAACCCACTTGTGATAAATTTAATGAAACATTTTAAAAACATTCTAATAAAAATTCAAATAGTGTGAAATATGTATTAGATTTAAGAAATCTTTTCATAAAATCTATGAAGTCCACACAATTTAGCCACGTTACAATCAAAATGGAAAAGTTATATTTGGGATTTCATCGCCGAGTTTAAACAATAAAGGAAATCAGAGCAATACAAAAGCGAATACACTCTGAACCCCCTATATCCACCCAAATTACAGAAACAAAAAATTTAAATCGTTGTTCATATAAAATGAAGTGGATTGAAAATCTTAACTACGAAAAATCAAATAAAAGAAGAATTTAAATAATTATTTATATAATATTTCATTTCAAAGAAATGAAATTAATAAATAAATTAGCAAATAAAGCAAAACTTGCATAAATATAAAAAAAAAACAATCGCCAAAAAATATTTTTAAGCAATACAATTTTACAAGTAAATAAAAGACTAATAAAATTTAGAACTTGGAAAAGCGTTGCAATAATTGAATTTCCGAAATTCCAGTTTTTGTTACACTTAAAAAAATATTGGCATTTATTTTGTTCTCCATATTTTTAAGAATCTCGATAAACTCTGCTGAGAACAGAAGGTTCTCTTGTACTGCTGTGACGTCTGCATTCAAGCAATATTTTAATAGTGATAAATTATTTAAAAAAAAATCGGTTTAATTTTTTTTTTGTTGAAAAGTAATCAGTGTACGTTATTTTAATCTCCGGTAAATACGAAGCAATACATAACATATAGATATAGTTACATGGTTGAAGTCTTTACTTTAGTATTGACACTACTGTACTAATTTAGCTTCGCCAATCGCGGCAAATTTTGCAAGTGGATGCCCGATTGCCAAGTTATTGCTTTTGTCTCGGAAGTAAAATTCGGTATCCAAAAAGTTTTTTTGATATAAAAATTTAAATGTTGTTTGTTATATAATTTATTTAGTAAAAATAAAAATGTTTGAAAATAGTTAGCACAGTGGGATTTATAAACAAAGTTGCTCTGAATTGCTCCCTTATTATCTAAAGTTGAATTTCATCAATTTCTTAAGCATACATTGCATCTGCTTACATAGCACTTACCAATATTATTTAAAAATAGTGAAATTTTCACATCACACGTAGTGCATGCAATTCGGAAAATTCTAGAACAAAAAAAAATATATATTTTATTACATTTTACAGGCAAATATTGTGTCAGAAATCCATGCGATTATTACCTCATCAAAGGCCATGATAACATGGACTGCACGCGATGCCGTACAAGAGGCTAGAGAAGCATGTGGTGGTCACGGCTACCTCAAGGCTTCCAAATTAGGTGACTTACGAAATGATCACGATGCTAGTTGTACATATGAAGGTGATAATAATGTTCTGGGCCAACAGGCTTCTAACTGGTTACTAAGGCAATGGAATCATACCATCGAGAGTCCAATAGGTACGGCCAACTTTTTACACCAACGGGAAACGATACTCACATACACTTTTCCAAATGCCTCAATGGCACACGATACTGCATCGATAGCATGTAAGTTCCTTCTAGTTAAATTAACACCTTTTTTCCTAATAATAATTCTCATGCAATTGCCTTTATTTATCTTGTCGTTGGGTTGCTGTTTCAGTTGTTTTGACCTGTTACGAATGGCTGTTGTGCTACTTGCTGAAAACCACATCGGAAAAAATAACTGCAGGTGTTAATAAACACAGTCTTTATTTTGAAGCACGTAATAATGCTGAGGTCTATGGTGCACGTGAATTGTCTGCTGCCTATGCCGAATATTATTGTTTGAGTCGTTTTGTAGATCGAATTCAGCGACCCGATATTACCGAAGAGTACGCCCACATTTTGAAATTGGTTTTTGACATCTATGCCATGTGGTGTTTGGATCGTCATATGATTACTTTCTATTTGGGCGGTTTTGCGTCCGGACCCATTTTTTCAAACACGATTAGAACACAACTGTTGCAAAAATGTGCTGAAATGAAAGATACGGCCGTGGCTGTGGCAGATGCCTTAGCACCACCAGATTTCGCTCTGAACTCGGTAATTGCCAAGTCGGACGGTTTTTTATATGAGAACTTGCAAAACCACTTCATGACAAATCCTGGAGCTTTCGATAGACCACCTTGGTGGCGAGATGTAATCATACAATCAAATTTATAAAAAAAACACTGCTTTCTTGTAACTGAAAATTTACTTATTTTGTAAAAATATATTGAATATTTTTTCTCCTTGTTGTGTAAATTTTACTCTACTGTGTTTTCTTTTTACAAAAGAAAAGCCAATTTCGAACATCTCTTGAGTAATTGTTTGGCTAAACAAATTATTATTCATTAATATAATATAATATATAATATATTTATGTCTAAATCGCCTCTACGAAGTAGTGAATTTGTAGGCAAGTATGTCGGGCTACATATTAAAACAAAATTTAACTAAACTTCTTTGGGCAGTCCTACAGTTCCGAACTCTTAGCAGGCGAGCTACAATAGCCGAGGCTACCAATGAATGGTCCACTGCAGTTCATGACGAAGCCCAAGGATATCATAGAGCAGTTCAGCGGATACAGCTTTTGAGCCGTAATATTGGCATAATATCCTTTATTGATTCTGTGGAGCTGACCCGCGGTTTATATAACAACGATCAGTACCTGATTGATTTTTCTCTGAAGACAGTCCAGTATGTAAAATTGTTTGGTGACATTGGCACCATTGCTTGCAACGTATTTCAACCTAGAATTACGTATGCACAGCCTTAACATACTCCATACGATCGGTCCTACCAATGGCACGTGCAAATTCATTTCAAATCTGTAAATTTTTTTATGGATTTTTCACATGAATTATCAACTTTACATAAAAAATAATTCAGGTAGCTTTAGAGCAGATTATCTTAGCGGCCAACTCACTGATCAAAAACCTGAAATTATTGAGACGTTGAATTTTTCTCGCAATAACGCCATTCCACCTCCTGCTGTATGTGCAAATCCACCGTAGTGTTGGAAGACCTTTTCATTAAAAAAATAATAGTATTGTGTTATTTAAATTTAAAGTTTTTATGCACTTAATGGAAACCCCGTTACAAAAACCCCAAAAAGGCAAATAACAAATAGTAAGAAAAACTGAATATGATCGGTGGCTTATCCATCCAGAATATTACATAAACACGAACGAAATTATTACGCGATATGGGTAGTACAGTATTTCAGATCCTACTTGTACAGCCTCTTAAATGCCTTCAGGCAAAACGTGCGGGTAGGGATTTAAATCGAAGACTCCAAAGAATATAATGCAAGAATAGAACATATAAAAGGAAAATATAACTAACTATCATATTGTTGGGGAGCACGAATTCGGAAATAGATTGCATAACGGGGGGGAAGCCAATGCGGTCGTTCCATGGGAGTTGAAACCATGCATTCATATGAAGGAGAGTGTAACGATCATATTCCTGTACTTTCTGCCATTGTCAGAAGATTTCGTAAACAGATAATGGTTGAAAAATAAATTAGCGGCGGCCCGATAAAGTTCCTTAAGTGCTCATATTTCTCGGAAGACGTCTGTAACGAGTATAAAATTTATAAGCATAACATCATAATATATAATGACTGATATATTCACTGGCGCAAAGTATGACAGACATCCTACCAAAATGGATTGGTTATTAGTTCCATCTCCTGGAATATCACTTGGAATGTATGCGCCGTTGCTACGTTATATCTCATTTTATTTACTCTAGAGTTAACTAATTTTGTGCCTCACTGTTCTTTACTTATTTCCCTTTTCTGACGTATTTCTTTCTTCTATGAGCAAAGAAGAGAGTAGTGGCCTGACCTGGTTGGTTGTGATTATTTCGTCGTTAATATCTTCTTGTTGTTGTTTATTAAGCCTTTAAATATATCACCGATACAAGTTCTCCATTGGAAGAGAGCATTTCCAAGTATTTTGTTGTTGTGCTACTCTGCTCACTTACAACAATAAGGATCTCTTCTTCTTTATTGTGTGATCGTGCTCTGTAATAAATAAATTATTAAGTTGTTGGGAAGGCGGGCAGCTTATAGTGAAGACAGTTGGATTAATGTCCTCGAATTCAGAATTCAAATACATACATACATACATGTATACAAACGTACATAAAAAATAATAATCATTTTATGTGTAAATATCCGAATTTAACATTCTTAACAAATTTAAACTGATCTCAGTGTATGACAGTATGACTTCTTAAGTTCTTCGTTTTATAAACGATTCCGAACTCTGCTTTTATTTAAATTCACCCGACTAAATACACTTTCGGTATTTGCGATTTGTGGTGAAATCATTTCAGAAATTTTTTGTTTTTTCTAAATTCTGTAAAGTTTGGTTGTTTAGTTGAAAATAAAAAAATCAGAATGTACCAAAAATTTACTCTAAAAATTCAATTTTAAAAACAAGTTGCCACATTTGTTAAATTTAGAAAAATCGTATTAGTGTATTTTCAGAGGTGGAAATCGTCCGAAATCGACAACAGGCTGATTCGAAATTATTACTATTTAATTTTTTTTTATTTCACTAGTGTTGAAATATGAGTACACATGCATACATACATACATACATACACACGTACACATGCATCATTGTATCGTTTACTTTTATAAGTTGTTGAGTCGCCCTTTTTTGCAGTGTAAAGACCTCCTTTCACTATCATCCAAAGCCGTCCTATTCGACCAATTATATATATATGTGTGGTGAAAAAATGAAATAGTGTGGCATAACAATGTGCAATTACTATGGCAAGCAAGAGTTTATGAAAATTTTCATAAAATGATAGTTTTGTGCGATCAGAGTTGCTTTTACTTCAAGCAGCCGAACAAAGAATTATTTTTTTGTGACGCAAAAGAAGACATTAGACATTATTTATCATAATGTTTCTCTTTAGAGGATTTTCCTCTATTTTGGTTAATTCATTTCACTAAATAATACCAGAGGCTTTGGAGCTCTTTTAAGTAAAGAATGCATAGAATATCATTTCTCAACGCCAAACTGTCCCAAACGGGAATGCTGACGCCGAAAGGTAGAAGAATACCACAACCGAGACAATAATAAGGAAATAAATATTGAAGAAGAATTATCAATTATAGAACAGATCACAATAACGCGGAATATAATAAAGTCAAGGCAAACAAGACAAACACTCTCGTGAAGAACATTAGAAGACTCTTCAAATCTGCAGCCGTTCGTGATAATAGTTCTGTTGTCAGCCATTCACCCAAAGGAGTCAACTCTAACGATCCAACCACTAACGAGGGGCAATGGGATTGCGGCAATTGAAGTCTTTGGAATGCACCTTATTAATGAAAAGAAAGCATACGGACCAATCTGCAGAGGGCAACTCAAAATAATAGGCGCACCTACTTTGAGACAACTTGGCTGTTTAGTGAAGTTGCTTATGAGAACGCACACTTAATTGCCGCACCTGTGCGGTACCCACATAACGTGATTACGAGGTGTGTCCTTAAAACAGTGCAACGTGTAAGGCATGCTTTAAAAATTCAAGGCAATTTATATTTATTATTAATTTTTAATTAAATAAGACTTTACCAAAATAATTTATAAAAATCAGAAAATATTACATGTGTTGGAATTATTTTGTGCGCGTCTGTATTACATTCTACATGCATTCGCAGAAAAAAAATAAGTAATGACTTATGACTTGATAAAGATACCCTGTTCACAATATGAAATTAATTATTTTGAACATAATTTTAATTTTACTCTACAAACTTTCTTCGTCTGTGTATCGAATGTTTAGTTTCCGCATTCTCTTCATTTTCCGTATCAGAAGAGGTAAGTAAAGTCGCACAAAATAGTGCACCTTCGCCCACTCCCGTTTCGTCTTCAAATAACACATTCAAAATTTTCAGCGTGTAAACAGGTCCAAAGTAATAATAGTTAATTCAACATGGTACTGAGCATAGTTGGATCCAGTTTTAAAAAATATGTGCGTACATGTGCATGGATGTGTGAATACATATGCAAAGTATGTGTGTGTGTACAGTTACATGATCAGTTACATTTACCGGTAACCATCGCAAGTTTGGCTGTCGTTAAAATTTATTCTGTATTTGCATTTCAGTTCGAGGTGATTAAAGAGAAGAGTAGAAACAGAAATGATGCAGTGGGCGGATACCTCATTTATACCAGACCTCCCCAAAGGGCCACTGTGCACTTATCGTGACAGAGTAAATTTCGATTGGAAACATTTAAGGCTGATATTAGAAAACGAGGAGGGCTTGCGCATTAAAGTAAGTTCTTTTGGTGTATTTATTCCAACTAGAAGATACAAATATAAGAAATTGTCTTCTTTTATTAGTACGCAGTATGGAAGATTTTAGAACATTATCGCTTCCTTTCCCATCCTATTGAACATTCACCCACCGATGAAGAAAAACTTTTCTATGGTATACAAGTGAACCGTATAGCCGATTTGATAGTTCCTAATAGATATATGGAAGGGCACTCGTTTAGTGAAAAAACAAAATATTTAATGAGCATAAATGAGGCCTTGCATACATACTGTCCCAGTTTGTCGATGAAAATTGTCTCGGACGTTGTTTGGTTTAATCATACCATACGAAACTTCGGTACTGAACGTCATAGGAAATATTATGAAGATGCTTGGAACCGTGAAGTTATACTTTGTATGGCGGAAGAGGAAGTCTCACACGGCAGTATTACCAAAACCATTCGCACCACTGCCACTTATGATCCCGTAACTCAGGAGTTTATTATAAATACACCAGGTTTTGAGACTGCCAAATATTGTGTCGGATACTTTGGAGGGCTTGCTTCAATGGCATTAACGTTGGCTAATTTATATACACCCGATGACATTAATAGAGGTGTGCATTGGTTTCTGATACCCATAAGAGACTCAAAAACATTACAGCCGTATCCGGGTGTTCTGGTAGGTGATATGAGGAATCAAATCGTCGGTATGAATACCTTTAACCACAATTTCGTTACATTTGCCAATTACCGCATACCACGTGAAAATTTACTAAATCGCTGGAGTGATGTTACCACCGAAGGATTATATGAGACCTCTGTTGCACACCCGAGCATCGCTTATTGTTATGCCACAGAAGTGTATTTTGTCTCTGCTGTTGGGGTTATGCAAGAATCGGTCAACAGCTTGTCAAGTGCTGCTGTTATATCGGTACGCTATGCGGCTGTAAAAAAATACTTTGCGCCACTGCCGTTATTTGAGGATCCAGAACATGTTAGTGGAACTGTTATTTGATATTTTAGCAACGACAGTCTTTCGTGTTTTAATTATTTTCTTTTTGTTTTCTCAGCAAGAGAAAATATTTCCGTATTTGGCTGCCGCATGTGTTTTAAAGATTTATGTCGCTGAACTGACTGAAGAATCTTTGAAGCTTATTGATAAAAACAGGGATGATTCCAACGATGGCGGATTAACGGTAAGCAAGGACTTCCTTTACTTTTATTTAAATACATGCACTATTTTCTTGGGAGACATAAAATGTTACAGATAGAAGCATTAAAGGAAATGGAAGCGATTATTTGCTCATCAACGATCATGATATCACAGATGGCAGGTAATGCCATACAAACGGCCATAGAATCATGTGATAGTAACGATTACCTCAAGGCTTCCAAATTGGATGCCTTACGAAATAACCACGATCGAGGAAGTTATACTAATAATGTGTTTGAACTGCACTTCAACTGGTTGTTAATACAGTGGAATCATCCTGCTAAGACTCCACTAGATAGCGTACATTTTCTATCCCAACGAGAAATCATACTCACTTACACGTTCTTAAGTGTCTCAAAGGCTCACGAAATTGGATCGGTAGCGTGTAAGTTCCTTCCAGTTAAATGAACAGATTTTCCCTAATAATAATTCTCATTCAACTGTGTTTATTTATGTTGCCTCTTGGTTGCCGCTTCAGTTACTTTGACCTGTTACAAATGGCTGTTGTGTTATTTACTGAAAACCACTTGCGAGAAAATAGCTGAAAATTCTAATGCAGGAAGTCATTATCTTGAGAGCCCTATTAATTCTGACGAGTACTCTCCTGAAAAATTGCTTATTGTCTATGCCGAATATTACTGTATGAGTCGTGTTATTGATCGAATTCAACGACCCGATGTTAGCGAAGAGTATGCCCACATTTTGAAATTGGTTCTAGACATCTATGCCATGTGGAGTCTAAATCGTCATATGCGTACTTTCTATATGGGCGGTTTTGCGTCCGACGCCATTTTTGTCAACGCTATTAATACACGAATGTTGGAAAAATGTGCTGTACTAAAGGATTCAGCCGTGGCTGTGGCAGATGCCTTGGCACCACCTGATTTTGCTTTGAACTCAGTAATTGGGCAGTCGGATGGTTTGTTATTTGAGAACTTGGAAAACCAGCTTTGGACAAATCCTGGAGCATTCGAATTACCACAATGGTATGATGTAATCAAACATCAAATGTGGTGTAAATTTTATTCAACTGCGTTTCCTTTTTAAAAAAAAATAATGGAAAATATTTCTCTCTATTGTGTAACACAATTAAGCATTTATAATTTGCAGAAAGTGGAATTAATTATATTTTTTAAACGATATTGTTATAACTGCCGATGTTGAGCGTTTTATGAAGTGAATAAAAAAGATATTATAAATTATAAATATTCTTGAAATGATTTTTATTTCGCACAGAAATTTGTTTTCTCCTTCAAAACCATTTTCATTCCAAAAGGATTCCACACTCTCACGTTTCCCAGTGTAAGGCGAGAATTTAACTATCAAGTGTAAATCGCCTCTACGAAGTAGTGAATTTGTAGGCAAGTATGGCGTGGCCAGTCCTCCCTTTCCGAACACTTAGCAGGCGAGTTACATATACACATACTTCCACCAAAGAACTGGGACTTCCCCACCATAGTTAATAAGTACTTAAATAGGAAGTAAAATTTATTCTTTTTGTTTCACATCAACCAAATGAAAGAAAGTGCTTAAGATGTGAATAAAAATGGTAAAAATGGGTCGATACAAGACCATAGAAAGGAAAAGACGAGAAGATTCGGAGAATGTACTTTTTTTTGGAGAAGTAAAGAGAAAAAATACAACGAAAGCAGTAACAATGGAACAGCAACAACTACAACAACGACATCATAAAATAGTATAACAAGCACTAGCCTACAACAACTGCACTTCCGAGAGTTTCAAAAGCAACAGCCAAAGAAACCAATGAATGGTCCACTGCAGTTCATGACGAAGCCCAAGGATGTCATAGAGCAGTTCAGCGGGTACAGCTTTTGAGCCGTAATATTGCCATAATATCCTTTATTGAATCTGTGGAGCTCACCCGCATTTTATGTAACAACGATCATAATAGACAGTCCATTATTGCCCCTATTATGGTTCACAACACCTAAGTGTTGTGTTGTAGAGCAGACAATACAACACTTATACCTTTTTCTGATTATGGTTTACAACATCTAGATCAATTGAAGAGTTAGCTAATACTACTCCTGTTAATACCCCCATTGAGAATTAAAATACAAATCCTGGAGCTCATAAGTTACTGGGAGATGATCTTAATTGAGTTCCATATAAGGTAGCTAATCATCAAAAAATTGTAATTCTTGTTGGGACTGCAATAGTTATTGTTGCTGATATAAAATATGCTCGTGTATCAACATCTAATCCTACAGTAAATATATGATAAAATTGGATCTCCTCCTCCTGTTGGATCAAAGAATGAAGTATTTAGACTTCGATCCGTTAATAGTAACAGCTCCGGCTAAAACTGGTGAAGATAATAAAAATAATAAGGCTGTAATAGCTACTGATCATACAATTAAAGGCATTCAAATTGATCAAATTCCAGCTAAATCAACAGATGAACCTCTCTGAGCAATATTAGATTATATGGGAGGGTAAACAGTTCATCCTGCACCCAACCCCCTTTTCAACTATTCTTCTTGAGAGTAAGAAAGTAAGTGCAGGGGCTAAAAATCAAAAGTTCTATTATTTATACGTGGAAATGCTATATCTGGAGCTCCTAACATTAATGGAACTAATCAATTTCCAAATCCTCCAATTATAATTGGTATCACTATAAAAAAAATTATAATAAAAGCGTGAGCTGTAACAATTACAATATAGATTTGATCATTTCCAATTAATGTTCCAGGGTGTCCTAATTCAGTACGAATTAAAATTCTTAAAGAAGTTCCTACTATTCCTGCTCAAGCTCCAAAAATAAAATATAAGGCACCAATATCTTTATGATTAGTAGAAAATAGCCATTGTTGCGATTAAATGGCTGAAAATAGGCGATAAATTGTAAATTTACTTACGAGATATTTCTCTTTAATCAATAATTAATAATTAATAATTATTTCTGGCTTTAAAGTCAATAATGACATTAGACTGCAATTCTAAAGGACTATTCTTAACTATTCTGTAATAAATACATCACTTCGCAAACATAAAAAAACCGAAACTCCAGCGGAAGTTTATATGACCATGTTCCACGAAATTAAAGAGGAATTGCAAAAGCAAAATTTTACGATGATTTACACTGACGGTTCAAAAAATGGGACCATTCATCTTATAGTATAGTCTCGGACGATTCTCTTATTAAAGCATCATTACTACCAGTATATAGTTCAACTTCCCCCGCTAAAATTATAGCAATCAATGAAGCTATAGAATACGCGCAGAATACCAGTGGTAAGTTTGCAATATTTACCGATTCACTAGCCTCAATCGACTCAATCAGTAACCTCTCCAACAACGAGTATTACCCTCAGATGATTAGACAAAGACTTATCTTTAACAGCCCCACAATAATACTCATCTGGATCCCTGGTCATGTGCAAATACCGGGTAATGAACACGCAGATAAAGAAGCAAAAAATGCGTTAATATCAACTTTACTAACTACACCCAACTATAATTTCGCGGACATAAAAAAACATATTAAAAATACTTTCTCACAAAAACTATTCGAAGTTTGGGACAATTTCTCAAATTGGTATAAAGAAGTAAATCCAAATAAAATGAGAATAACCAACATGTTTAAAGACCAAAACAACAGTTTTAATAGACGCGACCAAGTTGTATTGACTAGAGTCAGATTAGGACATACTATGGTAACACACAGTCATTTGTTTGATAAGAACCAGACAAATGTATGTAAATTTTACAATAAATCAGTTATTTCGATTAAACATTAATTCTAATATGCGAAAAATTCAAAATTCAAAGAGAAAACATTTTCAAAAATCTAGACGTGACTAGTATTTTACAAGACACGACATTAGACAATTCGGTTCTATTATTGGAGTTCCTTAAAGAATGTAAACTTTATCACTTATTATAAATAAATAAATTATTTTTACCGTTTATGTTCAACTGTATGAGCTTAACACCATACAAGTTATAGCTCCTATTCTAGCACGTAAGCTTATAATTAAGTTATCCGCCTTATGACTATAAAAAAAAAAATTAAAGTTGCTATAACTGAAATATATATTGTTAGTTGTGGAATATTTACCCATTTTGGTAAAAATCCTAAAAATGGGTCGGATGACAATAAATTAAATATAATAAAAAATTGTAATGATTTTGTATATAATTGATTTATATGAGAAATCTTGAATATATTAAATATATAGATTTAGTATATCAGTTAGTATTCATCCTAAATGATTCATTGATGAATAAGATATTAATTTTCGTAAAGAAGTTTGATTTAAACCTATTAATGCTCCAATTATTGCAGAAAGTATAATTGTAATTATTATTAATGGTTTAACCTTCAAGCGGTCTTCGGGTCAAATTTGACCCATTTTAAAAGAAAATTTTAGTTTGTTCTTAAAGGGCTTAGTTATTTTTTCATTATTTTGTGACTTTTATTTATTTTCAAATACTAACAACTAGTTTAGGTTTTTAGAAAAAAATATTGGGGAAAAAGCTTATATAAAATTTTTAGCATATAAAGTCTTTGGGTCAAATTTGACCCGGAGTAAAAAACTTGAACTTTAATGTAACGTAAAAATAAATTTACAACCCATCTCAAGATGTGACAGTTGATGAACAGCTAGTCCTCGAATGGGACAAAAATTGCTTGAGAAGCAAATGACTTTAGTTGGAACTATACGTAGACACAAGACTGAATTGCCATCGGAGCTTTTGGTAACTAAAGGTAGATCTGTATACTCTTCATTTTTTTGCTTCACCAAGGACACAATCTTGTTTCATACATTCCTAAAAAAAATAAATCTGTAAGCCCTCTCAGCACTTTGCATCATAGCCTAGAAATTAGCAAAAGGAGGGATAGATACCTTGGATAAAGTAGTATCATGTTATTCATGTAAAAGGAAGACCAATCGATGGCCTCAAGTAGTATTTAGCAATATAATAGATATATCGGCACACAATGCTTTTATATTATTTACATCGGCCAACCACGGCTGGAACGAAAACCGTCTTGCCAAACGTCGGCACTTTCTAGAAAACTTAGATATGCACCTTACAACACCCTATATAAAGCGGAGAAAAACGCTACCAAGACCACAATTTTCACGAGAAATTGCGCAAAATCTACGTGTTGCAGGCGAACAGCATGCATCAGCTTCAGTAAAATGCAAAGAAAAAATGTATGAACCTGCCAAAAATACATCAAAAAGAAGTCGTTGCCAATTATGTCCCAAAACAGATAATAAAACTCCACTTGTATGTTGTAGTTGTAAAAAATTTGTATGTAAACAACACTCTAATACAATAATAAAAATACAATAATATTCTCAATAAATGTTAACAAAAAATACACTGAATAAAGCTAAAACTAAAGTATTGTAATTAAAAGTACACTCACATGAAGAAAATAATTGTTTTCATATTAAATATTGTATGTGGATCAAATTTGGCCCAAAGAGCTTTACCGTCAGTAAATTTAAAGACCTAATGAAGGTTAATTATGATATAAGAAATTACAATTGAAGGGAATTAGTTCATGATAATCCTTCTATTACATTAGGAAATGAAAAATGAAAAGGTGCTGCTCCTATTTTTAAAAGGAGAGATGAAAATATAATTAAAATATATTAAAAAAAAGTTATACTCAAATTTTGATTTACTTATTAATTATAATTAATTATTATAATTGTTGTAAATAATAACGAAGATGATGCTATTGCTCGAGTTAAAAAATATTTTAAAGAAGATTCAGTAGATATTTTAATGTATTATCTCTTATTAGGGGGATAAAAGATAATAAATTAATTTCTAATCCTATTCAAATACTTAATCAAGAATTAGCTGAAATAGTAATAAAAGTTCCTCTTATAAAAATTACAAAAAATATAATTAAAAATTTAAAAAGAAAAGTAATTGTATCCTTTATAATCACGGTGTGAACCTAATAGCTTAAATTTAGCTTATCTTTTTAATTAAGGAGTTTATATATACACATACATATATATTTTAGTGTATGATGCACATATGTAAGTTATTGATACTTTTAGCAATAGTTTAATTCTATTAAATATAATAAATATAATCGTTTAAAATATGAAAAAATAAATTAAATTAATAAACGTAATAAATTACATTATTTACAGTATGAAGGAACCCTTTTAAATCAGGCAATTCATTAATCTAGATTGACTAATTTAAATTAAATTATTTATTATATTTATATATATACATATATATACCTAAATCTATTAAAATAAATAATTTTATATAGTGAAAATTATATATAAATTAATCTTTCTTATAGTCTTTTTGGTATTTTTAAAATTTAATAATTTTATAAATAAATAAAATATATTTAATTATTTTTAATTTATGTAATTAAAATTAGTAAAAGAAATGTATAATTTATTACTTTATTATAATTTATTAATCTATTTTATATATATTTAATGGAGTAAATTTTAACTCAAATTTTTAATATAAGTATTAATAATTTTTATAAAGTATTTATTATATAATTAAATTATATTATTTTAAATAATTTTTATTTGTTTATATATTAAAAAATATTTTTATATTTATTTGTCAATTTTTAAATATTTACTTTAATTAAATTGTTTATAAATATTTAATTTAATTAAGTTATTTAAGGATACTTAATTTTAATTTAGTTTCTATAAATATTTAATTTTAATTTAATTTAAGAATAGAGTATATGAAAATCAAAATGATTTTATATTAATTCTTGAAGTTATACAAATTAAAAAAGTTTCAATTAATAATGTTATACATACTGCTAATGGATGTTTTATATTAATAAAAATTATATTAAATGTAAGTATAATAAATAATAAAATTCATAAAATATTAGTCTTAAAAGATTATTCCTATTTTTGATTTACAAGACCAAATGTTTTTATTAAACTATTAAAAATAATCTTTATTTTTATTTGATGATTTTCTAGAGTTTTATTTATATGTAGTTGCGTTATTTTCTTTTATTTCAAATCGTAAACATTTACTTTCTATATTATTAAGTTTGGAATATATTGTTTTGAGTTTATTTTTATTATTATTTATTTATTTAAATATAATAAGTTATGAAAATTGTGTTTAGAATATATTTTAGAATATTTTTGACATTTAGATTGTGTGAAGGTGCTTTAGGTATTTCTATTTTAGGTTCCATTATTCGTACACATGGAAATGATTATTTTCAAAGATTTAATATTTTTTAATGTTGAAATTAATTATAAATATAAATATAATTAATATTAATAGCTGCTGAATCAATTCTTATTAATAATAATTATTTAAATTTAATTTTATTAAATATTTTTTTTGTTATTAATGTTAGTAGAATAAATTTATTTATATTTTATTATTTACTTTATTTTTGATTTTGGGTTGAGGATATCAACTTGAATGTTTACAACATTATTTATTTATTATTTTTTTATTATATTATACTTTATACTTTATTAGTTTCTTTACCTAAATTAATTGGAATTTTTTATTTATATAAATAAATTGGTTCAATAAATTTTTATTGAAATTTTTAGTGAAACTACCTAATATTTTTAGTTCATTTTTGATTACCAAAAGCACATGTTGAAGCTCCTGTTTCCGGATCAATGATTTTAGCAGGTATTATATTAATATTAGTAGGGTATGGATATTTGAATTAGAATTAGTTTATTAGGTGGTGTTTTAGTAAGTTTTATTGGCTTATGTCAAATTGATTTAAAGGCATCAATTGCTCATCCTTCAGTAGTTCATATAGGAATAGTTTTATCAGGTCTTTTAAGTTTAAGATATATATGTATGTATATATTTATTAGGGGGAATTTTTTTAATTAATAGAATTGCTAATTGGTCTTGATTTACTATATTAATATTATCTTTATTATCTTTTTTTAGAGCTGCTTATTCTTTATATTTATATTCTTATAGTCAACATGGTAAGATTTTTTCACGAGTTTATTGTTTTAGAATTATTCGAGAATTTTTTCGAATAATTTGGTTTCTTCATTGATTTTCTTTAAATTTATTAATTTTAAAGGGAGAAATGATTATATTATGGATTTCATTTAAATAGTTTAATAAAAATAGTAATTTGTCGTGTCAAAGATAAGATGTTTCGTTAATTTAATTATTATTAGAATAAATTTTTTTTTGTTTGGGCTATTATTTATTTCTTGAGATTATAGAATTTTTATTGGATGAGAAATTGTATCTTTTAATTTAATAAATATTGTTATAACTTTTTTAATTTTTATATCATTTGTTATGTTAATTTCATCTTTAGTGATTTATTATAGAAAAGAATATATAATTAGTGATGATAAAATTAATCGATTTATTTTCATACTTTTAATATTTGTTATATCTATAATTTTATTAATTATTAGACCTAATTTAATTAGAATTTTATTAGGATGGGATGGATTGGGACTTGTTTCTTATTGTTTAGTAATTTATTTTCAAGATGTTAAATCTTATAATGCGGGTATATCAACAGCCTGATCCAATCGAATTGGACATGTTTGCTTATTAATTGCTATTGCTTGAATGTTGAACTATGGAAGTTGAAATGATGTATTTTTATAAGGATAACTAAAAGAGCAGCTATAGCAGCTCCTACTCTTGTTTCCGCTTTATTTCATTCTTCTACTTTAGTAACTGGAATAGGGGCAAATTTTGAATTCGACTTAAAGAAAATTATTGCTTTATCTACTTTGAGTCAATTATTATTGATGATAAGGATTTTATCTATAGGGTTTTACAAGTTTTATTTATTTAATATGAATAAGAATCAAGATATTCGATTAAGGGGGATTAAGATTAATAATACCTTTAACTTCTTCATGTTTTAATCTTTCTAATTTAGCATTATGTGGTATACCTTTTTTATCAGCATTTTATTCAAAAGATTTAATTTTAGAAATAGTTTCTTTTTCTTATATTAATTTGAGATTTACATTTTTTTTCTTTAAATTTATTAGATTTATTAAATTTTATAGAAATTTATTATTAAAGAGAATAATTTTGGAATTTTTGGTGGGAGAATATTAAATTGATTAGTTTTTAGTACTCCTGACTTGTTTATTTTACGTTTTTATTTGGAATGATTACCTATAGGATTACTAGGAAATATAATTTCTATAATTTCTTTATTTTTTTACAATAAATCTTTTAATAATTTTTATTATTCAAGTTTTTTAGGTTCAATGTGGTCTATACCTTATATTTCACCTAGAATGTATGCGCCGTTGCTACGTTATACCTCATTTTATTTACTCTAGAGTTAACTATTTTTGTGCCTCACTGTTCTTTACTTATTTCCCTTTTCTGACTTATTTCCCTTTTCTGACTTATTTCTTTCTTCTATGAGCAAAGAAGAGAGTAGTGGCCTGACCTGGTTGGTTGTGATTATTTCGTCGTTAATATCTTCTTGTTGTTGTTTATTAAGCCTTTAAATATATCACCGATACAAGTTCTCCATTGGAAGAGAGCATTTCCAAGTATTTTGTTGTTGTGCTACTCTGCTCACTTACAACAATAAGGATCTCTTCTTCTTTATTGTGTGATCGTGCTCAGTAATAAATAAATTATTAAGTTGTTGGGAAGGCGGGCGACTTATAGTGAAGAGAGTTGGATTAATGTCCTCTATGGTAACTTTTTTGCTGCCTCGCGATGTTGCCAGAACCTTTTAGGAATGAAATCGTCGAAAACTACAGATTTCTATGAAAAAAATTAACTCGAATTCAGAATTCACATACATACATACATACATGTATACAAACGGACATATAAAATAATAATCATTTTATGTGTAAATATCCGAATTTAACATTCTTAACAAATTTAAACTGATCTCAGTGTATGACAGTATGACTTCTTAAGTTCTTCGTTTTATAAACGATTCCGAACTCTGCTTTTATTTAAATTCACCCGACTAAATACACTTTCGGTATTTGCGATTTGTGGTGAAATCATTTCAGAAATTTTTTGTTTTTTCTAAATTCTGTAAAGTTTGGTTGTTTAGTTGAAAATAAAAAAATCAGAATGTACCAAAAATTGACTCTAAAAATTCAATTTTAAAAACAAGTTGCCACATTTGTTAAATTTAGAAAAATCGTATTAGTGTATTTTCAGAGATGGAAATCCTCCGAAATCGACAACAGGCTGATTCGAAATTATCACTATTTAATTTTTTTTTATTTCACTAGTGTTGAAATATGAGTACACATGCATACATACATATATACACACGTACACATGCATCATTGCCACGTGTGTATCGTTTACTTTTATAAGTTGTTGAGTCGCCCTTTTTTGCAGTGTAAAGACCTCCTTTCACTATCCTACAAAGCCGTCCTATTCGACAAATTATATATATATGTGTGGTGAAAAAATGAAATAGTGTGGCATAACAATGTGCAATTACTATGGCAAGCAAGAGTTTATGAAAATTTTCATAAAATGATAGTTTTGTGCGATCAGAGTTGCTTTTACTTCAAGCAGCCGAACAAAGAATTATTTTTTTGTGACGCAAAAGAAGAAAGACCTAAAAATAGGAGGGTATCACTATCACACTTTCGTGTGAATGAATTGTACGATTGGGTAGGATATGGAAACGAGACCTTCCAATTCCCCTATTGCTATCTTATTTCTTTTTTTTAATTTGTACTCATTATTGACGCGGAATATAATAAAGTCAATGAAAACAAGACAAACACTCTCGTGAAGAACATTAGAAGACTCTTCAAATCTGCAGCCGTTCGTGATAATAGTTCTGTTGTCAGCCATTCACCCAAAGGAGTCAACTCTAACGATCCAACCACTAACGAGGGGCAATGGGATTGCGGCAATTGAAGTCTTTGGAATGCACCTTATTAATGAAAAGAAAGCATACGGACCAATCTGCAGAGGGCAACTCAAAATAATAGGCGCACCTACTTTGAGACAACTTGGCTGTTTAGTGAAGTTGCTTATGAGAACGCACACTTAATTGCCGCACCTGTGCGGTACCCACATAACTTCATTACGAGGTGTGTCCTTAAAACAGTGCAGCGTGTAAGGCATGCTTTAAAAATTCAAGGCAATTTATATTTATTATTAATTTTTAATTAAATAAGACTTTACCAAAATAATTTATAAAAATCAGAAAATATTACATGTGTTGGAATTATTTTGTGCGCGTCTGTATTACATTCTACATGCATTCGCAGAAAAAAAATAAGTAATGACTTATGACTTGATAACGATACCCTGCTCAAGATATGAAATTAATTATTTTGAACATTATTTTAATTTTACTCTACGAGCTTTCTTCGTCTGTGTATCGAATGTTTAGTTTCCGCATTCTCTTCATCTTCCGTATCAGAAGAGGTAAGTAAAGTCGCACAAAATAGTGCACCTTCGCCCACTCCCGTTTCGTCTTTCAATAATACATTCAAAGGTTTCAGCGTGTAAACAGGTCCAAAGTAATAATAGTTAATTCAACATGGTACTGAGCATAGTTGGATCCAGTTTTAAAAAATATGTGCGTACATGTGCATGGATGTGTGAATACATATGCAAAGTATGTGTGTGTGTACAGTTACATGATCAGTTACATTTACCGGTAACCATCGCAAGTTTGGCTGTCGTTAAAATTTATTCTGTATTTGCATTTCAGTTCGAGGTGATTAAAGAGAAGAGTAGAAACAGAAATGATGCAGTGGGCGGATACCTCATTTATACCAGACCTCCCCAAAGGGCCACTGTGCACTTATCGTGACAGAGTAAATTTCGATTGGAAACATTTAAGGCTGATATTAGAAAACGAGGAGGGCTTGCGCATTAAAGTAAGTTCTTTTGGTGTATTTATTCCAACTAGAAGATACAAATATAAGAAATTGTCTTCTTTTATTAGTACGCAGTATGGAAGATTTTAGAACATTATCGCTTCCTTTCCCATCCTATTGAACATTCACCCACCGATGAAGAAAAACTTTTCTATGGTATACAAGTGAACCGTATAGCCGATTTGATAGTTCCTAATAGATATATGGAAGGGCACTCGTTTAGTGAAAAAACAAAATATTTAATGAGCATAAATGAGGCCTTGCATACATACTGTCCCAGTTTGTCGATGAAAATTGTCTCGGACGTTGTTTGGTTTAATCATACCATACGAAACTTCGGTACTGAACGTCATAGGAAATATTATGAAGATGCTTGGAACCGTGCCGTTATAATTTGTATTGCGGAAGAGGAAGTCTCACACGGCAGTATTGCCAAAACCATTCGCACCACTGCCACTTATGATCCCGTAACTCAGGAGTTTATTATAAATACACCAGGTTTTGAGACTGCCAAATATTGTGTCGGATACTTTGGAGGGTTTGCTCCAATGGCATTAACGTTGGCTAATTTATATACACCCGATGACATTAATAGAGGTGTGCATTGGTTTCTGATACCCATAAGAGACTCAAAAACATTACAGCCGTATCCGGGTGTTCTGGTAGGTGATATGAGGAATCAAATCGTCGGTATGTATACCTTTAACCACAATTTCGTTACATTTGCCAATTACCGCATACCACGTGAAAACTTACTAAATCGGTGGAGTGATGTTACAACCGAAGGATTATATGAGACCTCTGTTGCACACCCGAGCATCGCTTATTGTTATGCCACAGAAGTGTATTTTGTCTCTGCTGTTGGTGTTATGCAAGAATCGGTCAACAGCTTGTCAAGTGCTGCTGTTATATCGGTACGCTATGCGGCTGTAAAAAAATACTTTGCGCCACTCCCGTTTATTGAGGATCCAGAACATGTTAGTGGAACTGTTATTTGATATTTTAGCAACGACAGTCTTTCGTGTTTTAATTATTTTCTTTTTGTTTTCTCAGCAAGAGAAAATATTTCCGTATTTGGCTGCCGCATGTGTTTTAAAGATTTATGTCGCCGAACTGACTGAAGAATCTTTAAAGTTTATTGGTAAAAACAGAGATGATTCCATCGATGGCGGATTAACGGTAAGCAAGGACTTCCTTTACTTTTATTTAAATACATGCACTATTTTCTTGGGAGACATAAAATGTTACAGATAGAAGCATTAAAGGAAATGGATGCGATTATTTGCTCATCACACACCATGATATCACAGATGGCAGGTAATGCCATACAAACGGCCATAGAATCATGTGATAGTAACGATTACCTCAAGGCTTCCAAATTGGATGCCTTACGAAATAACCACGATCGAGGAAGTTATACTAATAATGTGTTTGAACTGCACTTCAACTGGTTGTTAATACAGTGGAATCATCCTGCTAAGACTCCACTAGATAGTGTAAATTTTCTATCCCAACGAGAAATCATACTCACTTACACGTTCTTAAGTGTCTCAAAGGCTCACGAAATTGGATCGGTAGCGTGTAAGTTCCTTCCAGTTAAATGAACAGATTTTCCCTAATAATAATTCTCATTCAACTGTGTTTATTTATGTTGCCTCTTGGTTGCCGCTTCAGTTACTTTGACCTGTTACAAATGGCTGTTGTGTTATTTACTGAAAACCACTTGCGAGAAAATAGCTGAAAATTCTAATGCAGGAAGTCATTATCTTGAGAGCCCTATTAATTCTGACGAGTACTCTCCTGAAAAATTGCTTATTGTCTATGCCGAATATTACTGTATGAGTCGTGTTATTGATCGAATTCAACGACCCGATGTTAGCGAAGAGTATGCCCACATTTTGAAATTGGGTTTTGAAGTCTATGCCATGGCGTGTATAAATCGTCATGTGACTACTTTCTATATGGGCGGTTTTGCGTCCGACGCCATTTTTGTCAACGCTATTAATACACGAATGTTGGAAAAATGTGCTGTACTAAAGGATTCAGCCGTGGCTGTGGCAGATGCCTTGGCACCACCTGATTTTGCTTTGAACTCGGTAATTGGGCAGTCGGATGGTTTGTTATTTGAGAACTTGGAAAACCAGCTTAGGAGAAATCCTGGAGCTTTCGAATTACCACAATGGTATGATGTAATCAAACATCAAATGTGGTGTAAATTTTATTCAACTGCGTTTCCTTTTTAAAAAAAAATAATGGAAAATATTTCTCTCTATTGTGTAACACAATTAAGCATTTATAATTTGCAGAAAGTGGAATTAATTATATTTTTTAAACGATATTGTTATAACTGCCGATGTTGAGCGTTTTATGAAGTGAATAAAAAAGATATTATAAATTATAAATATTCTTGAAATGATTTTTATTTCGCACAGAAATTTGTTTTCTCCTTCAAAACCATTTTCATTCCAAAAGGATTCCACACTCTCACGTTTCCCAGTGTAAGGCGAGAATTTAACTATCAAGTGTAAATCGCCTCTACGAAGTAGTGAATTTGTAGGCAAGTATGGCGTGGCCAGTCCTCCCTTTCCGAACACTTAGCAGGCGAGTTACATATACACATACTTCCACCAAAGAACTGGGACTTCCCCACCATAGTTAATAAGTACTTAAATAGGAAGTAAAATTTATTCTTTTTGTTTCACATCAACCAAATGAAAGAAAGTGCTTAAGATGTGAATAAAAATGGTAAAAATGGGTCGATACAAGACCATAGAAAGGAAAAGACGAGAAGATTCGGAGAATGTATTTTTTTAGAGAATTAAAGAAAAAAAATACAACAAAAGCAGTAACAATAGAACAGCAACAACTACAACAACGACATCATAAAATAGTATAACAAACACTAGCCTACAACAACTGCACTTCCGAGAGTTTCAAAAGCAACAGCCAAAGAAACCAATGAATGGTCCACTGCAGTTCATGACGAAGCCCAAGGATGTCATAGAGCAGTTCAGCGGGTACAGCTTTTGAGCCGTAATATTGCCATAATATCCTTTATTGAATCTGTGGAGCTCACCCGCATTTTATGTAACAACGATCATAATAGACAGTCCATTATTGCCCCTATTATGGTTCACAACACCTAAGTGTTGTATTGTAGAGCAGACAATACAACACTTATACCTTTTTCTGATTATGGTTTACAACATCTAGATCAATTGAAGAGTTAGCTAATACTACTCCTGTTAATACCCCCATTGAGAATTAAAATACAAATCCTGGAGCTCATAAGTTACTGGGAGATGATCTTAATTGAGTTCCATATAAGGTAGCTAATCATCAAAAAATTGTAATTCTTGTTGGGACTGCAATAGTTATTGTTGCTGATATAAAATATGCTCGTGTATCAACATCTAATCCTACAGTAAATATATGATAAAATTGGATCTCCTCCTCCTGTTGGATCAAAGAATGAAGTATTTAGACTTCGATCCGTTAATAGTATAGTAACAGCTCCGGCTAAAACTGGTGAAGATAATAAAAATAATAAGGCTGTAATAGCTACTGATCATACAATTAAAGGCATTCAAATTGATCAAATTCCAGCTAAATCAACAGATGAACCTCTCTGAGCAATATTAGATTATATGGGAGGGTAAACAGTTCATCCTGCACCCAACCCCCTTTTCAACTATTCTTCTTGAGAGTAAGAAAGTAAGTGCAGGGGCTAAAAATCAAAAGTTCTATTATTTATACGTGGAAATGCTATATCTGGAGCTCCTAACATTAATGGAACTAATCAATTTCCAAATCCTCCAATTATAATTGGTATCACTATAAAAAAAATTATAATAAAAGCGTGAGCTGTAACAATTACATTATAGATTTGATCATTTCCAATTAATGTTCCAGGGAGTCCTATTTCAGTACGAATTAAAATTCTTAAAGAAGTTCCTACTATTCCTGCTCAAGCTCCAAAAATAAAATATAAGGCACCAATATCTTTATGATTAGTAGAAAATAGCCATTGTTGCGATTAAATGGCTGAAAATAGGCGATAAATTGTAAATTTACTTACGAGATATTTCTCTTTAATCAATAATTAATAATTAATAATTATTTCTGGCTTTAAAGTCAATAATGACATTAGACTGCAATTCTAAAGGACTATTCTTAACTATTCTGTAATAAATACATCACTTCGCAAACATAAAAAAACCGAAACTCCAGCGGAAGTTTATATGACCATGTTCCACGAAATTAAAGAGGAATTGCAAAAGCAAAATTTTACGATGATTTACACTGACGGTTGAAAAAATGGGACCATTCATCTTATAGTATAGTCTCGGACGATTCTCTTATTAAAGCATCATTACTACCAGTATATAGTTCAACTTCCCCCGCTAAAATTATAGCAATCAATGAAGCTATAGAATACGCGCAGAATACCAGTGGTAAGTTTGCAATATTTACCGATTCACTAGCCTCAATCGACTCAATCAGTAACCTCTCCAACAACGAGTATTACCCTCAGATGATTAGACAAAGACTTATCTTTAACAGCCCCACAATAATACTCATCTGGATCCCTGGTCATGTGCAAATACCGGGTAATGAACACGCAGATAAAGAAGCAAAAAATGCGTTAATATCAACTTTACTAACTACACCCAACTATAATTTCGCGGACATAAAAAAACATATTAAAAATACTTTCTCACAAAAACTATTCGAAGTTTGGGACAATTTCTCAAATTGGTATAAAGAAGTAAATCCAAATAAAATGAGAATAACCAACATGTTTAAAGACCAAAACAATAGTTTTAATAGACGCGACCAAGTTGTATTGACTAGAGTCAGATTAGGACATACTATGGTAACACACAGTCATTTGTTTGATAAGAACCAGACAAATGTATGTAAATTTTACAATAAATCAGTTATTTCGATTAAACATTAATTCTAATATGCGAAAAATTCAAAATTCAAAGAGAAAACATTTTCAAAAATCTAGACGTGACTAGTATTTTACAAGACACGACATTAGACAATTCGGTTCTATTATTGGAGTTCCTTAAAGAATGTAAACTTTATCACTTATTATAAATAAATAAATTATTTTTACCGTTTATGTTCAACTGTATGAGCTTAACACCATACAAGTTATAGCTCCTATTCTAGCACGTAAGCTTATAATTAAGTTATCCGCCTTATGACTATAAAAAAAAAAATTAAAGTTGCTATAACTGAAATATATATTGTTAGTTGTGGAATAATTACCCATTTTGGTAAAAATCCTACAAATGGGTCGGATGACAATAAATTAAATATAATAAAAAATTGTAATGATTTTGTATATAATTGATTTATATGAGAAATCTTGAATATATTAAATATATAGATTTAGTATATCAGTTAGTATTCATCCTAAATGATTCATTGATGAATAAGATATTCATTTTCGTAAAGAAGTTTGATTTAAACCTATTAATGCTCCAATTATTGCAGAAAGTATAATTGTAATTATTATTAATGGTTTAACCTTCAAGCGGTCTTCGGGTCAAATTTGACCCATTTTAAAAGAAAATTTTAGTTTGTTCTTAAAGGGCTTAGTTATTTTTTCATTATTTTGTGACTTTTATTTATTTTCAAATACTAACAACTAGTTTAGGTTTTTAGAAAAAAATATTGGGGAAAAAGCTTATATAAAATTTTTAGCTTATAAAGTCTTTGGGTCAAATTTGACCCGGAGTAAAAAACTTGAACTTTAATGTAACGTAAAAATAAATTTACAACCCATCTCAAGATGTGACAGTTGATGAACAGCTAGTCCTCGAATGGGACAAAAATTGCTTGAGAAGCAAATGACTTTAGTTGGAACTATACGTAGACACAAGACTGAATTGCCATCGGAGCTTTTGGTAACTAAAGGTAGATCTGTATACTCTTCATTTTTTTGCTTCACCAAGGACACAATCTTGTTTCATACATTCCTAAAAAAAATAAATCTGTAAGCCCTCTCAGCACTTTGCATCATAGCCTAGAAATTAGCAAAAGGAGGGGTAGATACCTTGTAAAAAGTTGTATCATGTTATTCATGTAAAAGGAAGACCAATCGATGGCCTCAAGTAGTATTTAGCAATATAATAGATATATCGGCACACAATGCTTTTATATTATTTACATCGGCCAACCACGGCTGGAACGAAAACCGTCTTGCCAAACGTCGGCACTTTCTAGAAAACTTAGATATGCACCTTACAACACCCTATATAAAGCGGAGAAAAACGCTACCAAGACCACAATTTTCACGAGAAATTGCGCAAAATCTACGTGTTGCAGGCGAACAGCATGCATCAGCTTCAGTAAAATGCAAAGAAAAAATGTATGAACCTGCCAAAAATACATCAAAAAGAAGTCGTTGCCAATTATGTCCCAAAACAGATAATAAAACTCCACTTGTATGTTGTAGTTGTAAAAAATTTGTATGTAAACAACACTCTAATACAATAATAAAAATACAATAATATTCTCAATAAATGTTAACAAAAAATACACTGAATAAAGCTAAAACTAAAGTATTGTAATTAAAAGTACACTCACATGAAGAAAATAATTGTTTTCATATTAAATATTGTATGTGGATCAAATTTGGCCCAAAGAGCTTTACCGTCAGTAAATTTAAAGACCTAATGAAGGTTAATTATGATATAAGAAATTACAATTGAAGGGAATTAGTTCATGATAATCCTTCTATTACATTAGGAAATGAAAAATGAAAAGGTGCTGCTCCTATTTTTAAAAGGAGAGATGAAAATATAATTAAAATATATTAAAAAAAAGTTATACTCAAATTTTGATTTACTTATTAATTATAATTAATTATTATAATTGTTGTAAATAATAACGAAGATGATGCTATTGCTCGAGTTAAAAAATATTTTAAAGAAGATTCAGTAGATATTTTAATGTATTATCTCTTATTAGGGGGATAAAAGATAATAAATTAATTTCTAATCCTATTCAAATACTTAATCAAGAATTAGCTGAAATAGTAATAAAAGTTCCTCTTATAAAAATTACAAAAAATATAATTAAAAATTTAAAAAGAAAAGTAATTGTATCCTTTATAATCACGGTGTGAACCTAATAGCTTAAATTTAGCTTATCTTTTTAATTAAGGAGTTTATATATACACATACATATATATTTTAGTGTATGATGCACATATGTAAGTTATTGATACTTTTAGCAATAGTTTAATTCTATTAAATATAATAAATATAATCGTTTAAAATATGAAAAAATAAATTAAATTAATAAACGTAATAAATTACATTATTTACAGTATGAAGGAACCCTTTTAAATCAGGCAATTCATTAATCTAGATTGACTAATTTAAATTAAATTATTTATTATATTTATATATATACATATATATACCTAAATCTATTAAAATAAATAATTTTATATAGTGAAAATTATATATAAATTAATCTTTCTTATAGTCTTTTTGGTATTTTTAAAATTTAATAATTTTATAAATAAATAAAATATATTTAATTATTTTTAATTTATGTAATTAAAATTAGTAAAAGAAATGTATAATTTATTACTTTATTATAATTTATTAATCTATTTTATATATATTTAATGGAGTAAATTTTAACTCAAATTTTTAATATAAGTATTAATAATTTTTATAAAGTATTTATTATATAATTAAGTTGTATTATTTTAAATAATTTTTATTTGTTTATATATTAAAAAATATTTTTATATTTATTTGTTAATTTTTAAATATTTAGTTTAAATTAATTGTTTATAAATATTTTATTTAATTAAGTTATTTAAGGATACTTAATTTTAATTTAGTTTCTATAAATATTTAATTTTAATTTAATTTAAGAATAGAGTATATGAAAATCAAAATGATTTTATATTAATTCTTGAAGTTATACAAATTAAAAAAGTTTCAATTAATAATGTTATACATACTGCTAATGGATGTTTTATATTAATAAAAATTATATTAAATGTAAGTATAATAAATAATAAAATTCATAAAATATTAGTCTTAAAAGATTATTCCTATTTTTGATTTACAAGACCAAATGTTTTTATTAAACTATTAAAAATAATCTTTATTTTTATTTGATGATTTTCTAGAGTTTTATTTATATGTAGTTGCGTTATTTTCTTTTATTTCAAATCGTAAACATTTACTTTCTATATTATTAAGTTTGGAATATATTGTTTTGAGTTTATTTTTATTATTATTTATTTATTTAAATATAATAAGTTATGAAAATTGTGTTTAGAATATATTTTAGAATATTTTTGACATTTAGAGTGTGTGAAGGTGCCTTAGGTATTTCTATTTTAGGTTCCATTATTCGTACACATGGAAATGATTATTTTCAAAGATTTAATATTTTTTAATGTTGAAATTAATTATAAATATAAATATAATTAATATTAATAGCTGCTGAATCAATTCTTATTAATAATAATTATTTAAATTTAATTTTATTAAATATTTTTTTTGTTATTAATGTTAGTAGAATAAATTTATTTATATTTTATTATTTACTTTATTTTTGATTTTGGGTTGAGGATATCAACTTGAATGTTTACAACATTATTTATTTATTATTTTTTTATTATATTATACTTTATACTTTATTAGTTTCTTTACCTAAATTAATTGGAATTTTTTATTTATATAAATAAATTGGTTCAATAAATTTTTATTGAAATTTTTAGTGAAACTACCTAATATTTTTAGTTCATTTTTGATTACCAAAAGCACATGTTGAAGCTCCTGTTTCCGGATCAATGATTTTAGCAGGTATTATATTAATATTAGGGGGGTATGGATATTTGAATTAGAATTAGTTTATTAGGTGGTGTTTTAGTAAGTTTTATTGGTTTACGTCAAATTGATTTAAAGGCATTAATTTTAATTGCTCATCCTTCAGTAGTTCATATAGGAATAGTTTTATCAGGTCTTTTAAGTTTAATATATATATGTATGTATATATTTATTAGGGGGAATTTTTTTAATTAATAGAATTGCTAATTGGTCTTGATTTACTATATTAATATTATCTTTTTTTAAAGCTGCTTATTCTTTATATTTATATTCTTATAGTCAACATGGTAAGATTTTTTCACGAGTTTATTGTTTTAGAATTATTCGAGAATTTTTTCGAATAATTTGGTTTCTTCATTGATTTTCTTTAAATTTATTAATTTTAAAGGGAGAAATGATTATATTATGGATTTCATTTAAATAGTTTAATAAAAATAGTAATTTGTCGTGTCAAAGATAAGATGTTTCGTTAATTTAATTATTATTAGAATAAATTTTTTTTTGTTTGGGCTATAATTTTTTTATTGAGATTATAGAATTTTTATTGAATGAGAAATTGTATCTTTTAATTCAATACATATTGTTATAACTTTTTTATTTCATTGAATAAAATTTGTAAATAAAATAACTTTATATTGTTTTTGGGGTGCGCAACTAGGCGTCTAACCTTTATTTATTTGGCCACATTTCCTTAAAGCAGAACTTGTCCGCTCAACTGCTGAGTCTTATCCTGTCTTACATTGTCACTTACTTCTGCTTATAAATAATTTATGGAAATATAACTAGTTGTCTAGAGTTGAGTGACTTCCCAAAGTCACTCAAAAATAACTTAGCGAAATTATAGTTTTCATAGTCATGAGAAAGTATTGGATAACAATAATTCCAAACAGTACTTAAATGTACTTAGCAAATGCATCAGTTTGTTTTGACTGTGTGTAGGTGTGTGGTATTAATGTGGAGCACCAAAACACAACAACAAGTGTCCAGCACATAAATTGTGTCGTGCCTTTTCAAGTGCATATGGTCACATGTGTGAATGAAACTAATGTATTCCACATGTATTTAATGCGGGCAATTATGACTGTTGTGTTGTGCTACTTAGTGCGTGTCATACAGACTGCTGGGATCACACTACATGATAAAATTAATCGATTTATTTTCATACTTTTAATATTTGTTATACCTATAATTTTATTAATTATTAGACCTAATTTAATTAGAATTTTATTAGGATGGGATGGATTGGGACTTGTTTCTTATTGTTTAGTAATTTATTTTCAAGATGTTAAATCTTATAATGCGGGTATATCAACAGCCTGATCCAATCGAATTGGACATGTTTGCTTATTAATTGCTATTGCTTGAATGTTGAACTATGGAAGTTGAAATGATGTATTTTTATAAGGATAACTAAAAGAGCAGCTATAGCAGCTCCTACTCTTGTTTCCGCTTTATTTCATTCTTCTACTTTAGTAACTGGAATAGGGGCAAATTTTGAATTCGACTTAAAGAAAATTATTGCTTTATCTACTTTGAGTCAATTATTATTGATGATAAGGATTTTATCTATAGGGTTTTACAAGTTTTATTTATTTAATATGAATAAGAATCAAGATATTCGATTAAGGGGGATTAAGATTAATAATACCTTTAACTTGTTCATGTTTTAATCTTTCTAATTTAGCATTATGTGGTATACCTTTTTTATCAGCATTTTATTCAAAAGATTTAATTTTAGAAATAGTTTCTTTTTCTTATATTAATTTGAGATTTACATTTTTTTTCTTTAAATTTATTAGATTTATTAAATTTTATAGAAATTTATTATTAAAGAGAATAATTTTGGAATTTTTGGTGGGAGAATATTAAATTGATTAATTTTTAGTACTCCTGACTTGTTTATTTTACGTTTTTATTTGGAATGATTACCTATAGGATTACTAGGAAATATAATTTCTTTATTTTTTATAATAAATCTTTAAAGAATTTTTATTATTCAAGTTTTTTAGGTTCAATGTGGTCTATACCTTATATTTCACCTAGAATGTATGCGCCGTTGCTACGTTATACCTCATTTTATTTACTCTAGAGTTAACTAATTTTGTGCCTCACTGTTCTTTACTTATTTCCCTTTTCTGACTTATTTCTTTCTTCTATGAGCAAAGAAGAGAGTAGTGGCCTGACCTGGTTGGTTGTGATTATTTCGTCGTTAATATCTTCTTGTTGTTGTTTATTAAGCCTTTAAATATATCACCGATACAAGTTCTCCATTGGAAGAGAGCATTTCCAAGTATTTTGTTGTTGTGCTACTCTGCTTAGTGAAATCAGAATTCACATACATACATACATACATACATGTATACAAACGTACATATAAAATAATAATCATTTTATGTGTAAATATCCGAATTTAACATTCTTAACAAATTTAAACTGATCTCAGTGTATGACAGTATGACTTCTTAAGTTCTTCGTTTTATAAACGATTCCGAACTCTGCTTTTATTTAAATTCACCCGACTAAATACACTTTCGGTATTTGCGATTTGTGGTGAAATCATTTCACAAATTTTTTGTTTTTTCTAAATTCTGTAAAGTTTGGTTGTTTAGTTGAAAATAAAAAAATCAGAATATACCAAAAATTGACTCTAAAAATTCAATTTTAAAAACAAGTTGCCACATTGGTTAAATTTAGAAAAATCGTATTAGTGTATTTTCAGAGGTGGAAATCGTCAAATTTCGTCAAAGAGGAGTCGTCAATTCTGGCCACAGTGCTGATTCCAAATTATTACATACATACATACATACACACGTACACATGCATCATTGCCACGTGTGTATCGTTTACTTTTATAAGTTGTTGAGTCGCCCTTTTTTGCAGTGTAAAGACCTCCTTTCACTATCCTACAAAGCCGTCCTATTCGACAAATTATATATATATGTGTGGTGAAAAAATGAAATAGTGTGGCATAACAATGTGCAATTACTATGGCAAGCAAGAGTTTATGAAAATTTTCATAAAATGATAGTTTTGTGCGATCAGAGTTGCTTTTACTTCAAGCAGCCGAACAAAGAATTATTTTTTTTTTTCGCAAAAGAAGACATTAGACATTATTTATCATAATGTTTCTCTTTAGAGGATTTTCCTCTATTTTGGTTAATTCATTTCACTAAGTAATACCAGAGGCTTTGGAGCTCTTTTAAGTAAAAAATGCATAGAATATCATTTCTCAACGCCAAACTGTCCCAAACGGGATTGCTGACGCCGAAAGGTAGAAGAATACCACAACCGAGACAATAATAAGGAAATAAATATTGAAGAAGAATTATCAATTATAGACCAGATCACAATAACGCGGAATATAATAAAGTCAAGGCAAACAAGACAAACACTCTCGTGAAGAACATTAGAAGACTCTTCAAATCTGCAGCCGTTCGTGATAATAGTTCTGTTGTCAGCCATTCACCCAAAGGAGTCAACTCTAACGATCCAACCACTAACGAGGGGCAATGGGATTGCGGCAATTGAAGTCTTTGGAATGCACCTTATTAATGAAAAGAAAGCATACGGACCAATCTGCAGAGGGCAACTCAAAATAATAGGCGCACCTACTTTGAGACAACTTGGCTGTTTAGTGAAGTTGCTTTGAGAACGCACACTTAATTGCCGCACCTGTGCGGTACCCACATAACGTGATTACGAGGTGTGTCCTTAAAACAGTGCAACGTGTAAGGCATGCTTTAAAAATTCAAGGCAATTTATATTTATTATTAATTTTTAATTAAATAAGACTTTACCAAAATAATTTATAAAAATCAGAAAATATTACATGTGTTGGAATTATTTTGTGCGCGTCTGTATTACATTCTACATGCATTCGCAGAAAAAAAATAAGTAATGACTTATGACTTGATAAAGATACCCTGTTCACAATATGAAATTAATTATTTTGAACATAATTTTAATTTTACTCTACAAACTTTCTTCGTCTGTGTATCGAATGTTTAGTTTCCGCATTCTCTTCATTTTCCGTATCAGAAGAGGTAAGTAAAGTCGCACAAAATAGTGCACCTTCGCCCACTCCCGTTTCGTCTTCAAATAACACATTCAAAATTTTCAGCGTGTAAACAGGTCCAAAGTAATAATAGTTAATTCAACATGGTACTGAGCATAGTTGGATCCAGTTTTAAAAAATATGTGCGTACATGTGCATGGATGTGTGAATACATATGCAAAGTATGTGTGTGTGTACAGTTACATGATCAGTTACATTTACCGGTAACCATCGCAAGTTTGGCTGTCGTTAAAATTTATTCTGTATTTGCATTTCAGTTCGAGGTGATTAAAGAGAAGAGAAGATACAGAAATGATGCAGTGGGCGGATACCTCATTTATACCAGGCCTCCCCAAAGGGCCACTGTGCACTTATCGCAACAGAGTAAATTTCGATTGGAAACGTTTAAGGCTGATATTTGAAAAGGAGCAGGGCTTGCGCATTAAAGTAAGTTCTTTTGTTGGATTTATTTGAACTAGAAGATACAAATATAAGAAATTGTCTTCTTTTATTAGTACGCAGTATGGAAGATTTTAGAATATTATCGCTTCCTTTTCCATCCTATTGCACATTCACCCACCGATGAAGAAAAACGTTTCTATGCTATACAAATGAAGCGTATAGCCAAATTGATAGTTCCTCATAGATATATGGAAGGTCGATCGTTTAGTGAAAAAACAAAATATTTAATGAGCATAAATGAGGCCTTGCATACATACTGTCCCAGTTTGTCGATGAAAATTGTCTCGGACGTTGTTTGGTTTAATCATACCATACGAAACTTCGGTACTGAACGTCATAGGAAATATTATGAAGATGCTTGGAACCGTGAAGTTATAATTTGTATGGCGGAAACGGAAGTCTCACACGGCAGTATTACCAATACCATTCGCACCACTGCCACTTATGACCCCGCAACTCAGGAGTTTATTATAAATACACCAGATTTTGAGACTGCCAAATATTGTGCCGGATACTTTGGAGGGCTTGCTCCAATGGCATTAACGTTGGCTAATTTATATACACCCGATGACATTAATAGAGGTATGCATTGGTTTCTGATACCCATAAGAGACTCAAAAACATTTCAGCCGTATCCGGGTATTCTGGTAGGTGATATGACGAATCAAATCGTCGGTATGAATACCTTTAACCACAATTTCGTTACATTTGCCAATTACCGCATACCACGTGAAAACTTACTAAATCGGTGGAGTGATGTTACAACCGAAGGATTATATGAGACCTCTGTTGCACACCCGAGCATTACTTCTTGTTTTACCACAGAAGTGTATTTTGTCGCTGGTGTTGTTGTTATGCAAGAATCGGTCAACAGCTTGTCAAGTGCTGCTGTTATATCGGTACGCTATGCGGCTGTAAAAAAATACTTTGCGCCACTGCCGTTATTTGAGGATCCAGAACATGTTAGTGGAACTGTTATTTGATATTTTAGCAACGACAGTCTTTCGTGTTTTAATTATTTTCTTTTTGTTTTCTCAGCAAGAGAAAATATTTCCGTATTTGGCTGCCGCATGTGTTTTAAAGATTTATGTCGCTGAACTGACTGAAGAATCTTTGAAGCTTGCTGATAAAAACAGGGATGATTCCAACGATGGCGGATTAACGGTAAGCAAGGACTTCCTTTGCTTTTATTTAAATACATACTCTCTTTTCTTGGGAGACACAAAATGCTGTTTTAATTTTACATTTGAGATCACGAAAATTTTGTTTTGAGTTTTAAGTCAATAAACCAGACTCGGGTTTACGTACTGAGGATGATGACACTCCAGCCTGAATCTTTTGAAATTAAAATATTTATTTATTTTTTTATGAAAGGCCCATAAAAGACATTCCAACACTCTTGAAAAATAGGACTGATTTCACGCCAATTTTATGTCAGCATTCGGAATATGCTTGAAAGGTCTTTTTAAATAGAAATATTTTTTATTCCCTGTTACAGTTGGAAGCATTAAAGGAAATGGATGCGATTATTTGCTCATCAACGATCATGGTATCACGGACGGCAGGTGGTGGCATACAAACGGCCATACAATTATGTGGTAGCAGCGGTTGCCAGAAGGCTTCCAAATTGGTTGACTTACGAAATAACCATGATCGTAGTTCTGTATATGCTAATACTTTGTGTAAACTGAATTTCAACTGGTTGCTAATACAATGGAATCATCCTGCCAAGACTCCACTAAATAGCGTAAATTTTCTATCCCAACGAGAAATCATACTCACTTACACGTTCTTAAGTGTCTCAAAGGCTCACGAAATTGGATCGGTAGCATGTAAGTTCCTTATAGTTAAATGAACAGATTTTCCCTAATAATAATTCTCATTCAACTGTGTTTATTTATGTTGCCTCTTGGTTGCCGCTTCAGTTACTTTGACCTGTTACAAATGGCTGTTGTGTCATTTACTGAAAACCACTTCCGAGAAAAGAACTGGAAATGCTAATGCAGGAAGTCATTATCTTCAGAGCCCTACTGATTCTGACAAGATCTCTATAGAAAAATTGCATATTGTCTATGCCGAATATTACTGTATGAGTCGTGTTTTTGATCGAATTCAACGACCCGATGTTAGCGAAGAGTATGCCCACAATTTGAAATTGGTTCTTGACGTCTATGCCATGGCGTGTATAAATCGTCATATGACTACTTTCTATATGGGCGGTTTTGCGTCCGGCCCCCGTTTTTTCAATGCTATTAATACACGACTGTTGGAAAAATGTGCTGTACTAAAGGATTCAGCCGTGGCTGTGGCAGATGCTTTAGCACCACCTGATTTTGCTTTGAACTCGGTAATTGGGCAGTCGGATGGTTTTTTATATGAGAACTTGCAATACCAGCCTAGGAATAGTCCTGGAGCATTCGAGTTACCACAATGGTATGATGTAATCAAACATCAAATGTGGTGTAAATTTTATTCAAATGCGTTTCCTTTTTAAAAAAAAATAATGGAAAATATTTCTCTCTATTGTGTAACACAATTAAGCATTTATAATTTGCAGAAAGTGGAACTAATTATATTTTTTAAACGATATGTTTTATGAAGTGAATAAAAAAGATATTATAAATTATAAATATTCTTGAAATGATTTTTATTTCGCACAGAAATTTTGTTTTCTCCTTCAAAACCATTTTCATTCCAAAAGGATTCCACACTCTCACGTTTCCCAGTGTAAGGCGAGAATTTAACTATCAAGTGTAAATCGCCTCTACGAAGTAGTGAATTTGTAGGCAAGTATGGCGTGGCCAGTCCTCCCTTTCCGAACACTTAGCAGGCGAGTTACATATACACATACTTCCACCAAAGAACTGGGACTTCCCCACCATAGTTAATAAGTACTTAAATAGGAAGTAAAATTTATTCTTTTTGTTTCACATCAACCAAATGAAAGAAAGTGCTTAAGATGTGAATAAAAATGGTAAAAATGGGTCGATACAAGACCATAGAAAGGAAAAGACGAGAAGATTCGGAGAATGTATTTTTTTAGAGAATTAAAGAAAAAAAATACAACAAAAGCAGTAACAATAGAACAGCAACAACTACAACAACGACATCATAAAATAGTATAACAAACACTAGCCTACAACAACTGCACTTCCGAGAGTTTCAAAAGCAACAGCCAAAGAAACCAATGAATGGTCCACTGCAGTTCATGACGAAGCCCAAGGATGTCATAGAGCAGTTCAGCGGGTACAGCTTTTGAGCCGTAATATTGCCATAATATCCTTTATTGAATCTGTGGAGCTCACCCGCATTTTATGTAACAACGATCATAATAGACAGTCCATTATTGCCCCTATTATGGTTCACAACACCTAAGTGTTGTATTGTAGAGCAGACAATACAACACTTATACCTTTTTCTGATTATGGTTTACAACATCTAGATCAATTGAAGAGTTAGCTAATACTACTCCTGTTAATACCCCCATTGAGAATTAAAATACAAATCCTGGAGCTCATAAGTTACTGGGAGATGATCTTAATTGAGTTCCATATAAGGTAGCTAATCATCAAAAAATTGTAATTCTTGTTGGGACTGCAATAGTTATTGTTGCTGATATAAAATATGCTCGTGTATCAACATCTAATCCTACAGTAAATATATGATAAAATTGGATCTCCTCCTCCTGTTGGATCAAAGAATGAAGTATTTAGACTTCGATCCGTTAATAGTATAGTAACAGCTCCAGCTAAAACTGGTGAAGATAATAAAAATAATAAGGCTGTAATAGCTACTGATCATACAATTAAAGGCATTCAAATTGATCAAATTCCAGCTAAATCAACAGATGAACCTCTCTGAGCAATATTAGATTATATGGGAGGGTAAACAGTTCATCCTGCACCCAACCCCCTTTTCAACTATTCTTCTTGAGAGTAAGAAAGTAAGTGCAGGGGCTAAAAATCAAAAGTTCTATTATTTATACGTGGAAATGCTATATCTGGAGCTCCTAACATTAATGGAACTAATCAATTTCCAAATCCTCCAATTATAATTGGTATCACTATAAAAAAAATTATAATAAAAGCGTGAGCTGTAACAATTACAATATAGATTTGATCATTTCCAATTAATGTTCCAGGGTGTCCTAATTCAGTACGAATTAAAATTCTTAAAGAAGTTCCTACTATTCCTGCTCAAGCTCCAAAAATAAAATATAAGGCACCAATATCTTTATGATTAGTAGAAAATAGCCATTGTTGCGATTAAATGGCTGAAAATAGGCGATAAATTGTAAATTTACTTACGAGATATTTCTCTTTAATCAATAATTAATAATTAATAATTATTTCTGGCTTTAAAGTCAATAATGACATTAGACTGCAATTCTAAAGGACTATTCTTAACTATTCTGTAATAAATACATCACTTCGCAAACATAAAAAAACCGAAACTCCAGCGGAAGTTTATATGACCATGTTCCACGAAATTAAAGAGGAATTGCAAAAGCAAAATTTTACGATGATTTACACTGACGGTTCAAAAAATGGGACCATTCATCTTATAGTATAGTCTCGGACGATTCTCTTATTAAAGCATCATTACTACCAGTATATAGTTCAACTTCCCCCGCTAAAATTATAGCAATCAATGAAGCTATAGAATACGCGCAGAATACCAGTGGTAAGTTTGCAATATTTACCGATTCACTAGCCTCAATCGACTCAATCAGTAACCTCTCCAACAACGAGTATTACCCTCAGATGATTAGACAAAGACTTATCTTTAACAGCCCCACAATAATACTCATCTGGATCCCTGGTCATGTGCAAATACCGGGTAATGAACACGCAGATAAAGAAGCAAAAAATGCGTTAATATCAACTTTACTAACTACACCCAACTATAATTTCGCGGACATAAAAAAACATATTAAAAATACTTTCTCACAAAAACTATTCGAAGTTTGGGACAATTTCTCAAATTGGTATAAAGAAGTAAATCCAAATAAAATGAGAATAACCAACATGTTTAAAGACCAAAACAACAGTTTTTATAGACGCGACCAAGTTGTATTGACTAGAGTCAGATTAGGACATACTATGGTAACACACAGTCATTTGTTTGATAAGAACCAGACAAATGTATGTAAATTTTACAATAAATCAGTTATTTCGATTAAACATTAATTCTAATATGCGAAAAATTCAAAATTCAAAGAGAAAACATTTTCAAAAATCTAGACGTGACTAGTATTTTACAAGACACGACATTAGACAATTCGGTTCTATTATTGGAGTTCCTTAAAGAATGTAAACTTTATCACTTATTATAAATAAATAAATTATTTTTACCGTTTATGTTCAACTGTATGAGCTAAACACCATACAAGTTATAGCTCCTATTCTAGCACGTAAGCTTATAATTAAGTTATCCGCCTTATGACTATAAAAAAAAAAATTAAAGTTGCTATAACTGAAATATATATTGTTAGTTGTGGAATATTTACCCATTTTGGTAAAAATCCTAAAAATGGGTCGGATGACAATAAATTAAATATAATAAAAAATTGTAATGATTTTGTATATAATTGATTTATATGAGAAATCTTGAATATATTAAATATATAGATTTAGTATATCAGTTAGTATTCATCCTAAATGATTCATTGATGAATAAGATATTAATTTTCGTAAAGAAGTTTGATTTAAACCTATTAATGCTCCAATTATTGCAGAAAGTATAATTGTAATTATTATTAATGGTTTAATTATGATATAAGAAATTACAATTAAAGGTGAAATTTTTTGTCATGTTATTAAAATTAGGGAATTAGTTCATGATAATCCTTCTATTACATTAGGAAATGAAAAATGAAAAGGTGCTGCTCCTATTTTTAAAAGGAGAGATGAAAATATAATTAAAATATATTAAAAAAAAAGTTATACTCAAATTTTGATTTACTTATTAATTATAATTAATTATTATAATTGTTGTAAATAATAACGAAGATGATATGCTATTGCTTGAGTTAAAAAATATTTTAAAGAAGATTCAGTAGATATTTTAATGTATTATCTCTTATTAGAAGGATAAAAGATAATAAATTAATTTCTAATCCTATTCAAATACTTAATCAAGAATTAGCTGAAATAGTAATAAAAGTTCCTCTTATAAAAATTACAAAAAATATAATTAAAAATTTAAAAAGAAAAGTAATTGTATCCTTTATAATCACGGTGTGAACCTAATAGCTTAAATTTAGCTTATCTTTTTAATTAAGGAGTTTATATATACACATACATATATATTTTAGTGTATGATGCACATATGTAAGTTATTGATACTTTTAGCAATAGTTTAATTCTATTAAATATAATAAATATAATCGTTTAAAATATGAAAAAATAAATTAAATTAATAAACGTAATAAATTACATTATTTACAGTATGAAGGAACCCTTTTAAATCAGGCAATTCATTAATCTAGATTGACTAATTTAAATTAAATTATTTATTATAATTTATATATATACCTAAATCTATTAAAATAAATAATTTTATGTAGTGAAAATTATATATAAATTAATCTTTCTTATAGTCTTTTTGGTATTTTTAAAATTTAATAATTTTATAAATAAATAAAATATATTAAATTATTTTTAATTTATGTAATTAAAATTAGTAAAAGAAATTTATAATTTATTACTTTATTATAATTTATTAATCTATTTTATATATATTTAATGGAGTAAATTTTAACTCAAATTTTTAATATAAGTATTAATAATTTTTATAAAGTATTTATTATATAATTAAATTGTATTATTTTAAATAATTTTTATTTGTTTATATATTAAAAAATATTTTTATATTTATTTGTTAATTTTTAAATATTTACTTTAATTAAATTGTTTATAAATATTTAATTTAATTAAGTTATTTAAGGATACTTAATTTTAATTTAGTTTCTATAAATATTTAATTTTAATTTAATTTAAGAATAGAGTATATGAAAATCAAAATGATTTTATATTAATTCTTGAAGTTATACAAATTAAAAAAGTTTCAATTAATAATGTTATACATACTGCTAATGGATGTTTTATATTAATAAAAATTATATTAAATGTAAGTATAATAAATAATAAAATTCATAAAATATTAGTCTTAAAAGATTATTCCTATTTTTGATTTACAAGACCAAATGTTTTTATTAAACTATTAAAAATAATCTTTATTTTTATTTGATGATTTTCTAGAGTTTTATTTATATGTAGTTGCGTTATTTTCTTTTATTTCAAATCGTAAACATTTACTTTCTATATTATTAAGTTTGGAATATATTGTTTTGAGTTTATTTTTATTATTATTTATTTATTTAAATATAATAAGTTATGAAAATTGTGTTTAGAATATATTTTAGAATATTTTTGACATTTAGAGTGTGTGAAGGTGCCTTAGGTATTTCTATTTTAGGTTCCATTATTCGTACACATGGAAATGATTATTTTCAAAGATTTAATATTTTTTAATGTTGAAATTAATTATAAATATAAATATAATTAATATTAATAGCTGCTGAATCAATTCTTATTAATAATAATTATTTAAATTTAATTTTATTAAATATTTTTTTTGTTATTAATGTTAGTAGAATAAATTTATTTATATTTTATTATTTACTTTATTTTTGATTTTGGGTTGAGGATATCAACTTGAATGTTTACAACATTATTTATTTATTATTTTTTTATTATATTATACTTTATACTTTATTAGTTTCTTTACCTAAATTAATTGGAATTTTTTATTTATATAAATAAATTGGTTCAATAAATTTTTATTGAAATTTTTAGTGAAACTACCTAATATTTTTAGTTCATTTTTGATTACCAAAAGCACATGTTGAAGCTCCTGTTTCCGGATCAATGATTTTAGCAGGTATTATATTAATATTAGGGGGGTATGGATATTTGAATTAGAATTAGTTTATTAGGTGGTGTTTTAGTAAGTTTTATTGGCTTATGTCAAATTGATTTAAAGGCATTAGTTGCTCATCCTTCAGTAGTTCATATAGAAATAGTTTTATCAGGTCTTTTAAGTTTAAGATATATATGTATGTATATATTTATTAGGGGGAATTTTTTTAATTAATAGAATTGCTAATTGGTCTTGATTTACTATATTAATATTATCTTTTTTTAGAGCTGCTTATTCTTTATATTTATATTCTTATAGTCAACATGGTAAGATTTTTTCACGAGTTTATTGTTTTAGAATTATTCGAGAATTTTTTCGAATAATTTGGTTTCTTCATTGATTTTCTTTAAATTTATTAATTTTAAAGGGAGAAATGATTATATTATGGATTTCATTTAAATAGTTTAATAAAAATAGTAATTTGTCGTGTCAAAGATAAGATGTTTCGTTAATTTAATTATTATTAGAATAATTTTTTTTTTGTTTGGGCTATTATTTATTTCTTGAGATTATAGAATTTTTATTGGATGAGAAATTGTATCTTTTAATTTAATAAATATTGTTATAACTTTTTTAATTTTTATATCATTTGTAAATAAAATAACTTTATATTGTTCCTGTCTTACATTGTTACTTACTTCTGCTTATAAATAATTTATGGAAATATAACTAGTTGTCTAGAGTTGAGTGACTTCCCAAAGTCACTCAAAAATAACTTAGCGAAATTATAGTTTTCATAGTCATGAGAAAGTATTGGATAACAATAATTCCAAACAGTACTTAAATGTACTTAGCAAATGCATCAGTTTGTTTTGACTGTGTGTAGGTGTGTGGTATTAATGTGGAGCACCAAAACACAACAACAAGTGTCCAGCACATAAATTGTGTCGTGCCTTTTCAAGTGCATATGGTCACATGTGTGAATGAAACTAATGTATTCCACATGTATTTAATGCGGGCAATTATGACTGTTGTGTTGTGCTACTTAGTGCGTGTCATACAGACTGCTGGGATCACACTACATGATAAAATTAATCGATTTATTTTCATACTTTTAATATTTGTTATATCTATAATTTTATTAATTATTAGACCTAATTTAATTAGAATTTTATTAGGATGGGATGGATTGGGACTTGTTTCTTATTGTTTAGTAATTTATTTTCAAGATGTTAAATCTTATAATGCGGGTATATCAACAGCCTGATCCAATCGAATTGGACATGTTTGCTTATTACTTGCTATTGCTTGAATATTGAATTATGGAAGTTGAAATGATGTATTTTTATAAGGATAACTAAAAGAGCAGCTATAGCAGCTCCTACTCTTGTTTCCGCTTTATTTCATTCTTCTACTTTAACTGGAATAGGGGCAAATTTTGAATTCGACTTAAAGAAAATTATTGCTTTATCTACTTTGAGTCAATTAGTATTGATGATAAGGATTTTATCTATAGGGTTTTACAAGTTTTATTTATTTAAAGAATCAAGATATTCGATTAAGGGGGATTAAGATTAATAATACCTTTAACTTGTTCATGTTTTAATCTTTCTAATTTAGCATTATGTGGTATACCTTTTTTATCAGCATTTTATTCAAAAGATTTAATTTTAGAAATAGTTTCTTTTTCTTATATTAATTTGAGATTTACATTTTTTTTCTTTAAATTTATTAGATTTATTAAATTTTATAGAAATTTATTATTAAAGAGAATAATTTTGGAATTTTTGGTGGGAGAATATTAAATTGATTAATTTTTAGTACTCCTGACTTGTTAATTTTACCTTTTTATTTGAAATGATTACCTATAGGATTACTAGGAAATATAATTTCTTTATTTTTTATAATAAATCTTTTAATAATTTTTATTATTCAAGTTTTTTAGGTTCAATGTGGTCTATACCTTATATTTCACCTAGAATGTATGCGCCGTTGCTACGTTATACCTCATTTTATTTACTCTAGAGTTAACTAATTTTGTGCCTCACTGTTCTTTACTTATTTCCCTTTTCTGACTTATTTCTTTCTTCTATGAGCAAAGAAGAGAGTAGTGGCCTGACCTGGTTGGTTGTGATTATTTCGTCGTTAATATCTTCTTGTTGTTGTTTATTAAGCCTTTAAATATATCACCGATACAAGTTCTCCATTGGAAGAGAGCATTTCCAAGTATTTTGTTGTTGTGCTACTCTGCTTAGTGAAATCAGAATTCACATACATACATACATACATGTATACAAACGTACATATAAAATAATAATCATTTTATGTGTAAATATTCGAATTTAACATTCTTAACAAATTTAAACTGATCTCAGTGTATGACAGTATGACTTCTTAAGTTCTTCGTTTTATAAACGATTCCGAACTCTGCTTTTATTTAAATTCACCCGACTAAATACACTTTCGGTATTTGCGATTTGTGGTGAAATCATTTCAGAAATTTTTTGTTTTTTCTAAATTCTGTAAAGTTTGGTTGTTTAGTTGAAAATAAAAAAATCAGAATATACCAAAAATTGACTCTAAAAATTCAATTTTAAAAACAAGTTGCCACATTTGTTAAATTTAGAAAAATCGTATTAGTGTATTTTCAGAGGTGGAAATCGTCAAATTTCGAATCAGCCACAGTGCTGATTCCAAATTATTACATACATACATACATACACACGTACACATGCATCATTGCCACGTGTGTATCGTTTACTTTTATAAGTTGTTGAGTCGCCCTTTTTTGCAGTGTAAAGACCTCCTTTCACTATCCTACAAAGCCGTCCTATTCGACAAATTATATATATATGTGTGGTGAAAAAATGAAATAGTGTGGCATAACAATGTGCAATTACTATGGCAAGCAAGAGTTTATGAAAATTTTCATAAAATGATAGTTTTGTGCGATCAGAGTTGCTTTTACTTCAAGCAGCCGAACAAAGAATTATTTTTTTGTGACGCAAAAGAAGAAAGACCTAAAAAAGTTACACGACTATTAAAGTTTTGTTTAGAGTTTTATGTTTTATGACAATTAACCTTTTCTACAGCACCAAATATAATGAATTATATCTGATTATGTTCTACAAGCAGAAAACATCTGATTTTGTAATTCATATAAATGATAGTCTGCCACCAGCAACGCCATTTTGATTTAATTTCTCAAAATAGGAGGGTAGGACTGGGTAGGATAGTGAAAAGAGACGTCTGAGTTCCCCTACTGCTATCTTATTTCTTTTTTTTAATTCGTACTCATTACTGATTTCAGCTTTCTGTGAAGAGATTTCTAATGAATAATTAATTTTTTAATTATTTAATTTGCACTCAATTCATTTGTTTGGACATTATTTGTCATAATGTTTCTCTTTAGAGGATTTTCCTCTATTTTGGTTAATTCATTTCACTAAGTAATACCAGAGGCTTTGGAGCTCTTTTAAGTAAAAAATGCATAGAATATCATTTCTCAACGCCAAACTGTCCCAAACGGGATTGCTGACGCCGAAAGGTAGAAGAATACCACAACCGAGACAATAATAAGGAAATAAATATTGAAGAAGAATTATCAATTATAGACCAGATCACAATAACGCGGAATATAATAAAGTCAAGGCAAACAAGACAAACACTCTCGTGAAGAACATTAGAAGACTCTTCAAATCTGCAGCCATTCGTGATAATAGTTCTGTTGTCAGCCATTCACCCAAAGGAGTCAACTAAGAGTCTAAGTCTTTGGAATACACTTTTCATATTAATGAAACGCAAATTATTTGAAAACTTGTTAACCCAAAATTCCAAGAAACCTCTAAATATAAGATGGAGTATAGAAATATTCTAACGTGATTCAAATTGTGAAATCAATCACCCCAAGCCAAACCGGGACAGACATTGTTGTTTGGAGTATCACAATGCTCAAGGATAGTTGATCAGATCCAAGATAATATACTCGTAGCATTCGCATGGGAATACTAAAATTTTGCCATACACACAATAGGTTTCGCTGTCCAGATGCCTGATCGTTCCATTACCAAGCGAAAAAATAATTGAAATATACCGATATATGGAACATTTGAACAAGGAAAACAACCACGTGATCACGAATAACAATTGTATGTATGTATGTACTCGAAACTTTTTAATCGAATTATATGTGCTCCGATTACTGGACTATATTACGTAGTAGATGCCTTCATAAAAAAGCACACCGGCCAATCTGCAGAGGGCAACTCAAAATAGCAGGCGCACTTACTTTGAGACAACTTGGCTGTTTAGTGAAGTTGCTTATGAGAACGCACACTTAATTGCCGCACCTGTGCGGTACCCACATAACTTGATTACGAGGTGTGTCCTTAAAACAGTGCAACGTGTAAGGCATGCTTTAAAAATTCAAGGCAATTTATGTTTATATTTATTACTAATTTTTAATTAAATAAGACTTTACCAAAATAATTTATAAAAATCAGAAAATATTACATGTGTTGGAATTATTTTGTGCGCGTCTGTATTACATTCTACATGCATTCGCAGAAAAAAAATAAGTAATGACTTATGACTTGATAAAGATACCCTGTTCACGATATGAAATTAATTATTTTGAACATTATTTTAATTTTACTCTACGAGCTGCCTTCGTCTATGTAGCAAATGTTTAGTTTCCGCATTCTCTTCATTTTCCGTATCAGAAAAGGTAAGTGCAGTCGCACAAAATAGTGCACGTTCGCCCACTCCCGTTTCGTATTCCAATAACACATTCAAAAGTTTCAGCATGTAAACAGGTCCAAAGTAATAATAGTTAATTCAACATGGTACTGAACAGAGTTGGATCCAGTTTTAAAAAATATGTGCGTACATGTGCATGGATGTGTGAATACATATGCAAAGTATGTGTGTGTGTACAGTTACATGATCAGTTACATTTACCGGTAACCATCGCAAGTTTGGCTGTCGTTAAAATTTATTCTGTATTTGCATTTCAGTTCGAGGTGATTAAAGAGAAGAGTAGAAACAGAAATGATGCAGTGGGCGGATACCTCATTTTTACCAGACCTCCCCAAAGGGCCACTGTGCACTTATCGCAACAGAGTAAATTTCGATTGGAAACGTTTAAGGCTGATATTTGAAAAGGAGCAGGGCTTGCGCATTAAAGTAAGTTCTTTTGTTGGATTTATTTGAACTAGAAGATACAAATATAAGAAATTGTCTTCTTTTATTAGTACGCAGTATGGAAGATTTTAGAACATTATCGCTTCCTTTCCCATCCTATTGCACATTCATCCACCGATGAAGAAAATCTTTTCTATGGTATACAAATGATCCGTATGGCCGATTTGATAGTTCCTCATAGATATATGGAAGGGCGCTCGTTTAGTGAAAAAACAAAGTATTTAATGAGCATAAATGAGGCCTTGCATACATACTGTCCCAGTTTGTCGATGAAAATTGCCTTGGACGTTGTTTGGTTTAATCATACCATACGAAACTTCGGTACTGAACGTCACAGAAAATATTATGCAGATGCTTGGAATCGTGAAGTCGTAACTTGTCTGGCGGAAGCGGAAGTCTCACACGGCAGTATTACCAATACCATTCGCACCACTGCCACTTATGATACCGCAACGCAGGAGTTTATTATAAATTCACCAGATTTTGAGACTGCCAAATATTGTGTCGGATACTTGGGAGGGATTGCTACAATGGCATTAACGTTGGCTAATTTATATACAGCTGATGGCATTAATAGAGGTGTGCATAATTTTTTGATACCCATAAGAGACCTAAAAACATTACAGCCGTATCCGGGTGTTCTGGCCATTAACAACGGTTGTTTTACTTTTGCCAATTACCGCATACCTCGTGAAAATTTACTAAATCGGTGGAGTGATGTTACAACCGAAGGATTATACGAGACCTCTGTTGCACACCCGAGGTTGCCTTACTGTGCTGTCAAAGGAGTATTGTTTGCCTCTCTTGTTGGTACCTTGCAAGAATCGGTTAATACCTTGTCAAATGCTGCTGTTATAGCGGTACGCTATGCGGCTGTAAGAAAATATTTGCAAATACAAAATAACGGGCCCGCTCTGCCGTTAATAGAGAATCCAGGACATGTGAGTAAAACTGTTATTTGATATTTTAGCAACTCCCGTTTTTCGTGTTTTAATTATTTTCTTTTTCTTTTCTCAGCAAGAGAAAATATTCCCTTATTTGGCTGCCGCATGTGTTTTAAAGATTTATGTCGCTGAACTGACTGAAGAATCTTTAAAATTTATTGATGAAAACAGGGATGATTCCAACGATGGCGGATTAACGGTAAGCAAGGACTTCCTTTACTTTTATTTAAAGTAAATACATGGACTATTTTCTTGGGACAAATAAACTGTTACAGATAGAAGCATTAAAGGAAATGGATGCGATTATTTGCTCATCACACACCATGATATCACGCACGGCAGGTGATGGCATACAAACTGCCATAGAATCATGTGATAGTAACGATTGCCTCGAGGCTTCCAAATTGGTTGACTTACGAAATAACCACGATCGTAGTTCTGTATATGCTAATACTTTGTGTGAACTGAATTTCAACTGGTTGCTAATGCAATGGAATCATCCTGCCAAGACTCCACTAAATAGTGTAAATTTTTTATCTCAACGAGAAATGATACTCACTTACACGTTCTTTAGTGTCTCAATGACTCACGAAATTGGATCGGTAGCATGTAAGTTCCTTCTAGTTTAGTGAACAGCTTTTTTCCTAATAATAATTCTCATTCAACTGTGTTTATTTATGTTGCCTTTTGGTGGCCGTTTCAGTTGCTTTGATGTGTTACAAATGGCTGTTGTGTTATTTACTGAAAACCACTTCCGAGAAAATAGCTGAAAATGCTAATGCAGGAAGTCATTATCTTCAGAGCCCTACTGATTCTGACAAGATCTCTATAGAAAAATTGCATATTATCTATGCCGAATATTACTGTTTGAGTCGTGTTATTGATCGAATTCAACGACCCGATGTTAGCGAAGAGTATGCCCACATTTTGAAATTGGTTCTAGACATCTATGCCATGTGGAGTCTAAATTTTCATATGACCACTTTCTATATGGGCGGTTTTGCGTTCGGCCCCAGTTTTTTAAATGCTAATAATACACGACTGTTGGAAAAATGTGCTGTACTAAAGGATTCAGCCGTGGCTGTGGCAGATGCCTTGGCACCACCTGATTTTGCTTTGAACTCGGTAATTGGGCAGTCGGATGGTTTGTTATTTGAGAACTTGGAAAACCAGCTTAGGAGAAATCCTGGAGCTTTCGAATTACCACAATGGTATGATGTAATCAAACATCAAATGTGGTGTAAATTTTATTCAACTGCGTTTCCTTTTTAAAAAAAAATAATGGAAAATATTTCTCTCTATTGTGTAACACAATTAAGCATTTATAATTTGCAGAAAGTGGAATTAATTATATTTTTTAAACGATATTGTTATAACTGCCGATGTTGAGCGTTTTATGAAGTGAATAAAAAAGATATTATAAATTATAAATATTCTTGAAATGATTTTTATTTCGCACAGAAATTTGTTTTCTCCTTCAAAACCATTTTCATTCCAAAAGGATTCCACACTCTCACGTTTCCCAGTGTAAGGCGAGAATTTAACTATCAAGTGTAAATCGCCTCTACGAAGTAGTGAATTTGTAGGCAAGTATGGCGTGGCCAGTCCTCCCTTTCCGAACACTTAGCAGGCGAGTTACATATACACATACTTCCACCAAAGAACTGGGACTTCCCCACCATAGTTAATAAGTACTTAAATAGGAAGTAAAATTTATTCTTTTTGTTTCACATCAACCAAATGAAAGAAAGTGCTTAAGATGTGAATAAAAATGGTAAAAATGGGTCGATACAAGACCATAGAAAGGAAAAGACGAGAAGATTCGGAGAATGTACTTTTTTTTGGAGAAGTAAAGAGAAAAAATACAACGAAAGCAGTAACAATGGAACAGCAACAACTACAACAACGACATCATAAAATAGTATAACAAACACTAGCCTACAACAACTGCACTTCCGAGAGTTTCAAAAGCAACAGCCAAAGAAACCAATGAATGGTCCACTGCAGTTCATGACGAAGCCCAAGGATGTCATAGAGCAGTTCAGCGGGTACAGCTTTTGAGCCGTAATATTGCCATAATATCCTTTATTGAATCTGTGGAGCTCACCTGCATTTTATGTAACAACGATCATAATAGACAGTCCATTATTGCCCCTATTATGGTTCACAACACCTAAGTGTTGTGTTGTAGAGCAGACAATACAACACTTATACCTTTTTCTGATTATGGTTTACAACATCTAGATCAATTGAAGAGTTAGCTAATACTACTCCTGTTAATACCCCCATTGAGAATTAAAATACAAATCCTGGAGCTCATAAGTTACTGGGAGATGATCTTAATTGAGTTCCATATAAGGTAGCTAATCATCAAAAAATTGTAATTCTTGTTGGGACTGCAATAGTTATTGTTGCTGATATAAAATATGCTCGTGTATCAACATCTAATCCTACAGTAAATATATGATAAAATTGGATCTCCTCCTCCTGTTGGATCAAAGAATGAAGTATTTAGACTTCGATCCGTTAATAGTATAGTAACAGCTCCGGCTAAAACTGGTGAAGATAATAAAAATAATAAGGCTGTAATAGCTACTGATCATACAATTAAAGGCATTCAAATTGATCAAATTCCAGCTAAATCAACAGATGAACCTCTCTGAGCAATATTAGATTATATGGGAGGGTAAACAGTTCATCCTGCACCCAACCCCCTTTTCAACTATTCTTCTTGAGAGTAAGAAAGTAAGTGCAGGGGCTAAAAATCAAAAGTTCTATTATTTATACGTGGAAATGCTATATCTGGAGCTCCTAACATTAATGGAACTAATCAATTTCCAAATCCTCCAATTATAATTGGTATCACTATAAAAAAAATTATAATAAAAGCGTGAGCTGTAACAATTACATTATAGATTTGATCATTTCCAATTAATGTTCCAGGGAGTCCTATTTCAGTACGAATTAAAATTCTTAAAGAAGTTCCTACTATTCCTGCTCAAGCTCCAAAAATAAAATATAAGGCACCAATATCTTTATGATTAGTAGAAAATAGCCATTGTTGCGATTAAAAAATAGGCGATAAATTGTAAATTTGTTTATGTGATATTTCTCTTTAATCAATAATCAATAATTATTTTTGGCTTTATAGTCAATAATGACATTTGTCTGCAATTCTAAAGGAGTCAATTATTAGTAAAGCATTAATTTTAAAGCTTAAGAGATTTCTTTTCTAATATTTATAGCTTTGAAGGCAACAACAAACGAACAACATGAAATTTGAATGTAACATTTTACCCTTCGCAAGTAATGTCGATCTTCAAATTGCCAAGCAAACCAAATATATTCTTTTCAACGACAATTCTGTAAATCCCTGAAAAAAGTTACTAAATCCAATAAAGTGTACAAAAATCCCAGTGTTCTACAAAAAATACTCGAAACTCCAGCGGAAGTTTATATGACCATGTTCCACGAAATTAAAGAGGAATTGCAAAAGCAAAATTTTACGATGAGTTACACTGACGGTTCAAAAAATGGGACCATTCATCTTATAGTATAGTCTCGGACGATTCTCTTATTAAAGCATCATTACTACCAGTATATAGTTCAACTTCCCCCGCTGAAATTATAGCAATCAATGAAGCTATAGAATACGCGCAGAATACCAGTGGTAAGTTTGCAATATTTACCGATTCACTAGCCTCAATCGACTCAATCAGTAACCTCTCCAACAACGAGTATTACCCTCAGATGATTAGACAAAGACTTATCTTTAACAGCCCCACAATAATACTCATCTGGATCCCTGGTCATGTGCAAATACCGGGTAATGAACACGCAGATAAAGAAGCAAAAAATGCGTTAATATCAACTTTACTAACTACACCCAACTATAATTTCGCGGACATAAAAAAACATATTAAAAATACTTTCTCACAAAAACTATTCGAAGTTTGGGACAATTTCTCAAATTGGTATAAAGAAGTAAATCCAAATAAAATGAGAATAACCAACATGTTTAAAGACCAAAACAACAGTTTTTATAGACGCGACCAAGTTGTATTGACTAGAGTCAGATTAGGACATACTATGGTAACACACAGTCATTTGTTTGATAAGAACCAGACAAATGTATGTAAATTTTACAATAAATCAGTTATTTCGATTAAACATTAATTCTAATATGCGAAAAATTCAAAATTCAAAGAGAAAACATTTTCAAAAATCTAGACGTGACTAGTATTTTACAAGACACGACATTAGACAATTCGGTTCTATTATTGGAGTTCCTTAAAGAATGTAAACTTTATCACTTATTATAAATAAATAAATTATTTTTACCGTTTATGTTCAACTGTATGAGCTTAACACCATACAAGTTATAGCTCCTATTCTAGCACGTAAGCTTATAATTAAGTTATCCGCCTTATGTCTATATAAAAAAAAAAAAAAAAAATTAAAGTTGCTATAACTGAAATATATATTGTTAGTTGTGGAATAATTACCCATTTTGGTAAAAATCCTACAAATGGGTCGGATGACAATAAATTAAATATAATAAAAAATTGTAATGATTTTGTATATAATTGATTTATATGAGAAATCTTGAATATATTAAATATATAGATTTAGTATATCAGTTAGTATTCATCCTAAATGATTCATTGATGAATAAGATATTAATTTTCGTAAAGAAGTTTGATTTAAACCTATTAATGCTCCAATTATTGCAGAAAGTATAATTGTAATTATTATTAATGGTTTAATTATGATATAAGAAATTACAATTAAAGGTGAAATTTTTTGTCATGTTATTAAAATTAGGGAATTAGTTCATGATAATCCTTCTATTACATTAGGAAATGAAAAATGAAAAGGTGCTGCTCCTATTTTTAAAAGGAGAGATGAAAATATAATTAAAATATATTAAAAAAAAAGTTATACTCAAATTTTGATTTACTTATTAATTATAATTAATTATTATAATTGTTGTAAATAATAAGGAAGATGATGCTATTGCTTGAGTTAAAAATATTTTAAAGAAGATTCAGTAGATATTTTAATGTATTATCTCTTATTAGAAGGATAAAAGATAATAAATTAATTTCTAATCCTATTCAAATACTTAATCAAGAATTAGCTGAAATAGTAATAAAAGTTCCTCTTATAAAAATTACAAAAAATATAATTAAAAATTTAAAAAGAAAAGTAATTGTATCCTTTATAATCACGGTGTGAACCTAATAGCTTAAATTTAGCTTATCTTTTTAATTAAGGAGTTTATATATACACATACATATATATTTTAGTGTATGATGCACATATGTAAGTTATTGATACTTTTAGCAATAGTTTAATTCTATTAAATATAATAAATATAATCGTTTAAAATATGAAAAAATAAATTAAATTAATAAACGTAATAAATTACATTATTTACAGTATGAAGGAACCCTTTTAAATCAGGCAATTCATTAATCTAGATTGACTAATTTAAATTAAATTATTTATTATAATTTATATATATACATATATATACCTAAATCTATTAAAATAAATAATTTTATATAGTGAAAATTATATATAAATTAATTTTTCTTATAGTCTTTTTGGTATTTTTAAAATTTAATAATTTTATAAATAAATAAAATATATTTAATTATTTTTAATTTATGTAATTAAAATTAGTAAAAGAAATGTATAATTTATTACTTTATTATAATTTATTAATCTATTTTATATATATTTAATGGAGTAAATTTTAACTCAAATTTTTAATATAAGTATTAATAATTTTTATAAACTATTTATTATATAATTAAATTGTATTATTTTAAATAATTTTTATTTGTTTATATATTAAAAAATATTTTTATATTTATTTGTTAATTTTTAAATATTTACTTTAATTAAATTGTTTATAAATATTTAATTTAATTAAGTTATTTAAGGATACTTAATTTTAATTTAGTTTCTATAAATATTTAATTTTAATTTAATTTAAGAATAGAGTATATGAAAATCAAAATGATTTTATATTAATTCTTGAAGTTATACAAATTAAAAAAGTTTCAATTAATAATGTTATACATACTGCTAATGGATGTTTTATATTAATAAAAATTATATTAAATGTAAGTATAATAAATAATAAAATTCATAAAATATTAGTCTTAAAAGATTATTCCTATTTTTGATTTACAAGACCAAATGTTTTTATTAAACTATTAAAAATAATCTTTATTTTTATTTGATGATTTTCTAGAGTTTTATTTATATGTAGTTGCGTTATTTTCTTTTATTTCAAATCGTAAACATTTACTTTCTATATTATTAAGTTTGGAATATATTGTTTTGAGTTTATTTTTATTATTATTTATTTATTTAAATATAATAAGTTATGAAAATTGTGTTTAGAATATATTTTAGAATATTTTTGACATTTAGAGTGTGTGAAGGTGCCTTAGGTATTTCTATTTTAGGTTCCATTATTCGTACACATGGAAATGATTATTTTCAAAGATTTAATATTTTTTAATGTTGAAATTAATTATAAATATAAATATAATTAATATTAATAGCTGCTGAATCAATTCTTATTAATAATAATTATTTAAATTTAATTTTATTAAATATTTTTTTTGTTATTAATGTTAGTAGAATAAATTTATTTATATTTTATTATTTACTTTATTTTTGATTTTGGGTTGAGGATATCAACTTGAATGTTTACAACATTATTTATTTATTATTTTTTTATTATATTATACTTTATACTTTATTAGTTTCTTTACCTTAATTAATTGGAATTTTTTATTTATATAAATAAATTGGTTCAATAAATTTTTATTGAAATTTTTAGTGAAACTACCTAATATTTTTAGTTCATTTTTGATTACCAAAAGCACATGTTGAAGCTCCTGTTTCCGGATCAATGATTTTAGCAGGTATTATATTAATATTAGGAGGGTATGGATATTTGAATTAGAATTAGTTTATTAGGTGGTGTTTTAGTAAGTTTTATTGGCTTATGTCAAATTGATTTAAAGGCATCAATTGCTCATCCTTCAGTAGTTCATATAGGAATAGTTTTATCAGGTCTTTTAAGTTTAAGATATATATGTATGTATATATTTATTAGGGGGATTTTTTTTAATTAATAGAATTGCTAATTGGTCTTGATTTACTATATTAATATTATCTTTATTATCTTTTTTTAGAGCTGCTTATTCTTTATATTTATATTCTTATAGTCAACATGGTAAGATTTTTTCACGAGTTTATTGTTTTAGAATTATTCGAGAATTTTTTCGAATAATTTGGTTTCTTCATTGATTTTCTTTAAATTTATTAATTTTAAAGGGAGAAATGATTATATTATGGATTTCATTTAAATAGTTTTATAAAAATAGTAATTTGTCGTGTCAAAGATAAGATGTTTCGTTAATTTAATTATTATTAGAATAAATTTTTTTTTGTTTGGGCTATTATTTATTTCTTGAGATTATAGAATTTTTATTGGATGAGAAATTGTATCTTTTAATTTAATAAATATTGTTATAACTTTTTTAATTTTTATATCATTTGTTATGTTAATTTCATCTTTAGTGATTTATTATAGAAAAGAATATATAATTAGTGATGATAAAATTAATCGATTTATTTTCATACTTTTAATATTTGTTATATCTATAATTTTATTAATTATTAGACCTAATTTAATTAGAATTTTATTAGGATGGGATGGATTGGGACTTGTTTCTTATTGTTTAGTAATTTATTTTCAAGATGTTAAATCTATATATCAACAGCCTTACTTATTTATATATTATATTACTTGCTATTGCTTGAATATTGAATTATGGAAGTTGAAATGATGTATTTTTATAAGGATAACTAAAAGAGCAGCTATAGCAGCTCCTACTCTTGTTTCCGCTTTATTTCATTCTTCTACTTTAACTGGAATAGGGGCAAATTTTGAATTCGACTTAAAGAAAATTATTGCTTTATCTACTTTGAGTCAATTAGTATTGATGATAAGGATTTTATCTATAGGGTTTTACAAGTTTTATTTATTTAATATGAATAAGAATCAAGATATTCGATTAAGGGGGATTAATATTAATAATACCTTTAACTTCTTCATGTTTTAATCTTTCTAATTTAGCATTATGTGGTATACCTTTTTTATCAGCATTTTATTCAAAAGATTTAATTTTAGAAATAGTTTCTTTTTCTTATATTAATTTGAGATTTACATTTTTTTTCTTTAAATTTATTAGATTTATTAAATTTTATAGAAATTTATTATTAAAGAGAATAATTTTAAAATTTTTGGTGGGAGAATATTAAATTGATTAATTTTTAGTACTCCTGACTTGTTTATTTTACGTTTTTATTTGGAATGATTACCTATAGGATTACTAGGAAATATAATTTCTTTATTTTTTATAATAAATCTTTTAATAATTTTTATTATTCAAGTTTTTTAGGTTCAATGTGGTCTATACCTCATATTTCACCTAGAATGTATGCGCCGTTGCTACGTTATACCTCATTTTATTTACTCTAGAGTTAACTAATTTTGTGCCTCACTGTTCTTTACTTATTTCCCTTTTCTGACTTATTTCTTTCTTCTATGAGCAAAGAAGAGAGTAGTGGCCTGACCTGGTTGGTTGTGATTATTTCGTCGTTAATATCTTCTTGTTGTTGTTTATTAAGCCTTTAAATATATCACCGATACAAGTTCTCCATTGGAAGAGAGCATTTCCAAGTATTTTGTTGTTGTGCTACTCTGCTCACTTACAACAATAAGGATCTCTTCTTCTTTATTGTGTGATCGTGCTCTGTAATAAATAAATTATTAAGTTGTTGGGAAGGCGGGCGGCTTATAGTGAAGACAGTTGGATTAATGTCCTCTATGGTAACTTTTTTGCTGCCTCGCGATGTTGCCAGAACCTTTTAGGAATGAAATCGTCGAAAACTACAGATTTCTATGAAAAAAATTAACTCGAATTCAGAATTCACATACATACATACATACATGTATACAAACGGACATATAAAATAATAATCATTTTATGTGTAAATATCCGATTTTAACATTCTTAACAAATTTAAACTGATCCCAGTGTATGACAGTATGACTTCTTAAGTTCTTCGTTTTATAAACGATTCCGAACTCTGCTTTTATTTAAATTCACCCGACTAAATACACTTTCGGTATTTGCGATTTGTGGTGAAATCATTTCAGAAATTTTTTGTTTTTTCTAAATTCTGTAAAGTTTGGTTGTTTAGTTGAAAATAAAAAAATCAGAATATACCAAAAATTGACTCTAAAAATTCAATTTTAAAAACAAGTTGCCACATTGGTTAAATTTAGAAAAATCGTATTAGTGTATTTTCAGAGATGGAAATCGTCCGAAATCGACAACAGGCTGATTCGAAATTATTACTATTTAATTTTTTTTTATTTCACTAGTGTTGAAATATGAGTACACATGCATACATACATACATACATACACACGTCCACATGCATCATTGCCACGTGTGTATCGTTTACTTTTATAAGTTGTTGAGTCGCCCTTTTTTGCAGTGTAAAGACCTCCTTTCACTATCCTACAAAGCCGTCCTATTCGACCAATTATATATATATGTGTGCTGAAAAAATGAAATAGTGTGGCATAACAATGTGCAATTACTATGGCAAGCAAGAGTTTATGAAAATTTTCATAAAATGATAGTTTTGTGCGATCAGAGTTGCTTTTACTTCAAGCAGCCGAACAAAGAATTATTTTTTTGTGACGCAAAAGAAGAAAGACCTAAAAAAGTTACACGACTATTAAAGTTTTGTTTAGAGTTTTATGTTTTATGACAATTAACCTTTTCTACAGCACCAAATATAATGAATTATATCTGATTATGTTCTACAAGCAGAAAACATCTGATTTTGTAATTCATATAAATGATAGTCTGCCACCAGCAACGCCATTTTGATTTAATTTCTCAAAATAGGAGGGTAGGACTGGGTAGGATAGTGAAAAGAGACGTCTGAGTTCCCCTACTGCTATCTTATTTCTTTTTTTTAATTCGTACTCATTACTGATTTCAGCTTTCTGTGAAGAGATTTCTAATGAATAATTAATTTTTTAATTATTTAATTTGCACTCAATTCATTTGTTTGGACATTATTTGTCATAATGTTTCTCTTTAGAGGATTTTCCTCTATTTTGGTTAATTCATTTCACTAAGTAATACCAGAGGCTTTGGAGCTCTTTTAAGTAAAAAATGCATAGAATATCATTTCTCAACGCCAAACTGTCCCAAACGGGATTGCTGACGCCGAAAGGTAGAAGAATACCACAACCGAGACAATAATAAGGAAATAAATATTGAAGAAGAATTATCAATTATAGACCAGATCACAATAACGCGGAATATAATAAAGTCAAGGCAAACAAGACAAACACTCTCGTGAAGAACATTAGAAGACTCTTCAAATATGCAGCCGTTCGTGATAATAGTTCTGTTGTCAGCCATTCACCCAAAGGAGTCAACTAAGAGTCTAAGTCTTTGGAATACACTTTTCATATTAATGAAACGCAAATTATTTGAAAACTTGTTAACCCAAAATTCCAAGAAACCTCTAAATATAAGATGGAGTATAGAAATATTCTAACGTGATTCAAATTGTGAAATCAATCACCCCAAGCCAAACCGGGACAGACATTGTTGTTTGGAGTATCACAATGCTCAAGGATAGTTGATCAGATCCAAGATAATATACTCGTAGCATTCGCATGGGAATACTAAAATTTTGCCATACACACAATAGGTTTCGCTGTCCAGATGCCTGATCGTTCCATTACCAAGCGAAAAAATAATTGAAATATACCGATATATGGAACATTTGAACAAGGAAAACAACCACGTGATCACGAATAACAATTGTATGTATGTATGTACTCGAAACTTTTTAATCGAATTATATGTGCTCCGATTACTGGACTATATTACGTAGTAGATGCCTTCATAAAAAAGCACACCGGCCAATCTGCAGAGGGCAACTCAAAATAGCAGGCGCACTTACTTTGAGACAACTTGGCTGTTTAGTGAAGTTGCTTATGAGAACGCACACTTAATTGCCGCACCTGTGCGGTACCCACATAACTTCATTACGAGGTGTGTCCTTAAAACAGTGCAGCGTGTAAGGCATGCTTTAAAAATTCAAGGCAATTTATGTTTATATTTATTATTAATTTTTAATTAAATAAGACTTTACCAAAATAATTTATAAAAATCAGAAAATATTACATGTGTTGGAATTATTTTGTGCGCGTCTGTATTACATTCTACATGCATTCGCAGAAAAAAAATAAGTAATGACTTATGACTTGATAACGATACCCTGCTCAAGATATGAAATTAATTATTTTGAACATTATTTTAATTTTACTCTACGAGCTTTCTTCGTCTGTGTATCGAATGTTTAGTTTCCGCATTCTCTTCATCTTCCGTATCAGAAGAGGTAAGTAAAGTCGCACAAAATAGTGCACCTTCGCCCACTCCCGTTTCGTCTTCCAATAATACATTCAAAAGTTTCAGCGTGTAAACAGGTCCAAAGTAATAATAGTTATTTCAACATGGTACTGAGCATAGTTGGATCCAGTTTTAAAAAATATGTGCGTACATGTGCATGGATGTGTGAATACATATGCAAAGTATGTGTGTGTGTACAGTTACATGATCAGTTACATTTACCGGTAACCATCGCAAGTTTGGCTGTCGTTAAAATTTATTCTGTATTTGCATTTCAGTTCGAGGTGATTAAAGAGAAGAGTAGAAACAGAAATGATGCAGTGGGCGGATACCTCATTTATACCAGACCTCCCCAAAGGGCCACTGTGCACTTATCGCAACAGAGTAAATTTCGATTGGAAACGTTTAAGGCTGATATTTGAAAAGGAGCAGGGCTTGCGCATTAAAGTAAGTTCTTTTGTTGGATTTATTTGAACTAGAAGATACAAATATAAGAAATTGTCTTCTTTTATTAGTACGCAGTATGGAAGATTTTAGAATATTATCGCTTCCTTTTCCATCCTATTGAACATTCACCCACCGATGAAGAAAAACTTTTCTATGATATACAAGTGAACCGTATAGCCGATTTGATAGTTCCTTATAGATATATGGAAGGGCGCTCGTTTAGTGAAAAAACAAAATATTTAATGAGCATAAATGAGGCCTTGCATACATATTGTCCCAGTTTGTCGATGAAAATTGTCTCGGACGTTGTTTGGTTTAATCATACCATACGAAACTTCGGTACTGAACGTCATAGGAAATATTATGATGATGCTTGGAACCGTAATGTCATAATTTGTATAGCGGAAAGGGAAGTCTCACACGGCAGTATTACCAAAACCATTCGCACCACTGCCACTTATGATCCCGTAACTCAGGAGTTTATTATAAATTCACCAGATTTTGAGACTGCCAAATATTGTGTCGGATATTTGGGAGCGATTGCTCCAATGGCATTAACGTTGGCTAATTTATATACACCCGATGGCATTAATAGAGGTGTGCATTGGTTTCTGGTACCCATAATAGACTTAAAAACATTACAGCCGTATCCGGGTGTTCTGGCCATTAACAACGGTTGTTTTACTTTTGCCAATTACCGCATACCTCGTGAAAATTTACTAAATCGGTGGAGTGATGTTACAATCGAAGGATTGTACGAGACTTCTGTTACACACTCGAGGAAGGAATACTGTAATTACACAGAATTATCATTTGTCACTCTTGTTACTATTATGCAAGAATCGGTTAATAATTTGTCAAATGCTGCTGTTATAGCGGTACGCTATGCGGCTGTAATACAATGCTTGTACTTACAAAATAACGGGCCCGCACTGACTTTAATTGAGGCTCCAATAAATGTTAGTGGAACTGTTATTTGATATTTTAGCAACGACAGTTTTTCGTGTTTTAATTATTTTCTTTTTCTTTTCTCAGCAATGTATAATATTTCCTTATTTGGCTGCCGCATGTGTTTTAAAGATTTATGTCGCTGAACTGACTGAAGAATCTTTGAAGCTTGCTGATAAAAACAGGGATGATTCCAACGATGGCGGATTAACGGTAAGCAAGGACTTCCTTTGCTTTTATTTAAATACATGCACTATTTTCTTGGGAGACAGAAAATGTTACAGTTGGAAGCTTTAAAGGAAATGGATGCGATTATTTGCTCATCACACACCATGATATCACGCACGGCAGGTGATGGCATACAAACTGCCATAGAATCATGTGATAGTAACGATTGCCTCGAGGCTTCCAAATTGGTTGACTTACGAAATAACCACGATCGTAGTTCTGTATATGCTAATACTTTGTGTGAACTGAATTTCAACTGGTTGCTAATGCAATGGAATCATCCTGCCAAGACTCCACTAAATAGTGTAAATTTTTTATCTCAACGAGAAATGATACTCACTTACACGTTCTTTAGTGTCTCAATGACTCACGAAATTGGATCGGTAGCATGTAAGTTCCTTCTAGTTTAGTGAACAGCTTTTTTCCTAATAATAATTCTCATTCAACTGTGTTTATTTATGTTGCCTTTTGGTGGCCGTTTCAGTTGCTTTGATGTGTTACAAATGGCTGTTGTGTTATTTACTGAAAACCACTTCCGAGAAAATAGCTGAAAATGCTAATGCAGGAAGTCATTATCTTCAGAGCCCTACTGATTCTGACAAGATCTCTATAGAAAAATTGCATATTATCTATGCCGAATATTACTGTTTGAGTCGTGTTATTGATCGAATTCAACGACCCGATGTTAGCGAAGAGTATGCCCACATTTTGAAATTGGTTCTAGACATCTATGCCATGTGGAGTCTAAATTTTCATATGACCACTTTCTATATGGGCGGTTTTGCGTTCGGCCCCAGTTTTTTAAATGCTAATAATACACGACTGTTGGAAAAATGTGCTGTACTAAAGGATTCAGCCGTGGCTGTGGCAGATGCCTTGGCACCACCTGATTTTGCTTTGAACTCGGTAATTGGGCAGTCGGATGGTTTGTTATTTGAGAACTTGGAAAACCAGCTTAGGAGAAATCCTGGAGCTTTCGAATTACCACAATGGTATGATGTAATCAAACATCAAATGTGGTGTAAATTTTATTCAACTGCGTTTCCTTTTTAAAAAAAAATAATGGAAAATATTTCTCTCTATTGTGTAACACAATTAAGCATTTATAATTTGCAGAAAGTGGAATTAATTATATTTTTTAAACGATATTGTTATAACTGCCGATGTTGAGCGTTTTATGAAGTGAATAAAAAAGATATTATAAATTATAAATATTCTTGAAATGATTTTTATTTCGCACAGAAATTTGTTTTCTCCTTCAAAACCATTTTCATTCCAAAAGGATTCCACACTCTCACGTTTCCCAGTGTAAGGCGAGAATTTAACTATCAAGTGTAAATCGCCTCTACGAAGTAGTGAATTTGTAAGCAAGTATGGCGTGGCCAGTCCTCCCTTTCCGAACACTTAGCAGGCGAGTTACATATACACATACTTCCACCAAAGAACTGGGACTTCCCCACCATAGTTAATAAGTACTTAAATAGGAAGTAAAATTTATTCTTTTTGTTTCACATCAACCAAATGAAAGAAAGTGCTTAAGATGTGAATAAAAATGGTAAAAATGGGTCGATACAAGACCATAGAAAGGAAAAGACGAGAAGATTCGGAGATTGTACTTTTTTTTGGAGAAGTAAAGAGAAAAAATACAACGAAAGCAGTAACAATGGAACAGCAACAACTACAACAACGACATCATAAAATAGTATAACAAACACTAGCCTACAACAACTGCACTTCCGAGAGTTTCAAAAGCAACAGCCAAAGAAACCAATGAATGGTCCACTGCAGTTCATGACGAAGCCCAAGGATGTCATAGAGCAGTTCAGCGGGTACAGCTTTTGAGCCGTAATATTGCCATAATATCCTTTATTGAATCTGTGGAGCTCACCCGCATTTTATGTAACAACGATCATAATAGACAGTCCATTATTGCCCCTATTATGGTTCACAACACCTAAGTGTTGTGTTGTAGAGCAGACAATACAACACTTATACCTTTTTCTGATTATGGTTTACAACATCTAGATCAATTGAAGAGTTAGCTAATACTACTCCTGTTAATACCCCCATTGAGAATTAAAATACAAATCCTGGAGCTCATAAGTTACTGGGAGATGATCTTAATTGAGTTCCATATAAGGTAGCTAATCATCAAAAAATTTTAATTCTTGTTGGGACTGCAATAATTATTGTTGCTGAGGTAAAATATGCTCGTGTATCAACATCTAATCCTACAGTAAATATATGATAAAATTGGATCTCCTCCTCCTGTTGGATCAAAGAATGAAGTATTTAGACTTCGATCCGTTAATAGTATAGTAACAGCTCCGGCTAAAACTGGTGAAGATAATAAAAATAATAAGGCTGTAATAGCTACTGATCATACAATTAAAGGCATTCAAATTGATCAAATTCCAGCTAAATCAACAGATGAACCTCTCTGAGCAATATTAGATTATATGGGAGGGTAAACAGTTCATCCTGCACCCAACCCCCTTTTCAACTATTCTTCTTGAGAGTAAGAAAGTAAGTGCAGGGGCTAAAAATCAAAAGTTCTATTATTTATACGTGGAAATGCTATATCTGGAGCTCCTAACATTAATGGAACTAATCAATTTCCAAATCCTCCAATTATAATTGGTATCACTATAAAAAAAATTATAATAAAAGCGTGAGCTGTAACAATTACAATATAGATTTGATCATTTCCAATTAATGTTCCAGGGTGTCCTAATTCAGTACGAATTAAAATTCTTAAAGAAGTTCCTACTATTCCTGCTCAAGCTCCAAAAATAAAATATAAGGCACCAATATCTTTATGATTAGTAGAAAATAGCCATTGTTGCGATTAAATGGCTGAAAATAGGCGATAAATTGTAAATTTACTTACGAGATATTTCTCTTTAATCAATAATTAATAATTAATAATTATTTCTGGCTTTAAAGTCAATAATGACATTAGACTGCAATTCTAAAGGACTATTCTTAACTATTCTGTAATAAATACATCACTTCGCAAACATAAAAAAACCGAAACTCCAGCGGAAGTTTATATGACCATGTTCCACGAAATTAAAGAGGAATTGCAAAAGCAAAATTTTACGATGATTTACACTGACGGTTCAAAAAATGGGACCATTCATCTTATAGTATAGTCTCGGACGATTCTCTTATTAAAGCATCATTACTACCAGTATATAGTTCAACTTCCCCCGCTAAAATTATAGCAATCAATGAAGCTATAGAATACGCGCAGAATACCAGTGGTAAGTTTGCAATATTTACCGATTCACTAGCCTCAATCGACTCAATCAGTAACCTCTCCAACAACGAGTATTACCCTCAGATGATTAGACAAAGACTTATCTTTAACAGCCCCACAATAATACTCATCTGGATCCCTGGTCATGTGCAAATACCGGGTAATGAACACGCAGATAAAGAAGCAAAAAATAAATAAATTATTTTTACCGTTTATGTTCAACTGTATGAGCTTAACACCATACAAGTTATAGCTCCTATTCTAGCACGTAAGCTTATAATTAAGTTATCCGCCTTATGACTATAAAAAAAAAAATTAAAGTTGCTATAACTGAAATATATATTGTTAGTTGTGGAATAATTACCCATTTTGGTAAAAATCCTACAAATGGGTCGGATGACAATAAATTAAATATAATAAAAAATTGTAATGATTTTGTATATAATTGATTTATATGAGAAATCTTGAATATATTAAATATATAGATTTAGTATATCAGTTAGTATTCATCCTAAATGATTCATTGATGAATAAGATATTAATTTTCGTAAAGAAGTTTGATTTAAACCTATTAATGCTCCAATTATTGCAGAAAGTATAATTGTAATTATTATTAATGGTTTAATTATGATATAAGAAATCACAATTAAAGGTGAAATTTTTTGTCATGTTATTAAAATTAGGGAATTAGTTCATGATAATCCTTCTATTACATTAGGAAATGAAAAATGAAAAGGTGCTGCTCCTATTTTTAAAAGGAGAGATGAAAATATAATTAAAATATATTAAAAAAAAAGTTATACTCAAATTTTGATTTACTTATTAATTATAATTAATTATTATAATTGTTGTAAATAATAACGAAGATGATGCTATTGCTCGAGTTAAAAAATATTTTAAAGAAGATTCAGTAGATATTTTAATGTATTATCTCTTATTAGAAGGATAAAAGATAATAAATTAATTTCTAATCCTATTCAAATACTTAATCAAGAATTAGCTGAAATAGTAATAAAAGTTCCTCTTATAAAAATTACAAAAAATATAATTAAAAATTTAAAAAGAAAAGTAATTGTATCCTTTACAATCTCGGTGTGAACCTAATAGCTTAAATTTAGCTTATCTTTTTAATTAAGGAGTTTATATATACACATACATATATATTTTAGTGTATGATGCACATATGTAAGTTATTGATACTTTTAGCAATAGTTTAATTCTATTAAATATAATAAATATAATCGTTTAAAATATGAAAAAATAAATTAAATTAATAAACGTAATAAATTACATTATTTACAGTATGAAGGAACCCTTTTAAATCAGGCAATTCATTAATCTAGATTGACTAATTTAAATTAAATTATTTATTATAATTTATATATATACATATAATGGAGTAATTATATATGGAGTATTTAATGGAGTAAATTTTAACTCAAATTTTTAATATAAGTATTAATAATTTTTATAAACTATTTATTATATAATTAAATTGTATTATTTTAAATAATTTTTATTTGTTTATATATTAAAAAATATTTTTATATTTATTTGTTAATTTTTAAATATTTAGTTTAAATTAATTGTTTATAAATATTTTATTTAATTAAGTTATTTAAGGATACTTAATTTTAATTTAGTTTCTATAAATATTTAATTTTAATTTAATTTAAGAATAGAGTATATGAAAATCAAAATGATTTTATATTAATTCTTGAAGTTATACAAATTAAAAAAGTTTCAATTAATAATGTTATACATACTGCTAATGGATGTTTTATATTAATAAAAATTATATTAAATGTAAGTATAATAAATAATAAAATTCATAAAATATTAGTCTTAAAAGATTATTCCTATTTTTGATTTACAAGACCAAATGTTTTTATTAAACTATTAAAAATAATCTTTATTTTTATTTGATGATTTTCTAGAGTTTTATTTATATGTAGTTGCGTTATTTTCTTTTATTTCAAATCGTAAACATTTACTTTCTATATTATTAAGTTTGGAATATATTGTTTTGAGTTTATTTTTATTATTATTTATTTATTTAAATATAATAAGTTATGAAAATTGTGTTTAGAATATATTTTAGAATATTTTTGACATTTAGAGTGTGTGAAGGTGCCTTAGGTATTTCTATTTTAGGTTCCATTATTCGTACACATGGAAATGATTATTTTCAAAGATTTAATATTTTTAATTTAATATATTTTTTACTTTATACTTTATTAGTTTCTTTACCTTAATTAATTGGAATTTTTTATTTATATAAATAAATTGGTTCAATAAATTTTTATTGAAATTTTTAGTGAAACTACCTAATATTTTTAGTTCATTTTTGATTACCAAAAGCACATGTTGAAGCTCCTGTTTCCGGATCAATGATTTTAGCAGGTATTATATTAATATTAGGAGGGTATGGATATTTGAATTAGAATTAGTTTATTAGGTGGTGTTTTAGTAAGTTTTATTGGCTTATGTCAAATTGATTTAAAGGCATTAATTTTAATTGCTCATCCTTCAGTAGTTCATATAGGAATAGTTTTATCAGGTCTTTTAAGTTTAATATATATATGTATGTATATATTTATTAGGGGGAATTTTTTTAATTAATAGAATTGCTAATTGGTCTTGATTTACTATATTAATATTATCTTTATTATCTTTTTTTAGAGCTGCTTATTCTTTATATTTATATTCTTATAGTCAACATGGTAAGATTTTTTCACGAGTTTATTGTTTTAGAATTATTCGAGAATTTTTTCGAATAATTTGGTTTCTTCATTGATTTTCTTTAAATTTATTAATTTTAAAGGGAGAAATGATTATATTATGGATTTCATTTAAATAGTTTTATAAAAATAGTAATTTGTCGTGTCAAAGATAAGATGTTTCGTTAATTTAATTATTATTAGAATAAATTTTTTTTTGTTTGGGCTATTATTTATTTCTTGAGATTATAGAATTTTTATTGGATGAGAAATGGTATCTTTTAATTTAATAAATATTGTTATAACTTTTTTAATTTTTATATCATTTGTTATGTTAATTTCATCTTTAGTGATTTATTATAGAAAAGAATATATAATTAGTGATGATAAAATTAATCGATTTATTTTCATACTTTTAATATTTGTTATATCTATAATTTTATTAATTATTAGACCTAATTTAATTAGAATTTTATTAGGATGGGATGGATTGGGACTTGTTTCTTATTGTTTAGTAATTTATTTTCAAGATGTTAAATCTATATATCAACAGCCTTACTTATTTATATATTATATTACTTGCTATTGCTTGAATATTGAATTATGGAAGTTGAAATGATGTATTTTTATAAGGATAACTAAAAGAGCAGCTATAGCAGCTCCTACTCTTGTTTCCGCTTTATTTCATTCTTCTACTTTAGTAACTGGAATAGGGGCAAATTTTGAATTCGACTTAAAGAAAATTATTGCTTTATCTACTTTGAGTCAATTAGTATTGATGATAAGGATTTTATCTATAGGGTTTTACAAGTTTTATTTATTTAATATGAATAAGAATCAAGATATTCGATTAAGGGGGATTAAGATTAATAATACCTTTAACTTCTTCATGTTTTAATCTTTCTAATTTAGCATTATGTGGTATACCTTTTTTATCAGCATTTTATTCAAAAGATTTAATTTTAGAAATAGTTTCTTTTTCTTATATTAATTTGAGATTTACATTTTTTTTCTTTAAATTTATTAGATTTATTAAATTTTATAGAAATTTATTATTAAAGAGAATAATTTTAAAATTTTTGGTGGGAGAATATTAAATTGATTAATTTTTAGTACTCCTGACTTGTTTATTTTACGTTTTTATTTGGAATGATTACCTATAGGATTACTAGGAAATATAATTTCTTTATTTTTTATAATAAATCTTTTAATAATTTTTATTATTCAAGTTTTTTAGGTTCAATGTGGTCTATACCTTATATTTCACCTAGAATGTATGCGCCGTTGCTACGTTATACCTCATTTTATTTACTCTAGAGTTAACTAATTTTGTGCCTCACTGTTCTTTACTTATTTCCCTTTTCTGACTTATTTCTTTCTTCTATGAGCAAAGAAGAGAGTAGTGGCCTGACCTGGTTGGTTGTGATTATTTCGTCGTTAATATCTTCTTGTTGTTGTTTATTAAGCCTTTAAATATATCACCGATACAAGTTCTCCATTGGAAGAGAGCATTTCCAAGTATTTTGTTGTTGTGCTACTCTGCTTAGTGAAATCAGAATTCACATACATACATACATACATACATGTATACAAACGTACATATAAAATAATAATCATTTTATGTGTAAATATCCGAATTTAACATTCTTAACAAATTTAAACTGATCTCAGTGTATGACAGTATGACTTCTTAAGTTCTTCGTTTTATAAACGATTCCGAACTCTGCTTTTATTTAAATTCACCCGACTAAATACACTTTCGGTATTTGCGATTTGTGGTGAAATCATTTCACAAATTTTTTGTTTTTTCTAAATTCTGTAAAGTTTGGTTGTTTAGTTGAAAATAAAAAAATCAGAATATACCAAAAATTTACTCTAAAAATTCAATTTTAAAAACAAGTTGCCACATTGGTTAAATTTAGAAAAATCGTATTAGTGTATTTTCAGAGGTGGAAATCGTCTGAAATCGACAACAGGCTGATTCGAAATTATTACTATTTAATTTTATTTTATTTCACCAGTGTTGAAATATGAGTACACATGCATACATACATACATACATACAGACGTACACATGCATCATTGCCACGTGTGTATCGTTTACTTTTATAAGTTGTTGAGTCGCCCTTTTTTGCAGTGTAAAGGCCTCCTTTCACTATCCTACAAAGCCGTCCTATTCGACAAATTATATATATATGTGTGGTGAAAAAATGAAATAGTGTGGCATAACAATGTGCAATTACTATGGCAAGCAAGAGTTTATGAAAATTTTCATAAAATGATAGTTTTGTGCGATCAGAGTTGCTTTTACTTCAAGCAGCCGAACAAAGAATTAGTTTGTTGTGACGCAAAAGAAGAAAGACCTAGAAAAGTTACACGACTATTAAAGTTTTGTTTAGAGTTTTATGTTTTATGACAATTAACCTTTTCTACAGCACCAAATATAATGAATTATATCTGATTATGTTCTACAAGCAGAAAACATCTGATTTTGTAATTCATATAAATGATAGTCTGCCACCAGCAACGCCATTTTGATTTAATTTCTCAAAATAGGAGGGTAGGACTGGGTAGGATAGTGAAAAGAGACGTCTGAGTTCCCCTACTGCTATCTTATTTCTTTTTTTTAATTCGTACTCATTACTGATTTCAGCTTTCTGTGAAGAGATTTCTAATGAATAATTAATTTTTTAATTATTTATTTTGCACTCAATTCATTTGTTTGGACATTATTTGTCATAATGTTTCTCTTTAGAGGATTTTCCTCTATTTTGGTTAATTCATATCACTAAGTAATACCAGAGGCTTTGGAGCTCTTTTAAGTAAAGAATGCATAGAATATCATTTCTCAACGCCAAACTGTCCCAAACGGGATTGCTGACGCCGAAAGGTAGAAGAATACCACAACCGAGACAATAATAAGGAAATAAATATTGAAGAAGAATTATCAATTATAGAACAGATCACAATAACGCGGAAAATAATAAAGTCAAGGCGTATGCAAACACTCTCGTGAAGAACATTAGAAGACTCTTCAAATATGCAGCCGTTCGTGATAATAGTTCTGTTGTCAGCCATTCACCCAAAGGAGTCAACTAAGAGTCTAAGTCTTTGGAATATACTTTTCATATTAATGAAACGCAAATTATTTGAAAACTTGTTAACCCAAAATTCCAAAAAACCTCTAAATATAAGATGGAGTATAGAAATATTCTAACGTGATTCAAATTGTGAAATCAATCACCCCAAGCCAAACCGGGACAGACATTGTTGTTTGGAGTATCACAATGCTCAAGGATAGTTGATCAGATCCAAGATAATATACTCGTAGCATTCGCATGGGAATACTAAAATTTTGCCATACACACAATAGGTTTCGCTGTCCAGATGCCTGATCGTTCCATTACCAAGCGAAAAAATAATTGAAATATACCGATATATGGAACATTTGAACAAGGAAAACAACCACGTGATCACGAATAACAATTGTATGTATGTATGTACTCGAAACTTTTTAATCGAATTATATGTGCTCCGATTACTGGACTATATTACGTAGTAGATGCCTTCATAAAAAAGCACACCGGCCAATCTGCAGAGGGCAACTCAAAATAGCAGGCGCACTTACTTTGAGACAACTTGGCTGTTTAGTGAAGTTGCTTATGAGAACGCACACTTAATTGCCGCACCTGTGCGGTACCCACATAACTTCATTACGAGGTGTGTCCTTAAAACAGTGCAGCGTGTAAGGCATGCTTTAAAAATTCAAGGCAATTTATATTTATTATTAATTTTTAATTAAATAAGACTTTACCAAAATAATTTATAAAAATCAGAAAATATTACATGTGTTGGAATTATTTTGTGCGCGTCTGTATTACATTCTACATGCATTCGCAGAAAAAAAATAAGTAATGACTTATGACTTGATAACGATACCCTGCTCAAGATATGAAATTAATTATTTTGAACATTATTTTAATTTTACTCTACGAGCTTTCTTCGTCTGTGTATCGAATGTTTAGTTTCCGCATTCTCTTCATCTTCCGTATCAGAAGAGGTAAGTAAAGTCGCACAAAATAGTGCACCTTCGCCCACTCCCGTTTCGTCTTCCAATAATACATTCAAAAGTTTCAGCGTGTAAACAGGTCCAAAGTAATAATAGTTATTTCAACATGGTACTGAGCATAGTTGGATCCAGTTTTAAAAAATATGTGCGTACATGTGCATGGATGTGTGAATACATATGCAAAGTATGTGTGTGTGTACAGTTACATGATCAGTTACATTTACCGGTAACCATCGCAAGTTTGGCTGTCGTTAAAATTTATTCTGTATTTGCATTTCAGTTCGAGGTGATTAAAGAGAAGAGTAGAAACAGAAATGATGCAGTGGGCGGATACCTCATTTTTACCAGACCTCCCCAAAGGGCCACTGTGCACTTATCGCAACAGAGTAAATTTCGATTGGAAACGTTTAAGGCTGATATTTGAAATGGAGGAGGGCTTGCGCATTAAAGTAAGTTCTTTTGTTGGATTTATTTGAACTAGAAGATACAAATATAAGAAATTGTGTTCTTTTATTAGTACGCAGTATGGAAGATTTTAGAACATTATCGCTTCCTTTCCCATCCTATTGCACATTCACCCACCGATGAAGAAAAACGTTTCTATGCTATACAAATGAAGCGTATAGCCGATTTGATAGTTCCTCATAGATATATGGAAGGGCGCTCATTTAGTGAAAAAACAAAATATTTAATGAGCATAAATGAGGCCTTGCATACATACTGCACCAGTTTGTCGATGAAAATTGTCTTGGATGTTGTTTGGTTTAGTCATATATTACGAAACTTCGGTACTGAACGTCATAGGAAATATTATGAAGATGCTTGGAACCGTGACGTTATAATTTGTATGGCGGAAGCGGAAGTCTCACACGGCAGTATTACCAAAACCATTCGCACCACTGCCACTTATGATCCCTCAACGCAGGAGTTTATTATAAATACACCAGATTTGGACACTTACAAATGTTGCGTCGGGAACTTGCGAGGGACTGCTGCGATTGCATTAACGATGGCTAATTTATATACACCCGATGGTATTAATAGAGCTGTGCATCATTTTTTAATACCCATAAGAGACCCAAAAACATTACAGCCGTATCCGGGTGTTCTTGTGGGTGATATGAGTGATCAACTCATCGGAATGAATGCCATTGACCACGGTTTCGTTACATTTGCCAATTACCGCATACCACGTGAAAATTTACTAAATCGGTGGAGTGATGTTACCACCGAAGGATTATATGAGACCTCTGTTGCACACCCGAGCATGGCTTATTGTTATGTCACAGAAGTAACCTTTGCCGGTGTTGTTGGTATTATGCAAGAATCGGTCAACACCTTGTCAAATGCTGCTGTTACAGCGGTACGGTATGCGGCTGTAAGAAAATACTTGTACTTACAAAATAACGGACCCGCACTGCCATTAATTGAGAATCCAGTACATGTTAGTGGAACTGTTATTTGATATTTTAGCAACGACAGTTTTTCGTGTTTTAATTATTTTCTTTTTGTTTTCTCAGCAAGAGAAAATATTTCCGTATTTGGCTGCCGCATGTGTTTTAAAGATTTATGTCGCCGAACTGACTGAAGAATCTTTAAAGCTTATTGATAAAAACAGGGATGATTCCAACGATTGCGGATTAACGGTAAGCAAGGACTTCCTTTACTTTTATTTAAATACATGCACTATTTTCTTGGGAGACAGAAAATGTTACAGTTGGAAGCTTTAAAGGAAATGGATGCGATTATTTTCTCATCAAGGATCATGGTATCACGGACGGCAGGTGGTGGCATACAAACGGCCATACAATTATGTGGTAGCAGCGGTTGCCAGAAGGCTTCCAAATTGGTTGACTTACGAAATAACCATGATCGTAGTTCTGTATATGCTAATACTTTGTGTGAACTGAATATCAACTGGTTGCTAATGCAATGGAATCATCCTGCCAAGACTCCACTAAATAGTGTAAATTTTCTATCCCAACGAGAAATCATACTCACTTACACGTTCTTAAGTGTCTCAATGACTCACGAAGTTGGATCGGTAGCGTGTAAGTTCCTTCTAGTTAAATGAACAGATTTTCCCTAACAATAATTCTCATTCAACTGTGTTTATTTATGTTGCCTCTTGGTTGCCGCTTCAGTTACTTTGACCTGTTACAAATGGCTGTTGTGTCATTTACTGAAAACCACTTCCGAGAAAAGAACTGGAAATGCTAATGCAGGAAGTCATTATCTTCAGAGCCCTACTGATTCTGACAAGATCTCTATAGAAAAATTGCATATTGTCTATGCCGAATATTACTGTATGAGTCGTGTTTTTGATCGAATTCAACGACCCGATGTTAGCGAAGAGTATGCCCACAATTTGAAATTGGTTCTTGACGTCTATGCCATGGCGTGTATAAATCGTCATATGACTACTTTCTATATGGGCGGTTTTGCGTCCGGCCCCCGTTTTTTCAATGCTATTAATACACGACTGTTGGAAAAATGTGCTGTACTAAAGGATTCAGCCGTGGCTGTGGCAGATGCTTTAGCACCACCTGATTTTGCTTTGAACTCGGTAATTGGGCAGTCGGATGGTTTGTTATTTGAGAACTTGGAAAACCAGCTTAGGACAAATCCTGGAGCATTCGAATTACCACAATGGTATGATGTAATCAAACATCAAATGTGGTGTAAATTTTATTCAACTGCGTTTCCTTTTTAAAAAAAAATAATGGAAAATATTTCTCTCTATTGTGTAACACAATTAAGCATTTATAATTTGCAGAAAGTGGAATTAATTATATTTTTTAAACGATATTGTTATAACTGCCGATGTTGAGCGTTTTATGAAGTGAATAAAAAAGATATTATAAATTATAAATATTCTTGAAATGATTTTTATTTCGCACAGAAATTTGTTTTCTCCTTCAAAACCATTTTCATTCCAAAAGGATTCCACACTCTCACGTTTCCCAGTGTAAGGCGAGAATTTAACTATCAAGTGTAAATCGCCTCTACGAAGTAGTGAATTTGTAGGCAAGTATGGCGTGGCCAGTCCTCCCTTTCCGAACACTTAGCAGGCGAGTTACATATACACATACTTCCACCAAAGAACTGGGACTTCCCCACCATAGTTAATAAGTACTTAAATAGGAAGTAAAATTTATTCTTTTTGTTTCACATCAACCAAATGAAAGAAAGTGCTTAAGATGTGAATAAAAATGGTAAAAATGGGTCGATACAAGACCATAGAAAGGAAAAGACGAGAAGATTCGGAGAATGTACTTTTTTTTGGAGAAGTAAAGAGAAAAAATACAACGAAAGCAGTAACAATGGAACAGCAACAACTACAACAACGACATCATAAAATAGTATAACAAACACTAGCCTACAACAACTGCACTTCCGAGAGTTTCAAAAGCAACAGCCAAAGAAACCAATGAATGGTCCACTGCAGTTCATGACGAAGCCCAAGGATGTCATAGAGCAGTTCAGCGGGTACAGCTTTTGAGCCGTAATATTGCCATAATATCCTTTATTGAATCTGTGGAGCTCACCCGCATTTTATGTAACAACGATCATAATAGACAGTCCATTATTGCCCCTATTATGGTTCACAACACCTAAGTGTTGTGTTGTAGAGCAGACAATACAACACTTATACCTTTTTCTGATTATGGTTTACAACATCTAGATCAATTGAAGAGTTAGCTAATACTACTCCTGTTAATACCCCCATTGAGAATTAAAATACAAATCCTGGAGCTCATAAGTTACTGGGAGATGATCTTAATTGAGTTCCATATAAGGTAGCTAATCATCAAAAAATTGTAATTCTTGTTGGGACTGCAATAGTTATTGTTGCTGATATAAAATATGCTCGTGTATCAACATCTAATCCTACAGTAAATATATGATAAAATTGGATCTCCTCCTCCTGTTGGATCAAAGAATGAAGTATTTAGACTTCGATCCGTTAATAGTATAGTAACAGCTCCGGCTAAAACTGGTGAAGATAATAAAAATAATAAGGCTGTAATAGCTACTGATCGTACAAATAAAGGCATTCAAATTGATCAAATTCCAGCTAAATCAACAGATGAACCTCTCTGAGCAATATTAGATTATATGGGAGTGTAAACAGTTCATCCTGCACCAGCCCCCTTTTCAATTATTCTTCTTGAGAGTAAGAAAGTAAGTGCAGGGGTTAATAATCAAAAGTTATATTATTTATACGTGGAAATGCTATATCTGGAGCTCCTAACATTAATTGAACTAATCAATTTCCAAATCCTCCAATTATAATTGGTATCACTATAAAAAAAATTATAATAAAAGCCTGAGCTGTAACAATTACAATATAGATTTGATCATTTCCAATTAATGTTCCAGGGTGTCCTAATTCAGTACGAATTAAAATTCTTAAAGAAGTTCCTACTATTCCTGCTCAAGCTCCAAAAATATAATATCAGGCACCAATATCTTTATGATTAGTAGAAAATAGCCATTGTTGCGATTAAAAAATAGGCGATAAATTGTAAATTTGTTTATGTGATATTTCTCTTTAATCAATAATCAATAATCAATAATTATTTTTGGCTTTATAGTCAATAATGACATTAGACTGCAATTCTAAAGGAGTCAATTATTACTAAAGCTTTAAATTTAAAGCTTAAGAGATTTCTTTTCTAATATTTATAGCTTTGAAGGCAACAACAAACGAACAACATGAAATTTGAATGTAACATTTTACCCTTCGCAAGTAATGTCGATCTTCAAATTGCCAAGCAAACCAAATATATTCTTTTCAACGACAATTCTGTAAATCCCTGAAAAAAGTTACTAAATCCAATAAAGTGTACAAAAATCCCAGTGTTCTACAAAAAATACTCGAAACTCCAGCGGAAGTTTATATGACCATGTTCCACGAAATTAAAGAGGAATTGCAAAAGCAAAATTTTACGATGAGTTACACTGACGGTTCAAAAAATGGGACCATTCATCTTATAGTATAGTCTCGGACGATTCTCTTATTAAAGCATCATTACTACCAGTATATAGTTCAACTTCCCCCGCTAAAATTATAGCAATCAATGAAGCTATAGAATACGCGCAGAATACCAGTGGTAAGTTTGCAATATTTACCGATTCACTAGCCTCAATCGACTCAATCAGTAACCTCTCCAACAACGAGTATTACCCTCAGATGATTAGACAAAGACTTATCTTTAACAGCCCTACAATAATACTCATCTGGATCCCTGGTCATGTGCAAATACCGGGTAATGAACACGCAGATAAAGAAGCAAAAAATGCGTTAATATCAACTTTACTAACTACACCCAACTATAATTTCGCGGACATAAAAAAACATATTAAAAATACTTTCTCACAAAAACTATTCGAAGTTTGGGACAATTTCTCAAATTGGTATAAAGAAGTAAATCCAAATAAAATGAGAATAACCAACATGTTTAAAGACCAAAACAACAGTTTTAATAGACGCGACCAAGTTGTATTGACTAGAGTCAGATTAGGACATACTATGGTAACACACAGTCATTTGTTTGATAAGAACCAGACAAATGTATGTAAATTTTACAATAAATCAGTTATTTCGATTAAACATTAATTCTAATATGCGAAAAATTCAAAATTCAAACAGAAAACATTTTCAAAAATCTAGACGTGACTAGTATTTTACAAGACACGACATTAGACAATTCGGTTCTATTATTGGAGTTCCTTAAAGAATGTAAACTTTATCACTTATTATAAATAAATAAATTATTTTTACCGTTTATGTTCAACTGTATGAGCTTAACACCATACAAGTTATAGCTCCTATTCTAGCACGTAAGCTTATAATTAAGTTATCCGCCTTATGACTATAAAAAAAAAAATTAAAGTTGCTATAACTGAAATATATATTGTTAGTTGTGGAATAATTACCCATTTTGGTAAAAATCCTACAAATGGGTCGGATGACAATAAATTAAATATAATAAAAAATTGTAATGATTTTGTATATAATTGATTTATATGAGAAATCTTGAATATATTAAATATATAGATTTAGTATATCAGTTAGTATTCATCCTAAATGATTCATTGATGAATAAGATATTCATTTTCGTAAAGAAGTTTGATTTAAACCTATTAATGCTCCAATTATTGCAGAAAGTATAATTGTAATTATTATTAATGGTTTAATTATGATATAAGAAATCACAATTAAAGGTGAAATTTTTTGTCATGTTATTAAAATTAGGGAATTAGTTCATGATAATCCTTCTATTACATTAGGAAATGAAAAATGAAAAGGTGCTGCTCCTATTTTTAAAAGGAGAGATGAAAATATAATTAAAATATATTAAAAAAAAAGTTATACTCAAATTTTGATTTACTTATTAATTATAATTAATTATTATAATTGTTGTAAATAATAACGAAGATGATGCTATTGCTCGAGTTAAAAAATATTTTAAAGAAGATTCAGTAGATATTTTAATGTATTATCTCTTATTAGAAGGATAAAAGATAATAAATTAATTTCTAATCCTATTCAAATACTTAATCAAGAATTAGCTGAAATAGTAATAAAAGTTCCTCTTATAAAAATTACAAAAAATATAATTAAAAATTTAAAAAGAAAAGTAATTGTATCCTTTACAATCTCGGTGTGAACCTAATAGCTTAAATTTAGCTTATCTTTTTAATTAAGGAGTTTATATATACACATACATATATATTTTAGTGTATGATGCACATATGTAAGTTATTGATACTTTTAGCAATAGTTTAATTCTATTAAATATAATAAATATAATCGTTTAAAATATGAAAAAATAAATTAAATTAATAAACGTAATAAATTACATTATTTACAGTATGAAGGAACCCTTTTAAATCAGGCAATTCATTAATCTAGATTGACTAATTTAAATTAAATTATTTATTATATTTATATATATACATATATATACCTAAATCTATTAAAATAAATAATTTTATATAGTGAAAATTATATATAAATTAATCTTTCTTATAGTCTTTTTGGTATTTTTAAAATTTAATAATTTTATAAATAAATAAAATATATTTAATTATTTTTAATTTATGTAATTAAAATTAGTAAAAGAAATGTATAATTTATTACTTTATTATAATTTATTAATCTATTTTATATATATTTAATGGAGTAAATTTTAACTCAAATTTTTAATATAAGTATTAATAATTTTTATAAAGTATTTATTATATAATTAAGTTGTATTATTTTAAATAATTTTTATTTGTTTATATATTAAAAAATATTTTTATATTTATTTGTTAATTTTTAAATATTTAGTTTAAATTAATTGTTTATAAATATTTTATTTAATTAAGTTATTTAAGGATACTTAATTTTAATTTAGTTTCTATAAATATTTAATTTTAATTTAATTTAAGAATAGAGTATATGAAAATCAAAATGATTTTATATTAATTCTTGAAGTTATACAAATTAAAAAAGTTTCAATTAATAATGTTATACATACTGCTAATGGATGTTTTATATTAATAAAAATTATATTAAATGTAAGTATAATAAATAATAAAATTCATAAAATATTAGTCTTAAAAGATTATTCCTATTTTTGATTTACAAGACCAAATGTTTTTATTAAACTATTAAAAATAATCTTTATTTTTATTTGATGATTTTCTAGAGTTTTATTTATATGTAGTTGCGTTATTTTCTTTTATTTCAAATCGTAAACATTTACTTTCTATATTATTAAGTTTGGAATATATTGTTTTGAGTTTATTTTTATTATTATTTATTTATTTAAATATAATAAGTTATGAAAATTGTGTTTAGAATATATTTTAGAATATTTTTGACATTTAGAGTGTGTGAAGGTGCTTTAGGTATTTCTATTTTAGGTTCCATTATTCGTACACATGGAAATGATTATTTTCAAAGATTTAATATTTTTTAATGTTGAAATTAATTATAAATATAAATATAATTAATATTAATAGCTGCTGAATCAATTCTTATTAATAATAATTATTTAAATGTACTTTTATTAAATATTTTTTTTGTTATTAATGTTAGTAGAATAAATTTATTTATATTTTATTATTTACTTTATTTTTGATTTTGGGTTGAGGATATCAACTTGAATGTTTACAACATTATTTATTTATTATTTTTTTATTATATTATACTTTATACTTTATTAGTTTCTTTACCTAAATTAATTGGAATTTTTTATTTATATAAATAAATTGGTTCAATAAATTTTTATTGAAATTTTTAGTGAAACTACCTAATATTTTTAGTTCATTTTTGATTACCAAAAGCACATGTTGAAGCTCCTGTTTCCGGATCAATGATTTTAGCAGGTATTATATTAATATTAGGAGGGTATGGATATTTGAATTAGAATTAGTTTATTAGGTGGTGTTTTAGTAAGTTTTATTGGCTTATGTCAAATTGATTTAAAGGCATTAATTTTAATTGCTCATCCTTCAGTAGTTCATATAGGAATAGTTTTATCAGGTCTTTTAAGTTTAAGATATATATGTATGTATATATTTATTAGGGGGAATTTTTTTAATTAATAGAATTGCTAATTGGTCTTGATTTACTATATTAATATTATCTTTTTTTAGAGCTGCTTATTCTTTATATTTATATTCTTATAGTCAGCATGGTAAGATTTTTTCACGAGTTTATTGTTTTAGAATTATTCGAGAATTTTTTCGTATAATTTGGTTTCTTCATTAATTTTCTTTAAATTTATTAATTTTAAAGGGAGAAATGATTATATTATGGATTTCATTTAAATAGTTTAATAAAAATAGTAATTTGTCGTGTCAAAGATAAGATGTTTCGTTAATTTAATTATTATTAGAATAAATTTTTTTTTGTTTGGGCTATAATTTTTTTATTGAGATTATAGAATTTTTATTGAATGAGAAATTGTATCTTTTAATTCAATACATATTGTTATAACTTTTTTATTTCATTGAATAAAATTTGTAAATAAAATAACTTTATATTGTTTTTGGGGTGCGCAACTAGGCGTCTAACCTTTATTTATTTGGCCACATTTCCTTAAAGCAGAACTTGTCCGCTCAACTGCTGAGTCTTATCCTGTCTTACATTGTCACTTACTTCTGCTTATAAATAATTTATGGAAATATAACTAGTTGTCTAGAGTTGAGTGACTTCCCAAAGTCACTCAAAAATAACTTAGCGAAATTATAGTTTTCATAGTCATGAGAAAGTATTGGATAACAATAATTCCAAACAGTACTTAAATGTACTTAGCAAATGCATCAGTTTGTTTTGACTGTGTGTAGGTGTGTGGTATTAATGTGGAGCACCAAAACACAACAACAAGTGTCCAGCACATAAATTGTGTCGTGCCTTTTCAAGTGCATATTTAGGGCATCAAATGACCGTCACATGTGTGAATGAAATTAATGTATTCCACATGTATTTAATGCGGGCAATTATGACTGTTGTGTTGTGCTACTTAGTGCGTGTCATACAGACTGCTGGGATCACACTACATGATAAAATTAATCGATTTATTTTCATACTTTTAATATTTGTTATACCTATAATTTTATTAATTATTAGACCTAATTTAATTAGAATTTTATTAGGATGGAATGGATTGGGACTTGTTTCTTATTGTTTAGTAATTTATTTTCAAGATGTTAAATCTTATAATGCGGGTATATCAACAGCCTGATCCAATCGAATTGGACATGTTTGCTTATTAATTGCTATTGCTTGAATGTTGAACTATGGAAGTTGAAATGATGTATTTTTATAAGGATAACTAAAAGAGCAGCTATAGCAGCTCCTACTCTTGTTTCCGCTTTATTTCATTCTTCTACTTTAACTGGAATAGGGGCAAATTTTGAATTCGACTTAAAGAAAATTATTGCTTTATCTACTTTGAGTCAATTAGTATTGATGATAAGGATTTTATCTATAGGGTTTTACAAGTTTTATTTATTTAATATGAATAAGAATCAAGATATTCGATTAAGGGGGATTAATATTAATAATACCTTTAACTTCTTCATGTTTTAATCTTTCTAATTTAGCATTATGTGGTATACCTTTTTTATCAGCATTTTATTCAAAAGATTTAATTTTAGAAATAGTTTCTTTTTCTTATATTAATTTGAGATTTACATTTTTTTTCTTTAAATTTATTAGATTTATTAAATTTTATAGAAATTTATTATTAAAGAGAATAATTTTAAAATTTTTGGTGGGAGAATATTAAATTGATTAATTTTTAGTACTCCTGACTTGTTTATTTTACGTTTTTATTTGGAATGATTACCTATAGGATTACTAGGAAATATAATTTCTTTATTTTTTATAATAAATCTTTTAATAATTTTTATTATTCAAGTTTTTTAGGTTCAATGTGGTCTATACCTTATATTTCACCTAGAATGTATGCGCCGTTGCTACGTTATACCTCATTTTATTTACTCTAGAGTTAACTAATTTTGTGCCTCACTGTTCTTTACTTATTTCCCTTTTCTGACTTATTTCTTTCTTCTATGAGCAAAGAAGAGAGTAGTGGCCTGACCTGGTTGGTTGTGATTATTTCGTCGTTAATATCTTCTTGTTGTTGTTTATTAAGCCTTTAAATATATCACCGATACAAGTTCTCCATTGGAAGAGAGCATTTCCAAGTATTTTGTTGTTGTGCTACTCTGCTCACTTACAACAATAAGGATCTCTTCTTCTTTATTGTGTGATCGTGCTCTGTAATAAATAAATTATTAAGTTGTTGGGAAGGCGGGCGGCTTATAGTGAAGACAGTTGGATTAATGTCCTCGAATTCAGAATCCAAATACATACATACATACATGTATACAAACGTACATATAAAATAATAATCATTTTATGTGTAAATATCCGAATTTAACATTCTTAACAAATTTAAACTGATCCCAGTGTATGACAGTATGACTTCTTAAGTTCTTCGTTTTATAAACGATTCCGAACTCTGCTTTTATTTAAATTCACCCGACTAAATACACTTTCGGTATTTGCGATTTGTGGTGAAATCATTTCAGAAATTTTTTGTTTTTTCTAAATTCTGTAAAGTTTGGTTGTTTAGTTGAAAATAAAAAAATCAGAATATACCAAAAATTGACTCTAAAAATGCAATTTTAAAAACAAGTTGCCACATTGGTTAAATTTAGAAAAATCGTATTAGTGTATTTTCAGAGGTGGAAATCGTCTGAAATCGACAACAGGCTGATTCGAAATTATTACTATTTAATTTTATTTTATTTCACCAGTGTTGAAATATGAGTACACATGCATACATACATACATACATACAGACGTACACATGCATCATTGCCACGTGTGTATCGTTTACTTTTATAAGTTGTTGAGTCGCCCTTTTTTGCAGTGTAAAGACCTCCTTTCACTATCCTACAAAGCCGTCCTATTCGACAAATTATATATATATGTGTGGTGAAAAAATGAAATAGTGTGGCATAACAATGTGCAATTACTATGGCAAGCAAGAGTTTATGAAAATTTTCATAAAATGATAGTTTTGTGCGATCAGAGTTGCTTTTACTTCAAGCAGCCGAACAAAGAATTATTTTTTTGTGACGCAAAAGAAGAAAGACCTAGAAAAGTTACACGACTATTAAAGTTTTGTTTAGAGTTTTATGTTTTATGACAATTAACCTTTTCTACAGCACCAAATATAATGAATTATATCTGATTATGTTCTACAAGCAGAAAACATCTGATTTTGTAATTCATATAAATGATAGTCTGCCACCAGCAACGCCATTTTGATTTAATTTCTCAAAATAGGAGGGTAGGACTGGGTAGGATAGTGAAAAGAGACGTCTGAGTTCCCCTACTGCTATCTTATTTCTTTTTTTTAATTCGTACTCATTACTGATTTCAGCTTTCTGTGAAGAGATTTCTAATGAATAATTAATTTTTTAATTATTTAATTTGCACTCAATTCATTTGTTTGGACATTATTTGTCATAATGTTTCTCTTTAGAGGATTTTCCTCTATTTTGGTTAATTCATTTCACTAAGTAATACCAGAGGCTTTGGAGCTCTTTTAAGTAAAAAATGCATAGAATATCATTTCTCAACGCCAAACTGTCCCAAACGGGATTGCTGACGCCGAAAGGTAGAAGAATACCACAACCGAGACAATAATAAGGAAATAAATATTGAAGAAGAATTATCAATTATAGAACAGATCACAATAACGCGGAAAATAATAAAGTCAAGGCGTATGCAAACACTCTCGTGAAGAACATTAGAAGACTCTTCAAATATGCAGCCGTTCGTGATAATAGTTCTGTTGTCAGCCATTCACCCAAAGGAGTCAACTAAGAGTCTAAGTCTTTGGAATACACTTTTCATATTAATGAAACGCAAATTATTTGAAAACTTGTTAACCCAAAATTCCAAGAAACCTCTAAATATAAGATGGAGTATAGAAATATTCTAACGTGATTCAAATTGTGAAATCAATCACCCCAAGCCAAACCGGGACAGACATTGTTGTTTGGAGTATCACAATGCTCAAGGATAGTTGATCAGATCCAAGATAATATACTCGTAGCATTCGCATGGGAATACTAAAATTTTGCCATACACACAATAGGTTTCGCTGTCCAGATGCCTGATCGTTCCATTACCAAGCGAAAAAATAATTGAAATATACCGATATATGGAACATTTGAACAAGGAAAACAACCACGTGATCACGAATAACAATTGTATGTATGTATGTACTCGAAACTTTTTAATCGAATTATATGTGGTCCGATTACTGGACTATATTACGTAGTAGATGCCTTCATAAAAAAGCACACCGGCCAATCTGCAGAGGGCAACTCAAAATAGCAGGCGCACTTACTTTGAGACAACTTGGCTGTTTAGTGAAGTTGGTTATGAGAACGCACACTTAATTGCCGCACCTGTGCGGTACCCACATAACTTGATTACGAGGTGTGTCCTTAAAACAGTGCAGCGTGTAAGGCACGCTTTAAAAATTCAAGGCAATTTATGTTTATATTTATTATTAATTTTTAATTAAATAAGACTTTACCAAAATAATTTATAAAAATCAGAAAATATTACATGTGTTGGAATTATTTTGTGCGCGTCTGTATTACATTCTACATGCATTCGCAGAAAAAAAATAAGTAATGACTTATGACTTGATAACGATACCCTGCTCAAGATATGAAATTAATTATTTTGAACATTATTTTAATTTTACTCTACGAGCTTTCTTCGTCTGTGTATCGAATGTTTAGTTTCCGCATTCTCTTCATCTTCCGTATCAGAAGAGGTAAGTAAAGTCGCACAAAATAGTGCACCTTCGCCCACTCCCGTTTCGTCTTCCAATAATACATTCAAAAGTTTCAGCGTGTAAACAGGTCCAAAGTAATAATAGTTATTTCAACATGGTACTGAGCATAGTTGGATCCAGTTTTAAAAAATATGTGCGTACATGTGCATGGATGTGTGAATACATATGCAAAGTATGTGTGTGTGTACAGTTACATGATCAGTTACATTTACCGGTAACCATCGCAAGTTTGGCTGTCGTTAAAATTTATTCTGTATTTGCATTTCAGTTCGAGGTGATTAAAGAGAAGAGTAGAAACAGAAATGATGCAGTGGGCGGATACCTCATTTATACCAGACCTCCCCAAAGGGCCACTGTGCACTTATCGCAACAGAGTAAATTTCGATTGGAAACGTTTAAGGCTGATATTTGAAAAGGAGCAGGGCTTGCGCATTAAAGTAAGTTCTTTTGTTGGATTTATTTGAACTAGAAGATACAAATATAAGAAATTGTCTTCTTTTATTAGTACGCAGTATGGAAGATTTTAGAACATTATCGCTTCCTTTCCCATCCTATTGCACATTCATCCACCGATGAAGAAAATCTTTTCTATGGTATACAAATGATCCGTATGGCCGATTTGATAGTTCCTCATAGATATATGGAAGGGCGCTCGTTTAGTGAAAAAACAAAATATTTAATGAGCATAAATGAGGCCTTGCATACATATTGTCCCAGTTTGTCGATGAAAATTGTCTCGGACGTTGTTTGGTTTAATCATACCATACGAAACTTCGGTACTGAACGTCATAGGAAATATTATGATGATGCTTGGAACCGTAATGTCATAATTTGTATAGCGGAAAGGGAAGTCTCACACGGCAGTATTACCAAAACCATTCGCACCACTGCCACTTATGATCCCGTAACTCAGGAGTTTATTATAAATTCACCAGATTTTGAGACTGCCAAATATTGTGTCGGATATTTGGGAGCGATTGCTCCAATGGCATTAACGTTGGCTAATTTATATACACCCGATGGCATTAATAGAGGTGTGCATTGGTTTCTGATACCCATAACAGACTTAAAAACGATACAGCCGTATCCGGGTGTTCTGGCCATTAACAACGGTTGTTTTACTTTTGCCAATTACCGCATACCTCGTGAAAATTTACTAAATCGGTGGAGTGATGTTACAATCGAAGGATTGTACAAGACTTCTGTTACACACTCGAGGAAGGAATACTGTAATTACACAGAATTATCATTTGTCACTCTTGTTACTATTATGCAAGAATCGGTTAATAATTTGTCAAATGCTGCTGTTATAGCGGTACGCTATGCGGCTGTAATACAATGCTTGTACTTACAAAATAACGGGCCCGCACTGACTTTAATTGAGGCTCCAATAAATGTTAGTGGAACTGTTATTTGATATTTTAGCAACGACAGTTTTTCGTGTTTTAATTATTTTCTTTTTCTTTTCTCAGCAATGTATAATATTTCCTTATTTGGCTGCCGCATGTGTTTTAAAGATTTATGTCGCTGAACTGACTGAAGAATCTTTGAAGCTTGCTGATAAAAACAGGGATGATTCCAACGATGGCGGATTAACGGTAAGGAAGGACTTCCTTTGCTTTTATTTAAATACATACTCTCTTTTCTTGGGAGACACAAAATGCTGTTTTAATTTTACATTTGAGATCACGAAAATTTTGTTTTGAGTTTTAAGTCAATAAACCAGACTCGGGTTTACGTACTGAGCATGATGACACTCCAGCCTGAATCTTTTGAAATTAAAATATTTATTTATTTTTTATGAAAGGCCCATAAAAGACATTCCAATACTCTTGAAAAATAGTACTGATTTCACGCCAATTTTATGTCAGCATTCGGAATATGCTTGAAAGGTCTTTTTATATAGAAATATTTTTTATTCCCTGTTACAGTTGGAAGCATTAAAGGAAATGAATGCGATTATTTGCTCATCTCTGATCATGATATCACGGACGGCAGGTGGTGGCATACAAACGGCCATACAATTATGTGGTAGCAGCGGTTGCCTCAAGGCTTCCAAATTGCTTGACTTACGAGATAACCACGATCAAGAAAGGTATACTAATAATTTGTGTGAACTGAGATCCAACTGGTTACTAATGCAATGGAATCATCCTGCCAAGACTTCACTAAATAGTGTAAATTTTCTATCCCAACGAGAAATCATACTCACTTACACGTTCTTAAGTGTCTCAAAGGCTCACGAAATTGGATCGGTAGCGTGTAAGTTCCTTATAGTTAAATGAACAGATTTTCTCTAACAATAATTCTCATTCAACTGTGTTTATTTATGTTGCCTCTTGGTTGCCGCTTCAGTTACTTTGACCTGTTACAAATGGCTGTTGTGTCATTTACTGAAAACCACTTGCGAGAAAAGAACTGGAAATGCTAATGCAGGAAGTCATTATCTTCAGAGCCCTACTAATTCTGACAAGATCTCTATAGAAAAACTGCATATTGTCTATGCCGAATATTACTGTTTGAGTCGTGTTATTGATCGAATTCAACGACCCGATGTTAGCGAAGAGTATGCCCACATTTTGAAATTGGTTCTAGACATCTATGCCATGTGGAGTCTAAATTTTCATATGACCACTTTCTATATGGGCGGTTTTGCGTCCGGCCCCAGTTTTTTAAATGCTAATAATACACGACTGTTGGAAAAATGTGCTGTACTAAAGGATTCAGCCGTGGCTGTGGCAGATTCCTTGGCACCACCTGATTTTGCTTTGAAGTCGGTAATTGGGCAGTCGGATGGTTTTTTATATGAGAACTTGCAATACCAGCCTAGGAATAGTCCTGGAGCATTCGAGTTACCACAATGGTATGATGTAATCAAACATCAAATGTGGTGTAAATTTTATTCAACTGCGTTTCCTTTTTAAAAAAAAATAATGGAAAATATTTCTCTCTATTGTATAACACAATTAAGCATTTATAATTTGCAGAAAGTGGAATTAATTATATTTTTTAAACGATATTGTTATAACTGCCGATGTTGAGCGTTTTATGAATTGAATAAAAAAGATATTATAAATTATAAATATTCTTGAAATGATTTTTATTTCGCACAGAAATTTGTTTTCTCCTTCAAAACCATTTTCATTCCAAAAGGATTCCACACTCTCACGTTTCCCAGTGTAAGGCGAGAATTTAACTATCAAGTGTAAATCGCCTCTACGAAGTAGTGAATTTGTAGGCAAGTATGGCGTGGCCAGTCCTCCCTTTCCGAACACTTAGCAGGCGAGTTACATATACACATACTTCCACCAAAGAACTGGGACTTCCCCACCATAGTTAATAAGTACTTAAATAGGTAGTAAAATTTATTCTTTTTGTTTCACATCAACCAAATGAAAGAAAGTGCTTAAGATGTGAATAAAAATGGTAAAAATGGGTCGATACAAGACCATAGAAAGGAAAAGACGAGAAGATTCGGAGAATGTACTTTTTTTTGGAGAAGTAAAGAGAAAAAATACAACGAAAGCAGTAACAATGGAACAGCAACAACTACAACAACGACATCATAAAATAGTATAACAAACACTAGCCTACAACAACTGCACTTCCGAGAGTTTCAAAAGCAACAGCCAAAGAAACCAATGAATGGTCCACTGCAGTTCATGACGAAGCCCAAGGATGTCATAGAGCAGTTCAGCGGGTACAGCTTTTGAGCCGTAATATTGCCATAATATCCTTTATTGAATCTGTGGAGCTCACCCGCATTTTATGTAACAACGATCATAATAGACAGTCCATTATTGCCCCTATTATGGTTCACAACACCTAAGTGTTGTGTTGTAGGTCAGACAATACAATACCTATACCTTTTTCTGATTATGGTTTACAACATCTAGATCAATTGAAGAGTTAGCTAATACTACTCCTGTTAATACCCCCATTGAGAATTAAAATACAAATCCTGGAGCTCATAAGTTACTGGGAGATGATCTTAATTGAGTTCCATATAAGGTAGCTAATCATCAAAAAATTGTAATTCTTGTTGGGACTGCAATAGTTATTGTTGCTGATATAAAATATGCTCGTGTATCAACATCTAATCCTACAGTAAATATATGATAAAATTGGATCTCCTCCTCCTGTTGGATCAAAGAATGAAGTATTTAGACTTCGATCCGTTAATAGTATAGTAACAGCTCCGGCTAAAACTGGTGAAGATAATAAAAATAATAAGGCTGTAATAGCTACTGATCGTACAAATAAAGGCATTCAAATTGATCAAATTCCAGCTAAATCAACAGATGAACCTCTCTGAGCAATATTATATTATATGGGAGTGTAAACAGTTCATCCTGCACCAGCCCCCTTTTCAATTATTCTTCTTGAGAGTAAGAAAGTAAGTGCAGGGGTTAATAATCAAAAGTTATATTATTTATACGTGGAAATGCTATATCTGGAGCTCCTAACATTAATGGAACTAATCAATTTCCAAATCCTCCAATTATAATTGGTATCACTATAAAAAAAATTATAATAAAAGCCTGAGCTGTAACAATTACAATATAGATTTGATCATTTCCAATTAATGTTCCAGGGTGTCCTAATTCAGTACGAATTAAAATTCTTAAAGAAGTTCCTACTATTCCTGCTCAAGCTCCAAAAATAAAATATCAGGCACCAATATCTTTATGATTAGTAGAAAATAGCCATTATTGCGATTAAATGGCTGAAAATAGGCGATAAATTGTAAATTTACTTACGAGATATTTCTCTTTAATCAATAATTAATAATTAATAATTATTTCTGGCTTTAAAGTCAATAATGACATTAGACTGCAATTCTAAAGGACTATTCTTAACTATTCTGTAATAAATACATCACTTCGCAAACATAAAAAAACCGAAACTCCAGCGGAAGTTTATATGACCATGTTCCACGAAATTAAAGAGGAATTGCAAAAGAAAAATTTTACGATGAGTTACACTGACGGTTCAAAAAATGGGACCATTCATCTTATAGTATAGTCTCGGACGATTCTCTTATTAAAGCATCATTACTACCAGTATATAGTTCAACTTCCCCCGCTAAAATTATAGCAATCAATGAAGCTATAGAATACGCGCAGAATACCAGTGGTAAGTTTGCAATATTTACCGATTCACTAGCCTCAATCGACTCAATCAGTAACCTCTCCAACAACGAGTATTACCCTCAGATGATTAGACAAAGACTTATCTTTAACAGCCCCACAATAATACTCATCTGGATCCCTGGTCATGTGCAAATACCGGGTAATGAACACGCAGATAAAGAAGCAAAAAATGCGTTAATATCAACTTTACTAACTACACCCAACTATAATTTCGCGGACATAAAAAAACATATTAAAAATACTTTCTCACAAAAACTATTCGAAGTTTGGGACAATTTCTCAAATTGGTATAAAGAAGTAAATCCAAATAAAATGAGAATAACCAACATGTTTAAAGACCAAAACAATAGTTTTAATAGACGCGACCAAGTTGTATTGACTAGAGTCAGATTAGGACATACTATGGTAACACACAGTCATTTGTTTGATAAGAACCAGACAAATGTATGTAAATTTTACAATAAATCAGTTATTTCGATTAAACATTAATTCTAATATGCGAAAAATTCAAAATTCAAAGAGAAAACATTTTCAAAAATCTAGACGTGACTAGTATTTTACAAGACACGACATTAGACAATTCGGTTCTATTATTGGAGTTCCTTAAAGAATGTAAACTTTATCACTTATTATAAATAAATAAATTATTTTTACCGTTTATGTTCAACTGTATGAGCTTAACACCATACAAGTTATAGCTCCTATTCTAGCACGTAAGCTTATAATTAAGTTATCCGCCTTATGACTATAAAAAAAAAAATTAAAGTTGCTATAACTGAAATATTTATTGTTAGTTGTGGAATAATTACCCATTTTGGTAAAAATCCTAAAAATGGGTCGGATGACAATAAATTAAATATAATAAAAAATTGTAATGATTTTGTATATAATTGATTTATATGAGAAATCTTGAATATATTAAATATATAGATTTAGTATATCAGTTAGTATTCATCCTAAATGATTCATTGATGAATAAGATATTAATTTTCGTAAAGAAGTTGGATTTAAACCTATTAATGCTCCAATTATTGCAGAAAGTATAATTGTAATTATTATTAATGGTTTAATTATGATATAAGAAATTACAATTAAAGGTGCAATTTTTTGTCATGTTATTAAAATTAGGGAATTAGTTCATGATAATCCTTCTATTACATTAGGAAATGAAAAATGAAAAGGTGCTGCTCCTATTTTTAAAAGGAGAGATGAAAATATAATTAAAATATATTAAAAAAAAAGTTATACTCAAATTTTGATTTACTTATTAATTATAATTAATTATTATAATTGTTGTAAATAATAAGGAAGATGATGCTATTGCCCGAGTTAAAAAATATTTTAAAGGAAATTCAGTAGATATTTTAATGTATTATCTCTTATTAGGGGGATAAAAGATAATAAATTAATTTCTAATCCTATTCAAATACTTAATCAAGAATTAGCTGAAATAGTAATAAAAGTTCCTCTTATAAAAATTACAAAAAATATAATTAAAAATTTAAAAAGAAAAGTAATTGTATCCTTTATAATCACGGTGTGAACCTAATAGCTTAAATTTAGCTTATCTTTTTAATTAAGGAGTTTATATATACACATACATATATATTTTAGTGTATGATGCACATATGTAAGTTATTGATACTTTTAGCAATAGTTTAATTCTATTAAATATAATAAATATAATCGTTTAAAATATGAAAAAATAAATTAAATTAATAAACGTAATAAATTACATTATTTACAGTATGAAGGAACCCTTTTAAATCAGGCAATTCATTAATCTAGATTGACTAATTTAAATTAAATTATTTATTATATTTATATATATACATATATATACCTAAATCTATTAAAATAAATAATTTTATATAGTGAAAATTATATATAAATTAATCTTTCTTATAGTCTTTTTGGTATTTTTAAAATTTAATAATTTTATAAATAAATAAAATATATTTAATTATTTTTAATTTATGTAATTAAAATTAGTAAAAGAAATTTATAATTTATTACTTTATTATAATTTATTAATCTATTTTATATATATTTAATGGAGTAAATTTTAACTCAAATTTTTAATATAAGTATTAATAATTTTTATAAAAAATTTATTATATAATTAAATTGTATTATTTTAAATAATTTTTATTTGTTTATATATTAAAAAATATTTTTATATTTATTTGCTAATTTTTAAATATTTAATTTAAATTAATTGTTTATAAATATTTAATTTAATTAAGTTATTTAAGGATACTTAATTTTAATTTAGTTTCTATAAATATTTAATTTTAATTTAATTTAAGAATAGAGTATATGAAAATCAAAATGATTTTATATTAATTCTTGAAGTTATACAAATTAAAAAAGTTTCAATTAATAATGTTATACATACTGCTAATGGATGTTTTATATTAATAAAAATTATATTAAATGTAAGTATAATAAATAATAAAATTCATAAAATATTAGTCTTAAAAGATTACTCCTATTTTTGATTTACAAGACCAAATGTTTTTATTAAACTATTAAAAATAATCTTTATTTTTATTTGATGATTTTCTAGAGTTTTATTTATATGTAGTTGCGTTATTTTCTTTTATTTCAAATCGTAAACATTTACTTTCTATATTATTAAGTTTGGAATATATTGTTTTGAGTTTATTTTTATTATTATTTATTTATTTAAATATAATAAGTTATGAAAATTGTGTTTAGAATATATTTTAGAATATTTTTGACATTTAGAGTGTGTGAAGGTGCCTTAGGTATTTCTATTTTAGGTTCCATTATTCGTACACATGGAAATGATTATTTTCAAAGATTTAATATTTTTTAATGTTGAAATTAATTATAAATATAAATATAATTAATATTAATAGCTGCTGAATCAATTCTTATTAATAATAATTATTTAAATTTAATTTTATTAAATATTTTTTTTGTTATTAATGTTAGTAGAATAAATTTATTTATATTTTATTATTTACTTTATTTTTGATTTTGGGTTGAGGATATCAACTTGAATGTTTACAACATTATTTATTTATTATTTTTTTATTATATTATACTTTATACTTTATTAGTTTCTTTACCTTAATTAATTGGAATTTTTTATTTATATAAATAAATTGGTTCAATAAATTTTTATTGAAATTTTTAGTGAAACTACCTAATATTTTTAGTTCATTTTTGATTACCAAAAGCACATGTTGAAGCTCCTGTTTCCGGATCAATGATTTTAGCAGGTATTATATTAATATTAGTAGGGTATGGATATTTGAATTAGAATTAGTTTATTAGGTGGTGTTTTAGTAAGTTTTATTGGCTTATGTCAAATTGATTTAAAGGCATCAATTGCTCATCCTTCAGTAGTTCATATAGGAATAGTTTTATCAGGTCTTTTAAGTTTAAGATATATATGTATGTATATATTTATTAGGGGGAATTTTTTTAATTAATAGAATTGCTAATTGGTCTTGATTTACTATATTAATATTATCTTTTTTTAGAGCTGCTTATTCTTTATATTTATATTCTTATAGTCAACATGGTAAGATTTTTTCACGAGTTTATTGTTTTAGAATTATTCGAGAATTTTTTCGAATAATTTGGTTTCTTCATTGATTTTCTTTAAATTTATTAATTTTAAAGGGAGAAATGATTATATTATGGATTTCATTTAAATAGTTTAATAAAAATAGTAATTTGTCGTGTCAAAGATAAGATGTTTCGTTAATTTAATTATTATTAGAATAAATTTTTTTTTGTTTGGGCTATTATTTATTTCTTGAGATTATAGAATTTTTATTGGATGAGAAATTGTATCTTTTAATTTAATAAATATTGTTATAACTTTTTTAATTTTTATATCATTTGTTATGTTAATTTCATCTTTAGTGATTTATTATAGAAAAGAATATATAATTAGTGATGATAAAATTAATCGATTTATTTTCATACTTTTAATATTTGTTATATCTATAATTTTATTAATTATTAGACCTAATTTAATTAGAATTTTATTAGGATGGGATGGATTGGGACTTGTTTCTTATTGTTTAGTAATTTATTTTCAAGATGTTAAATCTATATATCAACAGCCTTACTTATTTATATATTATATTACTTGCTATTGCTTGAATATTGAATTATGGAAGTTGAAATGATGTATTTTTATAAGGATAACTAAAAGAGCAGCTATAGCAGCTCCTACTCTTGTTTCCGCTTTATTTCATTCTTCTACTTTAACTGGAATAGGGGCAAATTTTGAATTCGACTTAAAGAAAATTATTGCTTTATCTACTTTGAGTCAATTAGTATTGATGATAAGGATTTTATCTATAGGGTTTTACAAGTTTTATTTATTTAATATGAATAAGAATCAAGATATTCGATTAAGGGGGATTAAGATTAATAATACCTTTAACTTCTTCATGTTTTAATCTTTCTAATTTAGCATTATGTGGTATACCTTTTTTATCAGCATTTTATTCAAAAGATTTAATTTTAGAAATAGTTTCTTTTTCTTATATTAATTTGAGATTTACATTTTTTTTCTTTAAATTTATTAGATTTATTAAATTTTATAGAAATTTATTATTAAAGAGAATAATTTTAAAATTTTTGGTGGGAGAATATTAAATTGATTAATTTTTAGTACTCCTGACTTGTTTATTTTACGTTTTTATTTGGAATGATTACCTATAGGATTACTAGGAAATATAATTTCTTTATTTTTTATAATAAATCTTTTAATAATTTTTATTATTCAAGTTTTTTAGGTTCAATGTGGTCTATACCTTATATTTCACCTAGAATGTATGCGCCGTTGCTACGTTATACCTCATTTTATTTACTCTAGAGTTAACTAATTTTGTGCCTCACTGTTCTTTACTTATTTCCCTTTTCTGACTTATTTCTTTCTTCTATGAGCAAAGAAGAGACTAGTGGCCTGACCTGGTTGGTTGTGATTATTTCGTCGTTAATATCTTCTTGTTGTTGTTTATTAGGCCTTTAAATATATCACCGATACAAGTTCTCCATTGGAAGAGAGCATTTCCAAGTATTTTGTTGTTGTGCTACTCTGCTCACTTACAACAATAAGGATCTCTTCTTCTTTATTGTGTGATCGTGCTCTGTAATAAATAAATTATTAAGTTGTTGGGAAGGCGGGCGGCTTAAAGTGAAGAGAGTTGGATTAATGTCCTCTATGGTAACTTTTTTGCTGCCTCGCGATGTTGCCAGAACTTCTTAGGAATGAAATCGTCGAAAACTACAGATTTCTATGAAAAAAATTAACTCGAATTCAGAATTCACATACATACATACATACATGTATACAAACATACATAAAAAATAATAATCATTTTATGTGTAAATATCCGAATTTAACATTCTTAACAAATTTAAACTGATCTCAGTGTATGACAGTATGACTTCTTAAGTTCTTCGTTTTATAAACGATTCCGAACTCTGCTTTTATTTAAATTCACCCGACTAAATACACTTTCGGTATTTGCGATTTGTGGTGAAATCATTTCAGAAATTTTTTGTTTTTTCTAAATTCTGTAAAGTTTGGTTGTTTAGTTGAAAATAAAAAAATCAGAATATACCAAAAATTGACTCTAAAAATTCAATTTTAAAAACAAGTTGCCACATTTGTTAAATTTAGAAAAATCGTATTAGTGTATTTTCAGAGGTGGAAATCGTCTGAAATCGACAACAGGCTGATTCGAAATTATTACTATTTAATTTTATTTTATTTCACCAGTGTTGAAATATGAGTACACATGCATACATACATACATACATACAGACGTACACATGCATCATTGCCACGTGTGTATCGTTTACTTTTATAAGTTGTTGAGTCGCCCTTTTTTGCAGTGTAAAGACCTCCTTTCACTATCCTACAAAGCCGTCCTATTCGACAAATTATATATATATGTGTGGTGAAAAAATGAAATAGTGTGGCATAACAATGTGCAATTACTATGGCAAGCAAGAGTTTATGAAAATTTTCATAAAATGATAGTTTTGTGCGATCAGAGTTGCTTTTACTTCAAGCAGCCGAACAAAGAATTAGTTTTTTGTGACGCAAAAGAAGAAAGACCTAGAAAAGTTACACGACTATTAAAGTTTTGTTTAGAGTTTTATGTTTTATGACAATTAACCTTTTCTACAGCACCAAATATAATGAATTATATCTGATTATGTTCTACAAGCAGAAAACATCTGATTTTGTAATTCATATAAATGATAGTCTGCCACCAGCAACGCCATTTTGATTTAATTTCTCAAAATAGGAGGGTAGGACTGGGTAGGATAGTGAAAAGAGACGTCTGAGTTCCCCTACTGCTATCTTATTTCTTTTTTTTAATTCGTACTCATTACTGATTTCAGCTTTCTGTGAAGAGATTTCTAATGAATAATTAATTTTTTAATTATTTATTTTGCACTCAATTCATTTGTTTGGACATTATTTGTCATAATGTTTCTCTTTAGAGGATTTTCCTCTATTTTGGTTAATTCATATCACTAAGTAATACCAGAGGCTTTGGAGCTCTTTTAAGTAAAGAATGCATAGAATATCATTTCTCAACGCCAAACTGTCCCAAACGGGATTGCTGACGCCGAAAGGTAGAAGAATACCACAACCGAGACAATAATAAGGAAATAAATATTGAGAAGAATTATCAATTATAGAACAGATCACAATAACGCGGAAAATAATAAAGTCAAGGCGTATGCAAACACTCTCGTGAAGAACATTAGAAGACTCTTCAAATATGCAGCCGTTCGTGATAATAGTTCTGTTGTCAGCCATTCACCCAAAGGAGTCAACTAAGAGTCTAAGTCTTTGGAATACACTTTTCATATTAATGAAACGCAAATTATTTGAAAACTTGTTAACCCAAAATTCCAAGAAACCTCTAAATATAAGATGGAGTATAGAAATATTCTAACGTGATTCAAATTGTGAAATCAATCACCCCAAGCCAAACCGGGACAGACATTGTTGTTTGGAGTATCACAATGCTCAAGGATAGTTGATCAGATCCAAGATAATATACTCGTAGCATTCGCATGGGAATACTAAAATTTTGCCATACACACAATAGGTTTCGCTGTCCAGATGCCTGATCGTTCCATTACCAAGCGAAAAAATAATTGAAATATACCGATATATGGAACATTTGAACAAGGAAAACAACCACGTGATCACGAATAACAATTGTATGTATGTATGTACTCGAAACTTTTTAATCGAATTATATGTGCTCCGATTACTGGACTATATTACGTAGTAGATGCCTTCATAAAAAAGCACACCGGCCAATCTGCAGAGGGCAACTCAAAATAGCAGGCGCACTTACTTTGAGACAACTTGGCTGTTTAGTGAAGTTGCTTATCAGAACGCACACTTAATTGCCGCACCTGTGCGGTACCCACATAACTTGATTACGAGGTGTGTCCTTAAAACAGTGCAGCGTGTAAGGCATGCTTTAAAAATTCAAGGCAATTTATATTTATTACTAATTTTTAATTAAATAAGACTTTACCAAAATAATTTATAAAAATCAGAAAATATTACATGTGTTGGAATTATTTTGTGCGCGTCTGTATTACATTCTACATGCATTCGCAGAAAAAAAATAAGTAATGACTTATGACTTGATAAAGATACCCTGTTCACGATATGAAATTAATTATTTTGAACATTATTTTAATTTTACTCTACGAGCTGTCTTCGTCTATGTAGCGAATGTTTAGTTTCCGCATTCTCTTCATCTTCCGTATCAGAAGAGGTAAGTAAAGTCGCACAAAATAGTGCACCTTCGCCCACTCCCGTTTCGTCTTCCAATAATACATTCAAAAGTTTCAGCGTGTAAACAGGTCCAAAGTAATAATAGTTATTTCAACATGGTACTGAGCATAGTTGGATCCAGTTTTAAAAAATATGTGCGTACATGTGCATGGATGTGTGAATACATATGCAAAGTATGTGTGTGTGTACAGTTACATGATCAGTTACATTTACCGGTAACCATCGCAAGTTTGGCTGTCGTTAAAATTTATTCTGTATTTCCATTTCAGTTCGAGGTGATTAAAGAGAAGAGTAGAAACAGAAATGATGCAGTGGGCGGATACCTCATTTTTACCAGACCTCCCCAAAGGGCCACTGTGCACTTATCGTGACAGAGTAAATTTCGATTGGAAACGTTTAAGGCTGATATTTGAAAAGGAGCAGGGCTTGCGCATTAAAGTAAGTTCTTTTGTTGGATTTATTTGAACTAGAAGATACAAATATAAGAAATTGTGTTCTTTTATTAGTACGCAGTATGGAAGATTTTAGAACATTATCGCTTCCTTTTCCATCCTATTGCACATTCACCCACCGATGAAGAAAAACGTTTCTATGCTATACAAATGAAGCGTATAGCCGATTTGATAGTTCGTCATAGATATATGGAAGGTCGATCGTTTAATGAAAAAACAAAATATTTAATGAGCATAAATGAGGCCTTGCATACATATTGTCCCAGTTTGTCGATGAAAATTGTCTCGGACGTTGTTTGGTTTAATCATACCATACGAAACTTCGGTACTGAACGTCATAGGAAATATTATGATGATGCTTGGAACCGTAATGTCATAATTTGTATAGCGGAAAGGGAAGTCTCACACGGCAGTATTACCAAAACCATTCGCACCACTGCCACTTATGATCCCGTAACTCAGGAGTTTATTATAAATTCACCAGATTTTGAGACTGCCAAATATTGTGTCGGATATTTGGGAGCGATTGCTCCAATGGCATTAACGTTGGCTAATTTATATACACCCGATGGCATTAATAGAGGTGTGCATTGGTTTCTGATACCCATAACAGACTTAAAAACGATACAGCCGTATCCGGGTGTTCTGGCCATTAACAACGGTTGTTTTACTTTTGCCAATTACCGCATACCTCGTGAAAATTTACTAAATCGGTGGAGTGATGTTACAATCGAAGGATTGTACGAGACTTCTGTTACACACTCGAGGAAGGAATACTGTAATTACACAGAATTATCATTTGTCACTCTTGTTACTATTATGCAAGAATCGGTTAATAATTTGTCAAATGCTGCTGTTATAGCGGTACGCTATGCGGCTGTAATACAATGCTTGTACTTACAAAATAACGGGCCCGCACTGACTTTAATTGAGGCTCCAATAAATGTTAGTGGAACTGTTATTTGATATTTTAGCAACGACAGTTTTTCGTGTTTTAATTATTTTCTTTTTCTTTTCTCAGCAATGTATAATATTTCCTTATTTGGCTGCCGCATGTGTTTTAAAGATTTATGTCGCTGAACTGACTGAAGAATCTTTGAAGCTTGCTGATAAAAACAGGGATGATTCCAACGATGGCGGATTAACGGTAAGGAAGGACTTCCTTTGCTTTTATTTAAATACATACTCTCTTTTCTTGGGAGACACAAAATGCTGTTTTAATTTTACATTTGAGATCACGAAAATTTTGTTTTGAGTTTTAAGTCAATAAACCAGACTCGGGTTTACGTACTGAGCATGATGACACTCCAGCCTGAATCTTTTGAAATTAAAATATTTATTTATTTTTTATGAAAGGCCCATAAAAGACATTCCAATACTCTTGAAAAATAGTACTGATTTCACGCCAATTTTATGTCAGCATTCGGAATATGCTTGAAAGGTCTTTTTATATAGAAATATTTTTTATTCCCTGTTACAGTTGGAAGCATTAAAGGAAATGAATGCGATTATTTGCTCATCTCTGATCATGATATCACGGACGGCAGGTGGTGGCATACAAACGGCCATACAATTATGTGGTAGCAGCGGTTGCCTCAAGGCTTCCAAATTGCTTGACTTACGAGATAACCACGATCAAGAAAGGTATACTAATAATTTGTGTGAACTGAGATCCAACTGGTTACTAATGCAATGGAATCATCCTGCCAAGACTTCACTAAATAGTGTAAATTTTCTATCCCAACGAGAAATCATACTCACTTACACGTTCTTAAGTGTCTCAAAGGCTCACGAAATTGGATCGGTAGCATGTAAGTTCCTTATAGTTAAATGAACAGATTTTCCCTAATAATAATTCTCATTCAACTGTGTTTATTTATGTTGCCTCTTGGTTGCCGCTTCAGTTACTTTGACCTGTTACAAATGGCTGTTGTGTCATTTACTGAAAACCACTTGCGAGAAAAGAACTGGAAATGCTAATGCAGGAAGTCATTATCTTCAGAGCCCTACTAATTCTGACAAGATCTCTATAGAAAAACTGCATATTGTCTATGCCGAATATTACTGTTTGAGTCGTGTTATTGATCGAATTCAACGACCCGATGTTAGCGAAGAGTATGCCCACATTTTGAAATTGGTTCTAGACATCTATGCCATGTGGAGTCTAAATTTTCATATGACCACTTTCTATATGGGCGGTTTTGCGTCCGGCCCCAGTTTTTTAAATGCTAATAATACACGACTGTTGGAAAAATGTGCTGTACTAAAGGATTCAGCCGTGGCTGTGGCAGATTCCTTGGCACCACCTGATTTTGCTTTGAAGTCGGTAATTGGGCAGTCGGATGGTTTTTTATATGAGAACTTGCAATACCAGCCTAGGAATAGTCCTGGAGCATTCGAGTTACCACAATGGTATGATGTAATCAAACATCAAATGTGGTGTAAATTTTATTCAACTGCGTTTCCTTTTTAAAAAAAAACAAGTAAAAGTGCTATATTCGACTGTGCCGAATCTTCTATACCCTTCTCCATGGATATGTTCTCTCAAAAAATAAGCAACATAAAGAAGAACTTAAAAACGTACCCATATCGTCATAGTATTACTTCGTGAGGAGGTGTTCACCGATTACTATTTTCTAAGATTACCTTTCTTTCTCTTTCTGCTGCTCTCTGCAGCGCTAGGAATTTTTTGCGACGCCACCCACCAAATTCAAGATCTCCATTGATAACAGCTCCACGGAGGCTCTCATGGCTCCATATCGCAGGCAATCGAAACACAATAGCTATATATAGTTGGAGAAATTTTTGCAACACTGTGTGCATGCATGTACAAAAATGCTTAAGAAAACTATGATGGCAAAAAAACACTTCATATGCCAGAATACTATACAATCGTATTGCAAACACGTAAAAGTATACACAAACAAAACCACCACCAAATGAATTTGCGTTTGCTACAACAAAAACAAAAAACAAAAACAAAAACAAAAATTTTCTATTCATATACATAAGCATCCCGCCACGGATCCCCAGTGGCTCCGTTGCTTTACAAATATACTCAAAAAAAAAAAATATAGCACATATGTCGTTCAAAAAGGGTAAAATTAAGAAAAAATAGTCGTTTATCTACCCAACTTTATAATGAAATTTTAACAGCAAGTTTGGCTGCGAACGTAGACGTGCTTGTCAATACACATGCTCTTGGTTTGTTACTCAGCGTGGATTTTTTGCATTTTCTTCATATAAATATATGAAATTATTTTTTGGCTATATTTTTTTTATTTATCGGCCGATTTTGCTTTTTTTTATAAATGGTACTTTTGAAAGAAATTAGAACAGATAGGTAAAAAAATTTTTGATTTTAGACAAAATTTAAGGTCAATTTTGAGCGCAACAAAATTACCGGAAGGAAATGAGGACAGACAGACAGACAGACAGACAGACAGACGGACAGACGAAATACTCCCCTTCTTATAACGATCCAGAATATATATACTTTATATGGTCGGAAATCAATATTTATTGAAATTGCATCCCCTATATCAAACTTATTTATACCCTTCCATCCTTTTTGGAGAAGGGTATAATAATGGAAAATATTTCTCTCTATTGTGTAACACAATTAAGCATTTATAATTTGCAGAAAGTGGAACTAATTATATTTTTTAAACGATATGTTTTATGAAGTGAATAAAAAAGATATTATAAATTATAAATATTCTTGAAATGATTTTTATTTCGCACAGAAATTTTGTTTTCTCCTTCAAAACCATTTTCATTCCAAAAGGATTCCACACTCTCACGTTTCCCAGTGTAAGGCGAGAATTTAACTGTCAAGTGTAAATCGCCTCTACAAAGTAGTGAATTTGTAGGAAAGCATGGCGTGGCCACTCCTCCCTTTCCGAACTATTAGCAGGCGAGTTACATATACACATACTTCCACCAAAGGACTGGGACTTCCCCACCATAGTTAATAAGTACTTAAATAGGAAGTAAAATTTATTATTTTTGTTTCACATCAACCAAATGAAGGAAAGTGCAACTCTGTGCTTAAGATGTGAATATAAATGGTAAAAATGGGTCGATACAAGACCATAGAAAGCAAAAGACGAGAAGATTCGGAGAATGTATTTTTTTAGAAAAATAAAGAGAAAGAATACAACAAAAGCAGTAACAATAGAACAGCAATAACTACAACAAACACTACGCCTATAACAAATGCACTTCCGAGAGTTTCAAAAGCAACAGCCGAAGTAACCAATGAATAGTCCACTGCAGTTCATGACGAAGCCCAAGGATGTCATAGAGCAGTTCAGCGGATACAGCTTTTGAGCCGTAATATTGCCATAATATCCTTTATTGAATCTGTGGAGCTGACTCGCGGTTTATGTAACAACGATCATAATAGACAGTCCATTATTGCCCCTATTATGGTTCACAACACCTAAGTGTTGTGTTGTAGAGCAGACAACACAACACCTATACCTTTTTCTGATTATGGTTTACAACATCTAGATCAATTGAAGAGTTAGCTAATACTACTCCTGTTAATACCCCCATTGAGAATTAAAATACAAATCCTGGAGCTCATAAGTTACTGGGAGATGATCTTAATTGAGTTCCATATAAGGTAGCTAATCATCAAAAAATTGTAATTCTTGTTGGGACTGCAATAGTTATTGTTGCTGATATAAAATATGCTCGTGTATCAACATCTAATCCTACAGTAAATATATGATAAAATTGGATCTCCTCCTCCTGTTGGATCAAAGAATGAAGTATTTAGACTTCGATCCGTTAATAGTATAGTAACAGCTCCGGCTAAAACTGGTGAAGATAATAAAAATAATAAGGCTGTAATAGCTACTGATCGTACAAATAAAGGCATTCAAATTGATCAAATTCCAGCTAAATCAACAGATGAACCTCTCTGAGCAATATTATATTATATGGGAGTGTAAACAGTTCATCCTGCACCAGCCCCCTTTTCAATTATTCTTCTTGAGAGTAAGAAAGTAAGTGCAGGGGTTAATAATCAAAAGTTATATTATTTATACGTGGAAATGCTATATCTGGAGCTCCTAACATTAATTGAACTAATCAATTTCCAAATCCTCCAATTATAATTGGTATCACTATAAAAAAAATTATAATAAAAGCCTGAGCTGTAACAATTACAATATAGATTTGATCATTTCCAATTAATGTTCCAGGGTGTCCTAATTCAGTACGAATTAAAATTCTTAAAGAAGTTCCTACTATTCCTGCTCAAGCTCCAAAAATAAAATATAAGGCACCAATATCTTTATGATTAGTAGAAAATAGCCATTGTTGCGATTAAATGGCTGAAAATAGGCGATAAATTGTAAATTTACTTACGAGATATTTCTCTTTAATCAATAATTAATAATTAATAATTATTTCTGGCTTTAAAGTCAATAATGACATTAGACTGCAATTCTAAAGGACTATTCTTAACTATTCTGTAATAAATACATCACTTCGCAAACATAAAAAAACCGAAACTCCAGCGGAAGTTTATATGACCATGTTCCACGAAATTAAAGAGGAATTGCAAAAGCAAAATTTTACGATGAGTTACACTGACGGTTCAAAAAATGGGACCATTCATCTTATAGTATAGTCTCGGACGATTCTCTTATTAAAGCATCATTACTACCAGTATATAGTTCAACTTCCCCCGCTAAAATTATAGCAATCAATGAAGCTATAGAATACGCGCAGAATACCAGTGGTAAGTTTGCAATATTTACCGATTCACTAGCCTCAGTCGACTCAATCAGTAACCTCTCCAACAACGAGTATTACCCTCAGATGATTAGACAAAGACTTATCTTTAACAGCCCCACAATAATACTCATCTGGATCCCTGGTCATGTGCAAATACCGGGTAATGAACACGCAGATAAAGAAGCAAAAAATGCGTTAATATCAACTTTACTAACTACACCCAACTATAATTTCGCGGACATAAAAAAACATATTAAAAATACTTTCTCACAAAAACTATTCGAAGTTTGGGACAATTTCTCAAATTGGTATAAAGAAGTAAATCCAAATAAAATGAGAATAACCAACATGTTTAAAGACCAAAACAACAGTTTTAATAGACGCGACCAAGTTGTATTGACTAGAGTCAGATTAGGACATACTATGGTAACACACAGTCATTTGTTTGATAAGAACCAGACAAATGTATGTAAATTTTACAATAAATCAGTTATTTCGATTAAACATTAATTCTAATATGCGAAAAATTCAAAATTCAAAGAGAAAACATTTTCAAAAATCTAGACGTGACTAGTATTTTACAAGACACGACATTAGACAATTCGGTTCTATTATTGGAGTTCCTTAAAGAATGTAAACTTTATCACTTATTATAAATAAATAAATTATTTTTACCGTTTATGTTCAACTGTATGAGCTTAACACCATACAAGTTATAGCTCCTATTCTAGCACGTAAGCTTATAATTAAGTTATCCGCCTTATGACTATAAAAAAAAAAATTAAAGTTGCTATAACTGAAATATTTATTGTTAGTTGTGGAATAATTACCCATTTTGGTAAAAATCCTAAAAATGGGTCGGATGACAATAAATTAAATATAATAAAAAATTGTAATGATTTTGTATATAATTGATTTATATGAGAAATCTTGAATATATTAAATATATAGATTTAGTATATCAGTTAGTATTCATCCTAAATGATTCATTGATGAATAAGATATTAATTTTCGTAAAGAAGTTTGATTTAAACCTATTAATGCTCCAATTATTGCAGAAAGTATAATTGTAATTATTATTAATGGTTTAACCTTCAAGCGGTCTTCGGGTCAAATTTGACCCATTTTAAAAGAAAATTTTAGTTTGTTCTTAAAGGGCTTAGTTATTTTTTCATTATTTTGTGACTTTTATTTATTTTCAAATACTAACAACTAGTTTAGGTTTTTAGAAAAAAATATTGGGGAAAAAGCTTATATAAAATTTTTAGCATATAAAGTCTTTGGGTCAAATTTGACCCGGAGTAAAAAACTTGAACTTTAATGTAACGTAAAAATAAATTTACAACCCATCTCAAGATGTGACAGTTGATGAACAGCTAGTCCTCGAATGGGACAAAAATTGCTTGAGAAGCAAATGACTTTAGTTGGAACTATACGTAGACACAAGACTGAATTGCCATCGGAGCTTTTGGTAACTAAAGGTAGATCTGTATACTCTTCATTTTTTTGCTTCACCATTCATACATTCCTAAAAAAAATAAATCTGTAAGCCCTCTCAGCACTTTGCATCATAGCCTAGAAATTAGCAAAAGGAGGGATAGATACCTTGTAAAAAGTTGTATCATGTTATTCAGGTAAAAGGAAGACCAATCGATGGCCTCAAGTAGTATTTAGCAATATAATAGATATATCGGCACACAATGCTTTTATATTATTTACATCGGCCAACCACGGCTGGAACGAAAACCGTCTTGCCAAACGTCGGCACTTTCTAGAAAACTTAGATATGCACCTTACAACACCCTATATAAAGCGGAGAAAAACGCTACCAAGACCACAATTTTCACGAGAAATTGCGCAAAATCTACGTGTTGCAGGCGAACAGCATGCATCAGCTTCAGTAAAATGCAAAGAAAAAATGTATGAACCTGCCAAAAATACATCAAAAAGAAGTCGTTGCCAATTATGTCCCAAAACAGATAATAAAACTCCACTTGTATGTTGTAGTTGTAAAAAATTTGTATGTAAACAACACTCTAATACAATAATAAAACTACAATAATATTCTCAATAAATGTTAACAAAAAATACACTGAATAAAGCTAAAACTAAAGTATTGTAATTAAAAGTACACTCACATGAAGAAAATAATTGTTTTCATATTAAATATTGTATGTGGATCAAATTTGGCCCAAAGAGCTTTACCGTCAGTAAATTTAAAGACCTAATGAAGGTTAATTATGATATAAGAAATTACAATTGAAGGGAATTAGTTCATGATAATCCTTCTATTACATTAGGAAATGAAAAATGAAAAGGTGCTGCTCCTATTTTTAAAAGGAGAGATGAAAATATAATTAAAATATATTAAAAAAAAAGTTATACTCAAATTTTGATTTACTTATTAATTATAATTAATTATTATAATTGTTGTAAATAATAACGAAGATGATGCTATTGCTCGAGTTAAAAAATATTTTAAAGAAGATTCAGTAGATATTTTAATGTATTATCTCTTATTAGAAGGATAAAAGATAATAAATTAATTTCTAATCCTATTCAAATACTTAATCAAGAATTAGCTGAAATAGTAATAAAAGTTCCTCTTATAAAAATTACAAAAAATATAATTAAAAATTTAAAAAGAAAAGTAATTGTATCCTTTATAATTACGGTGTGAACCTAATAGCTTAAATTTAGCTTATCTTTTTAATTAAGGAGTTTATATATACACATACATATATATTTTAGTGTATGATGCACATATGTAAGTTATTGATACTTTTAGCAATAGTTTAATTCTATTAAATATAATAAATATAATCGTTTAAAATATGAAAAAATAAATTAAATTAATAAACGTAATAAATTACATTATTTACAGTATGAAGGAACCCTTTTAAATCAGGCAATTCATTAATCTAGATTGACTAATTTAAATTAAATTATTTATTATAATTTATATATATACATATATATACCTAAATCTATTAAAATAAATAATTTTATATAGTGAAAATTATATATAAATTAATCTTTCTTATAGTCTTTTTGGTATTTTTAAAATTTAATAATTTTATAAATAAATAAAATATATTTAATTATTTTTAATTTATGTAATTAAAATTAGTAAAAGAAATTTATAATTTATTACTTTATTATAATTTATTAATCTATTTTATATATATTTAATGGAGTAAATTTTAACTCAAATTTTTAATATAAGTATTAATAATTTTTATAAAAAATTTATTATATAATTAAATTGTATTATTTTAAATAATTTTTATTTGTTTATATATTAAAAAATATTTTTATATTTATTTGCTAATTTTTAAATATTTAATTTAAATTAATTGTTTATAAATATTTAATTTAATTAAGTTATTTAAGGATACTTAATTTTAATTTAGTTTCTATAAATATTTAATTTTAATTTAATTTAAGAATAGAGTATATGAAAATCAAAATGATTTTATATTAATTCTTGAAGTTATACAAATTAAAAAAGTTTCAATTAATAATGTTATACATACTGCTAATGGATGTTTTATATTAATAAAAATTATATTAAATGTAAGTATAATAAATAATAAAATTCATAAAATATTAGTCTTAAAAGATTACTCCTATTTTTGATTTACAAGACCAAATGTTTTTATTAAACTATTAAAAATAATCTTTATTTTTATTTGATGATTTTCTAGAGTTTTATTTATATGTAGTTGCGTTATTTTCTTTTATTTCAAATCGTAAACATTTACTTTCTATATTATTAAGTTTGGAATATATTGTTTTGAGTTTATTTTTATTATTATTTATTTATTTAAATATAATAAGTTATGAAAATTGTGTTTAGAATATATTTTAGAATATTTTTGACATTTAGAGTGTGTGAAGGTGCCTTAGGTATTTCTATTTTAGGTTCCATTATTCGTACACATGGAAATGATTATTTTCAAAGATTTAATATTTTTTAATGTTGAAATTAATTATAAATATAAATATAATTAATATTAATAGCTGCTGAATCAATTCTTATTAATAATAATTATTTAAATTTAATTTTATTAAATATTTTTTTTGTTATTAATGTTAGTAGAATAAATTTATTTATATTTTATTATTTATTTTTTTTTTGATTTTGGGTTGAGGATATCAACTTGAATGTTTACAACATTATTTATTTATTATTTTTTTATTATATTATACTTTATACTTTATTAGTTTCTTTACCTTAATTAATTGGAATTTTTTATTTATATAAATAAATTGGTTCAATAAATTTTTATTGAAATTTTTAGTGAAACTACCTAATATTTTTAGTTCATTTTTGATTACCAAAAGCACATGTTGAAGCTCCTGTTTCCGGATCAATGATTTTAGCAGGTATTATATTAATATTAGGAGGGTATGGATATTTGAATTAGAATTAGTTTATTAGGTGGTGTTTTAGTAAGTTTTATTGGCTTATGTCAAATTGATTTAAAGGCATTAATTTTAATTGCTCATCCTTCAGTAGTTCATATAGGAATAGTTTTATCAGGTCTTTTAAGTTTAAGATATATATGTATGTATATATTTATTAGGGGGAATTTTTTTAATTAATAGAATTGCTAATTGGTCTTGATTTACTATATTAATATTATCTTTTTTTAGAGCTGCTTATTCTTTATATTTATATTCTTATAGTCAACATGGTAAGATTTTTTCACGAGTTTATTGTTTTAGAATTATTCGAGAATTTTTTCGAATAATTTGGTTTCTTCATTGATTTTCTTTAAATTTATTAATTTTAAAGGGAGAAATGATTATATTATGGATTTCATTTAAATAGTTTAATAAAAATAGTAATTTGTCGTGTCAAAGATAAGATGTTTCGTTAATTTAATTATTATTAGAATAAATTTTTTTTTGTTTGGGCTATTATTTATTTCTTGAGATTATAGAATTTTTATTGGATGAGAAATGGTATCTTTTAATTTAATAAATATTGTTATAACTTTTTTAATTTTTATATCATTTGTTATGTTAATTTCATCTTTAGTGATTTATTATAGAAAAGAATATATAATTAGTGATGATAAAATTAATCGATTTATTTTCATACTTTTAATATTTGTTATATCTATAATTTTATTAATTATTAGACCTAATTTAATTAGAATTTTATTAGGATGGGATGGATTGGGACTTGTTTCTTATTGTTTAGTAATTTATTTTCAAGATGTTAAATCTATATATCAACAGCCTTACTTATTTATATATTATATTACTTGCTATTGCTTGAATATTGAATTATGGAAGTTGAAATGATGTATTTTTATAAGGATAACTAAAAGAGCAGCTATAGCAGCTCCTACTCTTGTTTCCGCTTTATTTCATTCTTCTACTTTAACTGGAATAGGGGCAAATTTTGAATTCGACTTAAAGAAAATTATTGCTTTATCTACTTTGAGTCAATTAGTATTGATGATAAGGATTTTATCTATAGGGTTTTACAAGTTTTATTTATTTAATATGAATAAGAATCAAGATATTCGATTAAGGGGGATTAAGATTAATAATACCTTTAACTTCTTCATGTTTTAATCTTTCTAATTTAGCATTATGTGGTATACCTTTTTTATCAGCATTTTATTCAAAAGATTTAATTTTAGAAATAGTTTCTTTTTCTTATATTAATTTGAGATTTACATTTTTTTTCTTTAAATTTATTAGATTTATTAAATTTTATAGAAATTTATTATTAAAGAGAATAATTTTAAAATTTTTGGTGGGAGAATATTAAATTGATTAATTTTTAGTACTCCTGACTTGTTTATTTTACGTTTTTATTTGGAATGATTACCTATAGGATTACTAGGAAATATAATTTCTTTATTTTTTATAATAAATCTTTTAATAATTTTTATTATTCAAGTTTTTTAGGTTCAATGTGGTCTATACCTTATATTTCACCTAGAATGTATGCGCCGTTGCTACGTTATACCTCATTTTATTTACTCTAGAGTTAACTAATTTTGTGCCTCACTGTTCTTTACTTATTTCCCTTTTCTGACTTATTTCTTTCTTCTATGAGCAAAGAAGAGAGTAGTGGCCTGACCTGGTTGGTTGTGATTATTTCGTCGTTAATATCTTCTTGTTGTTGTTTATTAAGCCTTTAAATATATCACCGATACAAGTTCTCCATTGGAAGAGAGCATTTCCAAGTATTTTGTTGTTGTGCTACTCTGCTTAGTGAAATCAGAATTCACATACATACATACATACATGTATACAAACGTACATATAAAATAATAATCATTTTATGTGTAAATATTCGAATTTAACATTCTTAACAAATTTAAACTGATCTCAGTGTATGACAGTATGACTTCTTAAGTTCTTCGTTTTATAAACGATTCCGAACTCTGCTTTTATTTAAATTCACCCGACTAAATACACTTTCGGTATTTGCGATTTGTGGTGAAATCATTTCACAAATTTTTTGTTTTTTCTAAATTCTGTAAAGTTTGGTTGTTTAGTTGAAAATAAAAAAATCAGAATATACCAAAAATTGACTCTAAAAATTCAATTTTAAAAACAAGTTGCCACATTTGTTAAATTTAGAAAAATCGTATTAGTGTATTTTCAGAGATGGAAATCGTCCGAAATCGACAACAGGCTGATTCGAAATTATTACTATTTAATTTTTTTTTATTTCACTAGTGTTGAAATATGAGTACACATGCATACATACATACATACATACACACGTACACATGCATCATTGCCACGTGTGTATCGTTTACTTTTATAAGTTGTTGAGTCGCCCTTTTTTGCAGTGTAAAGACCTCCTTTCACTATCCTACAAAGCCGTCCTATTCGACCAATTATATATATATGTGTGCTGAAAAAATGAAATAGTGTGGCATAACAATGTGCAATTACTATGGCAAGCAAGAGTTTATGAAAATTTTCATAAAATGATAGTTTTGTGCGATCAGAGTTGCTTTTACTTCAAGCAGCCGAACAAAGAATTATTTTTTTGTGACGCAAAAGAAGACATTAGACATTATTTATCATAATGTTTCTCTTTAGAGGATTTTCCTCTATTTTGGTTAATTCATTTCACTAAATAATACCAGAGGCTTTGGAGCTCTTTTAAGTAAAGAATGCATAGAATATCATTTCTCAACGCCAAACTGTCCCAAACGGGAATGCTGACGCCGAAAGGTAGAAGAATACCACAACCGAGACAATAATAAGGAAATAAATATTGAAGAAGAATTATCAATTATAGAACAGATCACAATAACGCGGAATATAATAAAGTCAAGGCAAACAAGACAAACACTCTCGTGAAGAACATTAGAAGACTCTTCAAATCTGCAGCCGTTAGTGATAATAGTTCTGTTGTCAGCCATTCACCCAAAGGAGTCAACTCTAACGATCCAACCACTAACGAGGGGCAATGGGATTGCGGCAATTGAAGTCTTTGGAATGCACCTTATTAATGAAAAGAAAGCATACGGACCAATCTGCAGAGGGCAACTCAAAATAATAGGCGCACTTACTTTGAGACAACTTGGCTGTTTAGTGAAGTTGCTTGGAGAACGCACACTTAATTGCCGCACCTGTGCGGTACCCACATAACTTGATTACGAGGCGTGTCCTTAAAACAGTGCAGCGTGTAAGGCACGCTTTAAAAATTCAAGGCAATTTATGTTTATATTTATTATTAATTTTTAATTAAATAAGACTTTACCAAAATAATTTATAAAAATCAGAAAATATTACATGTGTTGGAATTATTTTGTGCGCGTCTGTATTACATTCTACATGCATTCGCAGAAAAAAAATAAGTAATGACTTATGACTTGATAACGATACCCTGCTCAAGATATGAAATTAATTATTTTGAACATTATTTTAATTTTACTCTACGAGCTTTCTTCGTCTGTGTATCGAATGTTTAGTTTCCGCATTCTCTTCATCTTCCGTATCAGAAGAGGTAAGTAAAGTCGCACAAAATAGTGCACCTTCGCCCACTCCCGTTTCGTCTTCCAATAATACATTCAAAAGTTTCAGCGTGTAAACAGGTCCAAAGTAATAATAGTTATTTCAACATGGTACTGAGCATAGTTGGATCCAGTTTTAAAAAATATGTGCGTACATGTGCATGGATGTGTGAATACATATGCAAAGTATGTGTGTGTGTACAGTTACATGATCAGTTACATTTACCGGTAACCATCGCAAGTTTGGCTGTCGTTAAAATTTATTCTGTATTTGCATTTCAGTTCGAGGTGATTAAAGAGAAGAGTAGAAACAGAAATAATGCAGTGGGTGGATACCTCATTTATACCAGACCTCCCCAAAGGGCCACTGTGCACTTATCGCAACAGAGTAAATTTCGATTGGAAACGTTTAAGGCTGATATTTGAAAAGGAGCAGGGCTTGCGCATTAAAGTAAGTTCTTTTGTTGGATTTATTTGAACTAGAAGATACAAATATAAGAAATTGTGTTCTTTTATTAGTACGCAGTATGGAAGATTTTAGAACATTATCGCTTCCTTTTCCATCCTATTGCACATTCACCCACCGATGAAGAAAAACGTTTCTATGCTATACAAATGAAGCGTATAGCCGATTTGATAGTTCGTCATAGATATATGGAAGGTCGATCGTTTAATGAAAAAACAAAATATTTAATGAGCATAAATGAGGCCTTGCATACATATTGTCCCAGTTTGTCGATGAAAATTGTCTCGGACGTTGTTTGGTTTAATCATACCATACGAAACTTCGGTACTGAACGTCATAGGAAATATTATGATGATGCTTGGAACCGTAATGTCATAATTTGTATAGCGGAAAGGGAAGTCTCACACGGCAGTATTACCAAAACCATTCGCACCACTGCCACTTATGATCCCGTAACTCAGGAGTTTATTATAAATTCACCAGATTTTGAGACTGCCAAATATTGTGTCGGATATTTGGGAGCGATTGCTCCAATGGCATTAACGTTGGCTAATTTATATACACCCGATGGCATTAATAGAGGTGTGCATTGGTTTCTGATACCCATAACAGACTTAAAAACGATACAGCCGTATCCGGGTGTTCTGGCCATTAACAACGGTTGTTTTACTTTTGCCAATTACCGCATACCTCGTGAAAATTTACTAAATCGGTGGAGTGATGTTACAATCGAAGGATTGTACGAGACTTCTGTTACACACTCGAGGAAGGAATACTGTAATTACACAGAATTATCATTTGTCACTCTTGTTACTATTATGCAAGAATCGGTTAATAATTTGTCAAATGCTGCTGTTATAGCGGTACGCTATGCGGCTGTAATACAATGCTTGTACTTACAAAATAACGGGCCCGCACTGACTTTAATTGAGGCTCCAATAAATGTTAGTGGAACTGTTATTTGATATTTTAGCAACGACAGTTTTTCGTGTTTTAATTATTTTCTTTTTCTTTTCTCAGCAATGTATAATATTTCCTTATTTGGCTGCCGCATGTGTTTTAAAGATTTATGTCGCTGAACTGACTGAAGAATCTTTGAAGCTTGCTGATAAAAACAGGGATGATTCCATCGATGGCGGATTAACGGTAAGCAAGGACTTCCTTTACTTTTATTTAAATACATGCACTATTTTCTTGGGAGACATAAAATGTTACAGATAGAAGCATTAAAGGAAATGGATGCGATTATTTGCTCATCACACACCATGATATCACAGATGGCAGGTAATGCCATACAAACGGCCATAGAATCATGTGATAGTAACGATTACCTCAAGGCTTCCAAATTGGATGCCTTACGAAATAACCACGATCGAGGAAGTTATACTAATAATGTGTTTGAACTGCACTTCAACTGGTTGTTAATACAGTGGAATCATCCTGCTAAGACTCCACTAGATAGTGTAAATTTTCTATCCCAACGAGAAATCATACTCACTTACACGTTCTTAAGTGTCTCAAAGGCTCACGAAATTGGATCGGTAGCGTGTAAGTTCCTTATAGTTAAATGAACAGATTTTCCCTAATAATAATTCTCATTCAACTGTGTTTATTTATGTTGCCTCTTGGTTGCCGCTTCAGTTACTTTGACCTGTTACAAATGGCTGTTGTGTTATTTACTGAAAACCACTTGCGAGAAAATAGCTGAAAATTCTAATGCAGGAAGTCATTATCTTGAGAGCCCTATTAATTCTGACGAGTACTCTCCTGAAAAATTGCTTATTGTCTATGCCGAATATTACTGTATGAGTCGTGTTATTGATCGAATTCAACGACCCGATGTTAGCGAAGAGTATGCCCACATTTTGAAATTGGGTTTTGAAGTCTATGCCATGGCGTGTATAAATCGTCATGTGACTACTTTCTATATGGGCGGTTTTGCGTCCGACGCCATTTTTGTCAACGCTATTAATACACGAATGTTGGAAAAATGTGCTGTACTAAAGGATTCAGCCGTGGCTGTGGCAGATGCCTTGGCACCACCTGATTTTGCTTTGAACTCGGTAATTGGGCAGTCGGATGGTTTGTTATTTGAGAACTTGGAAAACCAGCTTAGGAGAAATCCTGGAGCTTTCGAATTACCACAATGGTATGATGTAATCAAACATCAAATGTGGTGTAAATTTTATTCAACTGCGTTTCCTTTTTAAAAAAAAATAATGGAAAATATTTCTCTCTATTGTGTAACACAATTAAGCATTTATAATTTGCAGAAAGTGGAATTAATTATATTTTTTAAACGATATTGTTATAACTGCCGATGTTGAGCGTTTTATGAAGTGAATAAAAAAGATATTATAAATTATAAATATTCTTGAAATGATTTTTATTTCGCACAGAAATTTGTTTTCTCCTTCAAAACCATTTTCATTCCAAAAGGATTCCACACTCTCACGTTTCCCAGTGTAAGGCGAGAATTTAACTATCAAGTGTAAATCGCCTCTACGAAGTAGTGAATTTGTAGGCAAGTATGGCGTGGCCAGTCCTCCCTTTCCGAACACTTAGCAGGCGAGTTACATATACACATACTTCCACCAAAGAACTGGGACTTCCCCACCATAGTTAATAAGTACTTAAATAGGAAGTAAAATTTATTCTTTTTGTTTCACATCAACCAAATGAAAGAAAGTGCTTAAGATGTGAATAAAAATGGTAAAAATGGGTCGATACAAGACCATAGAAAGGAAAAGACGAGAAGATTCGGAGAATGTATTTTTTTAGAGAATTAAAGAAAAAAAATACAACAAAAGCAGTAACAATAGAACAGCAACAACTACAACAACGACATCATAAAATAGTATAACAAACACTAGCCTACAACAACTGCACTTCCGAGAGTTTCAAAAGCAACAGCCAAAGAAACCAATGAATGGTCCACTGCAGTTCATGACGAAGCCCAAGGATGTCATAGAGCAGTTCAGCGGGTACAGCTTTTGAGCCGTAATATTGCCATAATATCCTTTATTGAATCTGTGGAGCTCACCCGCATTTTATGTAACAACGATCATAATAGACAGTCCATTATTGCCCCTATTATGGTTCACAACACCTAAGTGTTGTATTGTAGAGCAGACAATACAACACTTATACCTTTTTCTGATTATGGTTTACAACATCTAGATCAATTGAAGAGTTAGCTAATACTACTCCTGTTAATACCCCCATTGAGAATTAAAATACAAATCCTGGAGCTCATAAGTTACTGGGAGATGATCTTAATTGAGTTCCATATAAGGTAGCTAATCATCAAAAAATTGTAATTCTTGTTGGGACTGCAATAGTTATTGTTGCTGATATAAAATATGCTCGTGTATCAACATCTAATCCTACAGTAAATATATGATAAAATTGGATCTCCTCCTCCTGTTGGATCAAAGAATGAAGTATTTAGACTTCGATCCGTTAATAGTATAGTAACAGCTCCGGCTAAAACTGGTGAAGATAATAAAAATAATAAGGCTGTAATAGCTACTGATCATACAATTAAAGGCATTCAAATTGATCAAATTCCAGCTAAATCAACAGATGAACCTCTCTGAGCAATATTAGATTATATGGGAGGGTAAACAGTTCATCCTGCACCCAACCCCCTTTTCAACTATTCTTCTTGAGAGTAAGAAAGTAAGTGCAGGGGCTAAAAATCAAAAGTTCTATTATTTATACGTGGAAATGCTATATCTGGAGCTCCTAACATTAATGGAACTAATCAATTTCCAAATCCTCCAATTATAATTGGTATCACTATAAAAAAAATTATAATAAAAGCGTGAGCTGTAACAATTACATTATAGATTTGATCATTTCCAATTAATGTTCCAGGGAGTCCTATTTCAGTACGAATTAAAATTCTTAAAGAAGTTCCTACTATTCCTGCTCAAGCTCCAAAAATAAAATATAAGGCACCAATATCTTTATGATTAGTAGAAAATAGCCATTGTTGCGATTAAAAAATAGGCGATAAATTGTAAATTTGTTTATGTGATATTTCTCTTTAATCAATAATCAATAATCAATAATTATTTTTGGCTTTATAGTCAATAATGACATTAGACTGCAATTCTAAAGGAGTCAATTATTACTAAAGCTTTAAATTTAAAGCTTAAGAGATTTCTTTTCTAATATTTATAGCTTTGAAGGCAACAACAAACGAACAACATGAAATTTGAATGTAACATTTTACCCTTCGCAAGTAATGTCGATCTTCAAATTGCCAAGCAAACCAAATATATTCTTTTCAACGACAATTCTGTAAATCCCTGAAAAAAGTTACTAAATCCAATAAAGTGTACAAAAATCCCAGTGTTCTACAAAAAATACTCGAAACTCCAGCGGAAGTTTATATGACCATGTTCCACGAAATTAAAGAGGAATTGCAAAAGCAAAATTTTACGATGAGTTACACTGACGGTTCAAAAAATGGGACCATTCATCTTATAGTATAGTCTCGGACGATTCTCTTATTAAAGCATCATTACTACCAGTATATAGTTCAACTTCCCCCGCTGAAATTATAGCAATCAATGAAGCTATAGAATACGCGCAGAATACCAGTGGTAAGTTTGCAATATTTACCGATTCACTAGCCTCAATCGACTCAATCAGTAACCTCTCCAACAACGAGTATTACCCTCAGATGATTAGACAAAGACTTATCTTTAACAGCCCCACAATAATACTCATCTGGATCCCTGGTCATGTGCAAATACCGGGTAATGAACACGCAGATAAAGAAGCAAAAAATGCGTTAATATCAACTTTACTAACTACACCCAACTATAATTTCGCGGACATAAAAAAACATATTAAAAATACTTTCTCACAAAAACTATTCGAAGTTTGGGACAATTTCTCAAATTGGTATAAAGAAGTAAATCCAAATAAAATGAGAATAACCAATATGTTTAAAGACCAAAACAACAGTTTTAATAGACGCGACCAAGTTGTATTGACTAGAGTCAGATTAGGACATACTATGGTAACACACAGTCATTTGTTTGATAAGAACCAGACAAATGTATGTAAATTTTACAATAAATCAGTTATTTCGATTAAACATTAATTCTAATATGCGAAAAATTCAAAATTCAAAGAGAAAACATTTTCAAAAATCTAGACGTGACTAGTATTTTACAAGACACGACATTAGACAATTCGGTTCTATTATTGGAGTTCCTTAAAGAATGTAAACTTTATCACTTATTATAAATAAATAAATTATTTTTACCGTTTATGTTCAACTGTATGAGCTTAACACCATACAAGTTATAGCTCCTATTCTAGCACGTAAGCTTATAATTAAGTTATCCGCCTTATGTCTATATAAAAAAAAAAAAAAAAAAAATTAAAGTTGCTATAACTGAAATATATATTGTTAGTTGTGGAATAATTACCCATTTTGGTAAAAATCCTACAAATGGGTCGGATGACAATAAATTAAATATAATAAAAAATTGTAATGATTTTGTATATAATTGATTTATATGAGAAATCTTGAATATATTAAATATATAGATTTAGTATATCAGTTAGTATTCATCCTAAATGATTCATTGATGAATAAGATATTAATTTTCGTAAAGAAGTTGGATTTAAACCTATTAATGCTCCAATTATTGCAGAAAGTATAATTGTAATTATTATTAATGGTTTAATTATGATATAAGAAATTACAATTAAAGGTGCAATTTTTTGTCATGTTATTAAAATTAGGGAATTAGTTCATGATAATCCTTCTATTACATTAGGAAATGAAAAATGAAAAGGTGCTGCTCCTATTTTTAAAAGGAGAGATGAAAATATAATTAAAATATATTAAAAAAAAAGTTATACTCAAATTTTGATTTACTTATTAATTATAATTAATTATTATAATTGTTGTAAATAATAACGAAGATGATGCTATTGCCCGAGTTAAAAAATATTTTAAAAAAGATTCAGTAGATATTTTAATGTATTATCTCTTATTAGGGGGATAAAAGATAATAAATTAATTTCTAATCCTATTCAAATACTTAATCAAGAATTAGCTGAAATAGTAATAAAAGTTCCTCTTATAAAAATTACAAAAAATATAATTAAAAATTTAAAAAGAAAAGTAATTGTATCCTTTATAATCACGGTGTGAACCTAATAGCTTAAATTTAGCTTATCTTTTTAATTAAGGAGTTTATATATACACATACATATATATTTTAGTGTATGATGCACATATGTAAGTTATTGATACTTTTAGCAATAGTTTAATTCTATTAAATATAATAAATATAATCGTTTAAAATATGAAAAAATAAATTAAATTAATAAACGTAATAAATTACATTATTTACAGTATGAAGGAACCCTTTTAAATCAGGCAATTCATTAATCTAGATTGACTAATTTAAATTAAATTATTTATTATATTTATATATATATACATATATATACCTAAATCTATTAAAATAAATAATTTTATATAGTGAAAATTATATATAAATTAATCTTTCTTATAGTCTTTTTAGTATTTTTAAAATTTAATAATTTTATAAATAAATAAAATATATTAAATTATTTTTAATTTATGTAATTAAAATTAGTAAAAGAAATTTATAATTTATTACTTTATTATAATTTATTAATCTATTTTATAAATATTTAATGGAGTAAGTTTTAACTCAAATTTTTAATATAAGTATTAATAATTTTTATAAAGTATTTATTATATAATTAAATTGTATTATTTTAAATAATTTTTATTTGTTTATATATTAAAAAATATTTTTATATTTATTTGCTAATTTTCACATATTTAATTTAAATTAATTGTTTATAAATATTTAATTTAATTAAGTTATTTAAGGATACTTAATTTTAATTTAGTTTCTATAAATATTTAATTTTAATTTAATTTAAGAATAGAGTATATGAAAATCAAAATGATTTTATATTAATTCTTGAAGTTATACAAATTAAAAAAGTTTCAATTAATAATGTTATACATACTGCTAATGGATGTTTTATATTAATAAAAATTATATTAAATGTAAGTATAATAAATAATAAAATTCATAAAATATTAGTCTTAAAAGATTATTCCTATTTTTGATTTACAAGACCAAATGTTTTTATTAAACTATTAAAAATAATCTTTATTTTTATTTGATGATTTTCTAGAGTTTTATTTATATGTAGTTGCGTTATTTTCTTTTATTTCAAATCGTAAACATTTACTTTCTATATTATTAAGTTTGGAATATATTGTTTTGAGTTTATTTTTATTATTATTTATTTATTTAAATATAATAAGTTATGAAAATTGTGTCTAGAATATATTTTAGAATATTTTTGACATTTAGAGTGTGTGAAGGTGCTTTAGGTATTTCTATTTTAGGTTCCATTATTCGTACACATGGAAATGATTATTTTCAAAGATTTAATATTTTTTAATGTTGAAATTAATTATAATCCTATAGGTTTTATATCAAATAGATCTTGAATGGTTCAATTTTTTTTTTAAATTAGGGGGGTATAGATATTTCAATTAGAATTAGTTTATTAGGTGGTGTTTTAGTAAGTTTTATTGGCTTATGTCAAATTGATTTAAAGGCATCAATTGCTCATCCTTCAGTAGTTCATATAGGAATAGTTTTATCAGGTCTTTTAAGTTTAAGATATATATGTATGTATATATTTATTAGGGGGAATTTTTTTAATTAATAGAATTGCTAATTGGTCTTGATTTACTATATTAATATTATCTTTATTATCTTTTTTTAGAGCTGCTTATTCTTTATATTTATATTCTTATAGTCAACATGGTAAGATTTTTTCACGAGTTTATTGTTTTAGAATTATTCGAGAATTTTTTCGAATAATTTGGTTTCTTCATTGATTTTCTTTAAATTTATTAATTTTAAAGGGAGAAATGATTATATTATGGATTTCATTTAAATAGTTTAATAAAAATAGTAATTTGTCGTGTCAAAGATAAGATGTTTCGTTAATTTAATTATTATTAGAATAAATTTTTTTTTGTTTGGGCTATTATTTATTTCTTGAGATTATAGAATTTTTATTGGATGAGAAATGGTATCTTTTAATTTAATAAATATTGTTATAACTTTTTTAATTTTTATATCATTTGTTATGTTAATTTCATCTTTAGTGATTTATTATAGAAAAGAATATATAATTAGTGATGATAAAATTAATCGATTTATTTTCATACTTTTAATATTTGTTATATCTATAATTTTATTAATTATTAGACCTAATTTAATTAGAATTTTATTAGGATGGGATGGATTGGGACTTGTTTCTTATTGTTTAGTAATTTATTTTCAAGATGTTAAATCTATATATCAACAGCCTTACTTATTTATATATTATATTACTTGCTATTGCTTGAATATTGAATTATGGAAGTTGAAATGATGTATTTTTATAAGGATAACTAAAAGAGCAGCTATAGCAGCTCCTACTCTTGTTTCCGCTTTATTTCATTCTTCTACTTTAGTAACTGGAATAGGGGCAAATTTTGAATTCGACTTAAAGAAAATTATTGCTTTATCTACTTTGAGTCAATTATTATTGATGATAAGGATTTTATCTATAGGGTTTTACAAGTTTTATTTATTTAATATGAATAAGAATCAAGATATTCGATTAAGGGGGATTAAGATTAATAATACCTTTAACTTGTTCATGTTTTAATCTTTCTAATTTAGCATTATGTGGTATACCTTTTTTATCAGCATTTTATTCAAAAGATTTAATTTTAGAAATAGTTTCTTTTTCTTATATTAATTTGAGATTTACATTTTTTTTCTTTAAATTTATTAGATTTATTAAATTTTATAGAAATTTATTATTAAAGAGAATAATTTTGGAATTTTTGGTGGGAGAATATTAAATTGATTAATTTTTAGTACTCCTGACTTGTTAATTTTACCTTTTTATTTGAAATGATTAACTATAGAATTACTAGGAAATATAATTTCTATAATTTCTTTATTTTTTTATAATAAATCTTTTAATAATTTTTATTATTCAAGTTTTTTAGGTTCAATGTGGTCTATACCTTATATTTCACCTAGAATGTATGCGCCGTTGCTATGTTATACCTCATTTTATTTACTCTAGAGTTAACTAATTTTGTGCCTCACTGTTCTTTACTTATTTCCCTTTTCTGACTTATTTCTTTCTTCTATGAGCAAAGAAGAGAGTAGTGGCCTGACCTGGTTGGTTGTGATTATTTCGTCGTTAATATCTTCTTGTTGTTGTTTATTAAGCCTTTAAATATATCACCGATACAAGTTCTCCATTGGAAGAGAGCATTTCCAAGTATTTTGTTGTTGTGCTACTCTGCTTAGTGAAATCAGAATTCACATACATACATACATACATGTATACAAACGTACATATAAAATAATAATCATTTTATGTGTAAATATTCGAATTTAACATTCTTAACAAATTTAAACTGATCTCAGTGTATGACAGTATGACTTCTTAAGTTCTTCGTTTTATAAACGATTCCGAACTCTGCTTTTATTTAAATTCACCCGACTAAATACACTTTCGGTATTTGCGATTTGTGGTGAAATCATTTCAGAAATTTTTTGTTTTTTCTAAATTCTGTAAAGTTTGGTTGTTTAGTTGAAAATAAAAAAATCAGAATATACCAAAAATTGACTCTAAAAATTCAATTTTAAAAACAAGTTGCCACATTTGTTAAATTTAGAAAAATCGTATTAGTGTATTTTCAGAGGTGGAAATCGTCGAAATCGACAACAGGCTGATTCGAAATTATTACTATTTAATTTTTTTTATTTCACTAGTGTTGAAATATGAGTACACATGCATACATACATACATACATACACACGTAACATGCATCATTGCCACGTGTGTATCGTTTACTTTTATAAGTTGTTGAGTCGCCCTTTTTTGCAGTGTAAAGACCTCCTTTCACTATCCTACAAAGCCGTCCTATTCGACCAATTATATATATATGTGTGCTGAAAAAATGAAATAGTGTGGCATAACAATGTGCAATTACTATGGCAAGCAAGAGTTTATGAAAATTTTCATAAAATGATAGTTTTGTGCGATCAGAGTTGCTTTTACTTCAAGCAGCCGAACAAAGAATTATTTTTTTGTGACGCAAAAGAAGAAAGACCTAAAAAAGTTACACGACTATTAAAGTTTTGTTTAGAGTTTTATGTTTTATGACAATTAACCTTTTCTACAGCACCAAATATAATGAATTATATCTGATTATGTTCTACAAGCAGAAAACATCTGATTTTGTAATTCATATAAATGATAGTCTGCCACCAGCAACGCCATTTTGATTTAATTTCTCAAAATAGGAGGGTAGGACTGGGTAGGATAGTGAAAAGAGACGTCTGAGTTCCCCTATTGCTATCTTATTTCTTTTTTTTTATTCGTACTCATTATTGACGCGGAAAATAATAAAGTCAAGGCGTATGAAAACACTCTCGTGAAGAACATTAGAAGACTCTTCAAATCTGCAGCCGTTCGTGATAATAGTTCTGTTGTCAGCCATTCACCCAAAGGAGTCAACTCTAACGATCCAACCACTAACGAGGGGCAATGGGATTGCGGCAATTGAAGTCTTTGGAATGCACCTTATTAATGAAAAGAAAGCATACGGACCAATCTGCAGAGGGCAACTCCAAATAACAGGCGTACTTACTTTGAGACAACTTGGCTGTTTAGTGAAGTTGCTTATGAGAACGCACACTTAATTGCCGCACCTGTGCGGTACCCACATAACTTGATTACGAGGTGTGTCCTTAAAACAGTGCAGCATGTAAGGCATGCTTTAAAAATTTAAGGCAATTTATATTTATTATTACATGTGTTGGAATTATTTTGTGCGCGTCTGTATTACATTCTTCAAAAAAAAAAGATTTTTCTATCAGCATTCGCAGAAAAAAAATAAGTAATGACTTATGACTTGATAAAGATACCCTGTTCACGATATGAAATTAATTATTTTGAACATTATTTTAATTTTACTCTACAAGCTTTCTTCGTCTGTGTATCGAATGTTTAGTTTCCGCATTCTCTTCATTTTCCGTATCAGAAGAGGTAAGTGAAGTCGCACAAAATAGTGCACCTTCGCCCACTCCCGTTTCGTCTTCCAATAATACATCAAAAGTTTCAGCGTGTAAACAGGTCCAAAGTAATAATAGTTAACATGGTACTGAACAGAGTTGGATCCAGTTTTAAAAAATATGTGCGTACATGTGCATGGATATGTGAATACATATGCAAAGTATGTGTGTGTGTACAGTTACATGATCAGTTACATTTACCGGTAACCATCGCAAGTTTGGCTGTCGTTAAAATTTATTCTGTATTTGCATTTCAGTTCGAGGTGATTAAAGAGAAGAGTAGAAACAGAAATAATGCAGTGGGTGGATACCTCATTTATACCAGACCTCCCCAAAGGGCCACTGTGCACTTATCGCAACAGAGTAAATTTCGATTGGAAACGTTTAAGGCTGATATTTGAAAAGGAGCAGGGCTTGCGCATTAAAGTAAGTTCTTTTGTTGGATTTATTTGAACTAGAAGATACAAATATAAGACATTCTCTTCTCTTATTAGTACGACGTATGGAAGATTTTAGAATATTATCGCTTCCTTTCCCATCCTATTGCACATTCACCCACCGATGAAGATAAACGTTTCTATGCTATACAAATGAAGCGTATAGCCGATTTGATAGTTCCTCATAAATATATGGAAGGTCGCTCGTTTAGTGAAAAAACAAAATATTTAATGAGCATAAATGAGGCCTTGCATACATATTGTCCCAGTTTGTCGCTAAAAATTGCCTTGGACGTTGTTTGGTTTAATCATACCATACGAAACTTCGGTACTGAACGTCATAGGAAATATTATGAAGATGCTTGGAACCGTGCCGTTATAATTTGTATTGCGGAAGAGGAAGTCTCACACGGCAGTATTACCAAAACCATTTGCACCACTGCCACTTATGATCCCATAACTCAGGAGTTTATTATAAATACACCAGGTTTTGAGACTGCCAAATATTGTGTCGGATACTTTGGAGGGCTTGCTCCAATGGCATTAACGTTGGCTAATTTATATACACCCGATGACATTAATAGAGGTGTGCATTGGTTTCTGATACCCATAAGAGACTCAAAAACATTACAGCCGTATCCGGGTGTTCTGGTAGGTGATATGAGGAATCAAATCGTCGGTATGAATACCTTTAACCACAATTTCGTTACATTTGCCAATTACCGCATACCACGTGAAAACTTACTAAATCGGTGGAGTGATGTTACAACCGAAGGATTGTACGAGACCTCTGTTGCACACCCGAGGTTGCCTTACTGTGCTATCACAGAAGTACATTTTGTCTATGGTGTTGTTGTTATGCAAGAATCGGTCAACAGCTTGTCAAGTGCTGCTGTTATAGCGGTACGCTATGCGGCTGTAAAAAAATACTTTGCGCCACTGCCGTTATTTGAGGATCCAGAACATGTTAGTGGAACTGTTATTTGATATTTTAGCAACGACAGTTTTTCGTGTTTTAATTATTTTCTTTTTGTTTTCTCAGCAAGAGAAAATATTTCCGTATTTGGCTGCCGCATGTGTTTTAAAGATTTATGTCGCCGAACTGACTGAAGAATCTTTAAAGCTTATTGATAAAAACAGGGATGATTCCAACGATGGCGGATTAACGGTAAGGAAGGACTTCCTTTACTTTTATTTAAATACATACTCTCTTTTCTTGGGAGACACAAAATGCTGTTTTAATTTTACATTTGAGATCACGAAAATTTTGTTTTGAGTTTTAAGTCAATAAACCAGACTCGGGTTTACGTACTGAGGATGATGACACTCCAGCCTGAATCTTTTGAAATTAAAATATTTATTTATTTTTTTATGAAAGGCCCATAAAAGACATTCCAACACTCTTGAAAAATAGGACTGATTTCACGCCAATTTTATGTCAGCATTCGGAATATGCTTGAAAGGTCTTTTTAAATAGAAATATTTTTTATTCCCTGTTACAGTTGGAAGCACTAAAGGAAATGGGTGCGATTATTTGCTCATCAACGATCATGGTATCACGGACGGCAGGTGGTGGCATACAAACGGCCATACAATTATGTGGTAGCAACGGTTGCCTCAAGGCTTCCAAATTGCTTGACTTACGAGATAACCACGATCGAGAAAGGTATACTGATAATTTGTGTGAACTTCCCTCCAACTGGTTGCTAATACAATGGAATCATCCTGCCAAGACTCCACTAAATAGTGTAAATTTTCTATCCCAACGAGAAATCATACTCACTTACACGTTCTTAAGTGTCTCAATGACTCACGAAGTTGGATCGGTAGCATGTAAGATCCTTCTAGTTAAATGAACAGATTTTCCCTAATAATAATTCTCATTCAACTGTGTTTATTTATGTTGCCTCTTGGTTGTCGCTTCAGTTACTTTGACCTGTTACAAATGGCTGTTGTGTTATTTACTGAAAACCACTTGCGAGAAAAGAACTGGAAATGCTAATGCAGGAAGTCATTATCTTCAGAGCCCTACTAATTCTGACAAGATCTCGGCAGAAAAATTGCATATTGTCTATGCCGAATATTACTGTTTGAGTCATTTTGTTGATCGAATTCAACGACCCGATGTTAGCGAAGAGTATGCCCACAATTTGAAATTGGTTCTTGACGTCTATGCCATGGCGTGTATAAATCGTCATATGACTACTTTCTATATGGGCGGTTTTGCGTCCGGCCCCCGTTTTTTCAATGCTATTAATACACGACTGTTGGAAAAATGTGCTGTACTAAAGGATTCAGCCGTGGCTGTGGCAGATGCCTTGGCAGCACCTGATTTTGCTTTGAACTCGGTAATTGCGAAGTCGGATGGTTTGTTATATGAGAATGTGGAAGACCAGCTTAGGACAAATCCTGGAGCATTCGAATTACCACAATGGTATGATGTAATGAAACATCAAATGTGGTGTAAATTTTATTCAACTGCGTTTCCTTTTTAAAAAAAAATAATGGAAAATATTTCTCTCTATTGTGTAACACAATTAAGCATTTATAATTTGCAGAAAGTGGAATTAATTATATTTTTTAAACGATATTGTTATAACTGCCGATGTTGAGCGTTTTATGAAGTGAATAAAAAAGATATTATAAATTATAAATATTCTTGAAATGATTTTTATTTCGATTTTTATTTATAGGCGAGAATTTAACTATCAAGTGTAAATCGCCTCTACGAAGTAGTGAATTTGTAGGCAAGTATGGCGTGGCCAGTCCTCCCTTTCCGAACTCTTAGCAGGCGAGTTACATATACACATACTTCCACCAAAGGACTGGGACTTCCCTACCATAGTTAATAAGTACTTAAATAGGAAGTAAAATTTATTCTTTTTGTTTCACATCAACCAAATGAAAGAAAGTGCTTAAGATGTGAATAAAAATGGTAAAAATGGGTCGATACAAGACCATAGAAAGGAAAAGACGAGAAGATTCGGAGAATGTACTTTTTTTTGGAGAAGTAAAGAGAAAAAATACAACGAAAGCAGTAACAATGGAACAGCAACAACTACAACAACGACATCATAAAATAGTATAACAAACACTAGCCTACAACAACTGCACTTCCGAGAGTTTCAAAAGCAACAGCCAAAGAAACCAATGAATGGTCCACTGCAGTTCATGACGAAGCCCAAGGATGTCATAGAGCAGTTCAGCGGGTACAGCTTTTGAGCCGTAATATTGCCATAATATCCTTTATTGAATCTGTGGAGCTCACCCGCATTTTATGTAACAACGATCATAATAGACAGTCCATTATTGCCCCTATTATGGTTCACAACACCTAAGTGTTGTGTTGTAGAGCAGACAATACAACACTTATACCTTTTTCTGATTATGGTTTACAACATCTAGATCAATTGAAGAGTTAGCTAATACTACTCCTGTTAATACCCCCATTGAGAATTAAAATACAAATCCTGGAGCTCATAAGTTACTGGGAGATGATCTTAATTGAGTTCCATATAAGGTAGCTAATCATCAAAAAATTGTAATTCTTGTTGGGACTGCAATAGTTATTGTTGCTGATATAAAATATGCTCGTGTATCAACATCTAATCCTACAGTAAATATATGATAAAATTGGATCTCCTCCTCCTGTTGGATCAAAGAATGAAGTATTTAGACTTCGATCCGTTAATAGTATAGTAACAGCTCCGGCTAAAACTGGTGAAGATAATAAAAATAATAAGGCTGTAATAGCTACTGATCATACAATTAAAGGCATTCAAATTGATCAAATTCCAGCTAAATCAACAGATGAACCTCTCTGAGCAATATTAGATTATATGGGAGGGTAAACAGTTCATCCTGCACCCAACCCCCTTTTCAACTATTCTTCTTGAGAGTAAGAAAGTAAGTGCAGGGGCTAAAAATCAAAAGTTATATTATTTATACGTGGAAATGCTATATCTGGAGCTCCTAACATTAATGGAACTAATCAATTTCCAAATCCTCCAATTATAATTGGTATCACTATAAAAAAAATTATAATAAAAGCCTGAGCTGTAACAATTACAATATAGATTTGATCATTTCCAATTAATGTTCCAGGGTGTCCTAATTCAGTACGAATTAAAATTCTTAAAGAAGTTCCTACTATTCCTGCTCAAGCTCCAAAAATAAAATATAAGGCACCAATATCTTTATGATTAGTAGAAAATAGCCATTATTGCGATTAAATGGCTGAAAATAGGCGATAAATTGTAAATTTACTTACGAGATATTTCTCTTTAATCAATAATTAATAATTAATAATTATTTCTGGCTTTAAAGTCAATAATGACATTAGACTGCAATTCTAAAGGACTATTCTTAACTATTCTGTAATAAATACATCACTTCGCAAACATAAAAAAACCGAAACTCCAGCGGAAGTTTATATGACCATGTTCCACGAAATTAAAGAGGAATTGCAAAAGCAAAATTTTACGATGATTTACACTGACGGTTCAAAAAATGGGACCATTCATCTTATAGTATAGTCTCGGACGATTCTCTTATTAAAGCATCATTACTACCAGTATATAGTTCAACTTCCCCCGCTAAAATTATAGCAATCAATGAAGCTATAGAATACGCGCAGAATACCAGTGGTAAGTTTGCAATATTTACCGATTCACTAGCCTCGATCGACTCAATCAGTAACCTCTCCAACAACGAGTATTACCCTCAGATGATTAGACAAAGACTTATCTTTAACAGCCCCACAATAATACTCATCTGGATCCCTGGTCATGTGCAAATACCGGGTAATGAACACGCAGATAAAGAAGCAAAAAATGCGTTAATATCAACTTTACTAACTACACCCAACTATAATTTCGCGGACATAAAAAAACATATTAAAAATACTTTCTCACAAAAACTATTCGAAGTTTGGGACAATTTCTCAAATTGGTATAAAGAAGTAAATCCAAATAAAATGAGAATAACCAACATGTTTAAAGACCAAAACAACAGTTTTTATAGACGCGACCAAGTTGTATTGACTAGAGTCAGATTAGGACATACTATGGTAACACACAGTCATTTGTTTGATAAGAACCAGACAAATGTATGTAAATTTTACAATAAATCAGTTATTTCGATTAAACATTAATTCTAATATGCGAAAAATTCAAAATTCAAAGAGAAAACATTTTCAAAAATCTAGACGTGACTAGTATTTTACAAGACACGACATTAGACAATTCGGTTCTATTATTGGAGTTCCTTAAAGAATGTAAACTTTATCACTTATTATAAATAAATAAATTATTTTTACCGTTTATGTTCAACTGTATGAGCTTAACACCATACAAGTTATAGCTCCTATTCTAGCACGTAAGCTTATAATTAAGTTATCCGCCTTATGACTATAAAAAAAAAAATTAAAGTTGCTATAACTGAAATATATATTGTTAGTTGTGGAATATTTACCCATTTTGGTAAAAATCCTAAAAATGGGTCGGATGACAATAAATTAAATATAATAAAAAATTGTAATGATTTTGTATATAATTGATTTATATGAGAAATCTTGAATATATTAAATATATAGATTTAGTATATCAGTTAGTATTCATCCTAAATGATTCATTGATGAATAAGATATTAATTTTCGTAAAGAAGTTTGATTTAAACCTATTAATGCTCCAATTATTGCAGAAAGTATAATTGTAATTATTATTAATGGTTTAATTATGATATAAGAAATCACAATTAAAGGTGAAATTTTTTGTCATGTTATTAAAATTAGGGAATTAGTTCATGATAATCCTTCTATTACATTAGGAAATGAAAAATGAAAAGGTGCTGCTCCTATTTTTAAAAGGAGAGATGAAAATATAATTAAAATATATTAAAAAAAAAGTTATACTCAAATTTTGATTTACTTATTAATTATAATTAATTATTATAATTGTTGTAAATAATAAGGAAGATGATGCTATTGCCCGAGTTAAAAAATATTTTAAAGAAGATTCAGTAGATATTTTAATGTATTATCTCTTATTAGGGTGATAAAAGATAATAAATTAATTTCTAATCCTATTCAAATACTTAATCAAGAATTAGCTGAAATAGTAATAAAAGTTCCTCTTATAAAAATTACAAAAAATATAATTAAAAATTTAAAAAGAAAAGTAATTGTATCCTTTATAATTACGGTGTGAACCTAATAGCTTAAATTTAGCTTATCTTTTTAATTAAGGAGTTTATATATACACAATACATATATATTTTAGTGTATGATGCACATATGTAAGTTATTGATACTTTTAGCAATAGTTTAATTCTATTAAATATAATAAATATAATCGTTTAAAATATGAAAAAATAAATTAAATTAATAAACGTAATAAATTACATTATTTACAGTATGAAGGAACCCTTTTAAATCAGGCAATTCATTAATCTAGATTGACTAATTTAAGTTAAATTATTTATTATAATTTATATATATACATATATATAGCTAAATCTATTAAAATAAATAATTTTATATAGTGAAAATTATATATAAATTAATCTTTCTTATAGTCTTTTTGGTATTTTTAAAATTTAATAATTTTATAAATAAATAAAATATATTTAATTATTTTTAATTTATGTGATTAAAATTAGTAAAAGAAATTTATAATTTATTACTTTATTATAATTTATTAATCTATTTTATATATATTTAATGGAGTAAATTTTAACTCAAATTTTTAATATAAGTATTAATAATTTTTATAAACTATTTATTATATAATTAAATTGTATTATTTTAAATAATTTTTATTTGTTTATATATTAAAAAATATTTTTATATTTATTTGCTAATTTTCACATATTTAATTTAAATTAATTGTTTATAAATATTTAATTTAATTAAGTTATTTAAGGATACTTAATTTTAATTTAGTTTCTATAAATATTTAATTTTAATTTAATTTAAGAATAGAGTATATGAAAATCAAAATGATTTTATATTAATTCTTGAAGTTATACAAATTAAAAAAGTTTCAATTAATAATGTTATACATACTGCTAATGGATGTTTTATATTAATAAAAATTATATTAAATGTAAGTATAATAAATAATAAAATTCATAAAATATTAGTCTTAAAAGATTATTCCTATTTTTGATTTACAAGACCAAATGTTTTTATTAAACTATTAAAAATAATCTTTATTTTTATTTGATGATTTTCTAGAGTTTTATTTATATGTAGTTGCGTTATTTTCTTTTATTTCAAATCGTAAACATTTACTTTCTATATTATTAAGTTTGGAATATATTGTTTTGAGTTTATTTTTATTATTATTTATTTATTTAAATATAATAAGTTATGAAAATTGTGTCTAGAATATATTTTAGAATATTTTTGACATTTAGAGTGTGTGAAGGTGCTTTAGGTATTTCTATTTTAGGTTCCATTATTCGTACACATGGAAATGATTATTTTCAAAGATTTAATATTTTTTAATGTTGAAATTAATTATAATCCTATAGGTTTTATATCAAATAGATCTTGAATGGTTCAATTTTTTTTTTAAATTAGGGGGGTATAGATATTTCAATTAGAATTAGTTTATTAGGTGGTGTTTTAGTAAGTTTTATTGGCTTATGTCAAATTGATTTAAAGGCATCAATTGCTCATCCTTCAGTAGTTCATATAGGAATAGTTTTATCAGGTCTTTTAAGTTTAAGATATATATGTATGTATATATTTATTAGGGGGAATTTTTTTAATTAATAGAATTGCTAATTGGTCTTGATTTACTATATTAATATTATCTTTATTATCTTTTTTTAGAGCTGCTTATTCTTTATATTTATATTCTTATAGTCAACATGGTAAGATTTTTTCACGAGTTTATTGTTTTAGAATTATTCGAGAATTTTTTCGAATAATTTGGTTTCTTCATTGATTTTCTTTAAATTTATTAATTTTAAAGGGAGAAATGATTATATTATGGATTTCATTTAAATAGTTTAATAAAAATAGTAATTTGTCGTGTCAAAGATAAGATGTTTCGTTAATTTAATTATTATTAGAATAAATTTTTTTTTGTTTGGGCTATTATTTATTTCTTGAGATTATAGAATTTTTATTGGATGAGAAATTGTATCTTTTAATTTAATAAATATTGTTATAACTTTTTTAATTTTTATATCATTTGTTATGTTAATTTCATCTTTAGTGATTTATTATAGAAAAGAATATATAATTAGTGATGATAAAATTAATCGATTTATTTTCATACTTTTAATATTTGTTATATCTATAATTTTATTAATTATTAGACCTAATTTAATTAGAATTTTATTAGGATGGGATGGATTGGGACTTGTTTCTTATTGTTTAGTAATTTATTTCCAAGATGTTAAATCTTATAATGCGGGTATATCAACAGCCTGATCCAATCGAATTGGACATGTTTGCTTATTAATTGCTATTGCTTGAATGTTGAATTATGGAAGTTGAAATGATGTATTTTTATAAGGATAACTAAAAGAGCAGCTATAGCAGCTCCTACTCCTGTTTCCGCTTTATTTCATTCTTCTACTTTAGTAACTGGAATAGGGGCAAATTTTGAATTTGACTTAAAGAAAATTATTGCTTTATCTACTTTGAGTCAATTAGTATTGATGATAAGGATTTTATCTAAAGGATTTTACAAGTTTTATTTATTTAATATGAATAAGAATCAAGATATTCGATTAAGGGGGATTAAGATTAATAATACCTTTAACTTGTTCATGTTTTAATCTTTCTAATTTAGCATTATGTGGTATACCTTTTTTATCAGCATTTTATTCAAAAGATTTAATTTTAGAAATAGTTTCTTTTTCTTATATTAATTTGAGATTTACATTTTTTTTCTTTAAATTTATTAGATTTATTAAATTTTATAGAAATTTATTATTAAAGAGAATAATTTTGGAATTTTTGGTGGGAGAATATTAAATTGATTAATTTTTAGTACTCCTGACTTGTTAATTTTACCTTTTTATTTGAAATGATTAACTATAGAATTAGTAGGAAATATAATTTCTATAATTTCTTTATTTTTTTATAATAAATCTTTTAATAATTTTTATTATTCAAGTTTTTTAGGTTCAATGTGGTCTATACCTAATATTTCACCTAGAATGTATGCGCCGTTGCTACGTTATACCTCATTTTATTTACTCTAGAGTTAACTAATTTTGTGCCTCACTGTTCTTTACTTATTTCCCTTTTCTGACTTATTTCTTTCTTCTATGAGCAAAGAAGAGAGTAGTGGCCTGACCTGGTTGGTTGTGATTATTTCGTCGTTAATATCTTCTTGTTGTTGTTTATTAAGCCTTTAAATATATCACCGATACAAGTTCTCCATTGGAAGAGAGCATTTCCAAGTATTTTGTTGTTGTGCTACTCTGCTTAGTGAAATCAGAATTCACATACATACATACATACATACATACATGTATACAAACGTACATATAAAATAATAATCATTTTATGTGTAAATATTCGAATTTAACATTCTTAACAAATTTAAACTGATCTCAGTGTATGACAGTATGACTTCTTAAGTTCTTCGTTTTATAAACGATTCCGAACTCTGCTTTTATTTAAATTCACCCGACTAAATACACTTTCGGTATTTGCGATTTGTGGTGAAATCATTTCACAAATTTTTTGTTTTTTCTAAATTCTGTAAAGTTTGGTTGTTTAGTTGAAAATAAAAAAATCAGAATATACCAAAAATTGACTCTAAAAATTCAATTTTAAAAACAAGTTGCCACATTGGTTAAATTTAGAAAAATCGTATTAGTGTATTTTCAGAGGTGGAAATCGTCAAATTTCGTCAAAGAGGAGTCGTCAATTCTGGCCACAGTGCTGATTCGAAATTATTACTATTTAATTTTTTTTTATTTCACTAGTGTTGAAATATGAGTACACATGCATACATACATACATACATACACACGTACACATGCATCATTGCCACGTGTATCGTTTACTTTTATAAGTTGTTGAGTCGCCCTTTTTTGCAGTGTAAAGACCTCCTTTCACTATCCTACAAAGCCGTCCTATTCGACAAATTATATATATATGTGTGGTGAAAAAATGAAATAGTGTGGCATAACAATGTGCAATTACTATGGCAAGCAAGAGTTTATGAAAATTTTCATAAAATGATAGTTTTGTGCGATCAGAGTTGCTTTTACTTCAAGCAGCCGAACAAAGAATTATTTTTTTGTGACGCAAAAGAAGAAAGACCTAGAAAAGTTACACGACTATTAAAGTTTTGTTTAGAGTTTTATGTTTTATGACAATTAACCTTTTCTACAGCACCAAATATAATGAATTATATCTGATTATGTTCTACAAGCAGAAAACATCTGATTTTGTAATTCATTTAAATGATAGTCTGCCACCAGCAACGCCATTTTGATTTAATTTCTCAAAATAGGAGGGTATCACTATCACACTTTCGTGTGAATGAATTGTACGATTGGGTAGGATAGGGTAACGAGACCTTCCAATTCCCCTATTGCTATCTTATTTCTTTTTTTTAATTTGTACTCATTATTGACGCGGAAAATAATAAAGTCAAGGCGTATGCAAACACTCTCGTGAAGAACATTAGAAGACTCTTCAAATCTGCAGCCGTTCGTGATAATAGTTCTGTTTTCAGCCATTCACCCAAAGGAGTCAACTCTAACGATCCAACCACTAACGAGGGGCAATGGGATTGCGGCAATTGAAGTCTTTGGAATGCACCTTATTAATGAAAAGAAAGCATACGGACCAATCTGCAGAGGGCAACTCAAAATAATAGGCGCACCTACTTTGAGACAACTTGGCTGTTTAGTGAAGTTGCTTTGAGAACGCACACTTAATTGCCGCACCTGTGCGGTACCCACATAACGTGATTACGAGGTGTGTCCTTAAAACAGTGCAACGTGTAAGGCATGCTTTAAAAATTCAAGGCAATTTATATTTATTATTAATTTTTAATTAAATAAGACTTTACCAAAATAATTTATAAAAATCAGAAAATATTACATGTGTTGGAATTATTTTGTGCGCGTCTGTATTACATTCTACATGCATTCGCAGAAAAAAAATAAGTAATGACTTATGACTTGATAAAGATACCCTGTTCACGATATGAAATTAATTATTTTGAACATTATTTTAATTTTACTCTACGAGCTTTCTTCGTCTGTGTATCGAATGTTTAGTTTCCGCATTCTCTTCATTTTCCGTATCAGAAGAGGTAAGTAAAGTCGCACAAAATAGTGCACCTTCGCCCACTCCCGTTTCGTCTTCCAATAATACATCAAAAGTTTCAGCGTGTAAACAGGTCCAAAGTAATAATAGTTAACATGGTACTGAACAGAGTTGGATCCAGTTTTAAAAAATATGTGCGTACATGTGCATGGATATGTGAATACATATGCAAAATATGTGTGTGTGTACAGTTACATGATCAGTTACATTTACCGGTAACCATCGCAAGTTTGGCTGTCGTTAAAATTTATTCTGTATTTGCATTTCAGTTCGAGGTGATTAAAGAGAAGAGTAGAAACAGAAATGATGCAGTCTGCGGATACCTCATTTTTACCAGACCTCCCCAAAGGGCCACTGTGCACTTATCGCAACAGAGTAAATTTCGATTGGAAACGTTTAAGGCTGATATTAGAAAACGAGGAGGGCTTGCGCATTAAAGTAAGTTCTTTTGTTGGATTTATTTGAACTAGAAGATACAAATATAAGAAATTGTCTTCTTTTATTAGTACGCAGTATGGAAGATTTTAGAATATTATCGCTTCCTTTCCCATCCTATTGCACATTCACCCACCGATGAAGAAAAACGTTTCTATGCTATACAAATGAAGCGTATAGCCGATTTGATAGTTCCTCATAAATATATGGAAGGTCGCTCGTTTAGTGAAAAAACAAAATATTTAATGAGCATAAATGAGGCCTTGCATACATATTGTCCCAGTTTGTCGATGAAAATTGTCTCGGACGTTGTTTGGTTTAATCATACCATACGAAACTTCGGTACTGAACGTCATAGGAAATATTATGATGATGCTTGGAACCGTAATGTCATAATTTGTATAGCGGAAAGGGAAGTCTCACACGGCAGTATTACCAAAACCATTTGCACCACTGCCACTTATGATCCCGTAACTCAGGAGTTTATTATAAATACACCAGGTTTTGAGACTGCCAAATATTGTGTCGGATACTTTGGAGGGCTTGCTCCAATGGCATTAACGTTGGCTAATTTATATACACCCGATGACATTAATAGAGGTGTGCATTGGTTTCTGATACCCATAAGAGACTCAAAAACATTACAGCCGTATCCGGGTGTTCTGGTAGGTGATATGAGGAATCAAATCGTCGGTATGAATACCTTTAACCACAATTTCGTTACATTTGCCAATTACCGCATACCACGTGAAAACTTACTAAATCGGTGGAGTGATGTTACAACCGAAGGATTGTACGAGACCTCTGTTGCACACCCGAGGTTGCCTTACTGTGCTATCACAGAAGTACATTTTGTCTATGGTGTTGTTGTTATGCAAGAATCGGTCAACAGCTTGTCAAGTGCTGCTGTTATAGCGGTACGCTATGCGGCTGTAAAAAAATACTTTGCGCCACTGCCGTTATTTGAGGATCCAGAACATGTTAGTGGAACTGTTATTTGATATTTTAGCAACGACAGTTTTTCGTGTTTTAATTATTTTCTTTTTGTTTTCTCAGCAAGAGAAAATATTTCCGTATTTGGCTGCCGCATGTGTTTTAAAGATTTATGTCGCCGAACTGACTGAAGAATCTTTAAAGCTTATTGATAAAAACAGGGATGATTCCAACGATGGCGGATTAACGGTAAGGAAGGACTTCCTTTACTTTTATTTAAATACATACTCTCTTTTCTTGGGAGACACAAAATGCTGTTTTAATTTTACATTTGAGATCACGAAAATTTTGTTTTGAGTTTTAAGTCAATAAACCAGACTCGGGTTTACGTACTGAGGATGATGACACTCCAGCCTGAATCTTTTGAAATTAAAATATTTATTTATTTTTTTATGAAAGGCCCATAAAAGACATTCCAACACTCTTGAAAAATAGGACTGATTTCACGCCAATTTTATGTCAGCATTCGGAATATGCTTGAAAGGTCTTTTTAAATAGAAATATTTTTTATTCCCTGTTACAGTTGGAAGCACTAAAGGAAATGGGTGCGATTATTTGCTCATCAACGATCATGGTATCACGGACGGCAGGTGGTGGCATACAAACGGCCATACAATTATGTGGTAGCAACGGTTGCCTCAAGGCTTCCAAATTGCTTGACTTACGAGATAACCACGATCGAGAAAGGTATACTGATAATTTGTGTGAACTTCCCTCCAACTGGTTGCTAATACAATGGAATCATCCTGCCAAGACTCCACTAAATAGTGTAAATTTTCTATCCCAACGAGAAATCATACTCACTTACACGTTCTTAAGTGTCTCAATGACTCACGAAGTTGGATCGGTAGCATGTAAGATCCTTCTAGTTAAATGAACTGATTTTCCCTAATAATAATTCTCATTCAACTGTGTTTATTTATGTTGCCTCTTGGTTGTCGCTTCAGTTACTTTGACCTGTTACAAATGGCTGTTGTGTTATTTACTGAAAACCACTTGCGAGAAAAGAACTGGAAATGCTAATGCAGGAAGTCATTATCTTCAGAGCCCTACTAATTCTGACAAGATCTCGGCAGAAAAATTGCATATTGTCTATGCCGAATATTACTGTTTGAGTCGTGTTATTGATCGAATTCAACGACCCGATGTTAGCGAAGAGTATGCCCACATTTTGGAATTGGTTCTTGACATCTATGCCATGTGGAGTCTAAATTTTCATATGACCACTTTCTATATGGGCGGTTTTGCGTCCGGCCCCCGTTTTTTCAATGCTATTAATACACGACTGTTGGAAAAATGTGCTGTACTAAAGGATTCAGCCGTGGCTGTGGCAGATGCCTTGGCAGCACCTGATTTTGCTTTGAACTCGGTAATTGCGAAGTCGGATGGTTTGTTATATGAGAATGTGGAAGACCAGCTTAGGACAAATCCTGGAGCATTCGAATTACCACAATGGTATGATGTAATGAAACATCAAATGTGGTGTAAATTTTATTCAACTGCGTTTCCTTTTTAAAAAAAAATAATGGAAAATATTTCTCTCTATTGTGTAACACAATTAAGCATTTATAATTTGCAGAAAGTGGAATTAATTATATTTTTTAAACGATATTGTTATAACTGCCGATGTTGAGCGTTTTATGAAGTGAATAAAAAAGATATTATAAATTATAAATATTCTTGAAATGATTTTTATTTCGCACAGAAATTTGTTTTCTCCTTCAAAACCATTTTCATTCCAAAAGGATTCCACACTCTCACGTTTCCCAGTGTAAGGCGAGAATTTAACTATCAAGTGTAAATCGCCTCTACGAAGTAGTGAATTTGTAGGCAAGTATGGCGTGGCCAGTCCTCCCTTTCCGAACTCTTAGCAGGCGAGTTACATATACACATACTTCCACCAAAGGACTGGGACTTCCCTACCATAGTTAATAAGTACTTAAATAGGAAGTAAAATTTATTCTTTTTGTTTCACATCAACCAAATGAAGGAAAGTGCAACTCTGTGCTTAAGATGTGAATAAAAATGGTAAAAATGGGTCGATACAAGACCATAGAAAGCAAAAGACGAGAAGATTCGGAGAATGTATTTTTTTAGAAAAATAAAGAGAAAGAATACAACAAAAGCAGTAACAATAGAACAGCAATAACTACAACAAACACTACGCCTATAACAAATGCACTTCCGAGAGTTTCAAAAGCAACAGTCGAAGTAACCAATGAATAGTCCACTGCAGTTCATGACGAAGCCCAAGGATGTCATAGCAGTTGTAGAGCAGACAACACAACACCTATACCTTTTTCTGATTATGGTTTACAACATCTAGATCAATTGAAGAGTTAGCTAATACTACTCCTGTTAATACCCCCATTGAGAATTAAAATACAAATCCTGGAGCTCATAAGTTACTGGGAGATGATCTTAATTGAGTTCCATATAAGGTAGCTAATCATCAAAAAATTTTAATTCTTGTTGGGACTGCAATAGTTATTGTTGCTGATATAAAATATGCTCGTGTATCAACATCTATTCCTACAGTAAATATATGATGAGCTCATACAATAAATCCTAATAATCCAATAGCTAGTATTGCGTAGATTATACCTAAAGATCCAAATGTTTCTTTTTTTCCTGATTCTTGACTAAAAATATGAGAAATTATTCCAAATCCTAGTAAAATTAAAATATATACTTCTGGATCACCAAAATATCAAAATAAATGTTTATATAAAATTGGATCTCCTCCTCCTGCTGGATCAAAGAATGAAGTACTTAGATTTCGATCAGTTAATAGTATAGTAATAGCTCCAGCTAAAACTGGTGAAGATAATAAAAATAATAAGGCTGTAATAGCTACTGATCGTACAAATAAAGGCATTCAAATTGATCAAATTCCAGCTAAATCAACAGATGAACCTCTCTGAGCAATATTAGATTATATGGGAGTGTAAACAGTTCATCCTGCTCCAGCCCCCTTTTCAATTATTCTTCTTGAGAGTAAGAAAGTAAGTGCAGGGGTTAATAATCAAAAGTTATATTATTTATACGTGGAAATGCTATATCTGGAGCTCCTAACATTAATTGAACTAATCAATTTCCAAATCCTCCAATTATAATTGGTATCACTATAAAAAAAATTATAATAAAAGCCTGAGCTGTAACAATTACAATATAGATTTGATCATTTCCAATTAATGTTCCAGGGTGTCCTAATTCAGTACGAATTAAAATTCTTAAAGAAGTTCCTACTATTCCTGCTCAAGCTCCAAAAATAAAATATAAGGCACCAATATCTTTATGATTAGTAGAAAATAGCCATTGTTGCGATTAAAAAATAGGCGATAAATTGTAAATTTACTTATGAGATATTTCTCTTTAATCAATAATTAATAATTAATAATTATTTCTGGCTTTATAGTCAATAATGACATTAGACTGCAATTCTAAAGGACTATTCTTAACTATTCTGTAATAAATACATCACTTCGCAAACATAAAAAAACCGAAACTCCAGCGGAAGTTTATATGACCATGTTCCACGAAATTAAAGAGGAATTGCAAAAGCAAAATTTTACGATGATTTACACTGACGGTTCAAAAAATGGGACCATTCATCTTATAGTATAGTCTCGGACGATTCTCTTATTAAAGCATCATTACTACCAGTATATAGTTCAACTTCCCCCGCTGAAATTATAGCAATCAATGACGCTATAGAATACGCGCAGAATACCAGTGGTAAGTTTGCAATATTTACCGATTCACTAGCCTCAATCGACTCAATCAGTAACCTCTCCAACAACGAGTATTACCCTCAGATGATTAGACAAAGACTTATCTTTAACAGCCCCACAATAATACTCATCTGGATCCCTGGTCATGTGCAAATACCGGGTAATGAACACGCAGATAAAGAAGCAAAAAATGCGTTAATATCAACTTTACTAACTACACCCAACTATAATTTCGCGGACATAAAAAAACATATTAAAAATACTTTCTCACAAAAACTATTCGAAGTTTGGGACAATTTCTCAAATTGGTATAAAGAAGTAAATCCAAATAAAATGAGAATAACCAATATGTTTAAAGACCAAAACAACAGTTTTAATAGACGCGACCAAGTTGTATTGACTAGAGTCAGATTAGGACATACTATGGTAACACACAGTCATTTGTTTGATAAGAACCAGACAAATGTATGTAAATTTTACAATAAATCAGTTATTTCGATTAAACATTAATTCTAATATGCGAAAAATTCAAAATTCAAAGAGAAAACATTTTCAAAAATCTAGACGTGACTAGTATTTTACAAGACACGACATTAGACAATTCGGTTCTATTATTGGAGTTCCTTAAAGAATGTAAACTTTATCACTTATTATAAATAAATAAATTATTTTTACCGTTTATGTTCAACTGTATGAGCTTAACACCATACAAGTTATAGCTCCTATTCTAGCACGTAAGCTTATAATTAAGTTATCCGCCTTATGACTATAAAAAAAAAAATTAAAGTTGCTATAACTGAAATATTTATTGTTAGTTGTGGAATAATTACCCATTTTGGTAAAAATCCTAAAAATGGGTCGGATGACAATAAATTAAATATAATAAAAAATTGTAATGATTTTGTATATAATTGATTTATATGAGAAATCTTGAATATATTAAATATATAGATTTAGTATATCAGTTAGTATTCATCCTAAATGATTCATTGATGAATAAGATATTCATTTTCGTAAAGAAGTTTGATTTAAACCTATTAATGCTCCAATTATTGCAGAAAGTATAATTGTAATTATTATTAATGGTTTAATTATGATATAAGAAATCACAATTAAAGGTGAAATTTTTTGTCATGTTATTAAAATTAGGGAATTAGTTCATGATAATCCTTCTATTACATTAGGAAATGAAAAATGAAAAGGTGCTGCTCCTATTTTTAAAAGGAGAGATGAAAATATAATTAAAATATATTAAAAAAAAAGTTATACTCAAATTTTGATTTACTTATTAATTATAATTAATTATTATAATTGTTGTAAATAATAAGGAAGATGATGCTATTGCCCGAGTTAAAAAATATTTTAAAGGAAATTCAGTAGATATTTTAATGTATTATCTCTTATTAGGGGGATAAAAGATAATAAATTAATTTCTAATCCTATTCAAATACTTAATCAAGAATTAGCTGAAATAGTAATAAAAGTTCCTCTTATAAAAATTACAAAAAATATAATTAAAAATTTAAAAAGAAAAGTAATTGTATCCTTTATAATCACGGTGTGAACCTAATAGCTTAAATTTAGCTTATCTTTTTAATTAAGGAGTTTATATATACACATACATATATATTTTAGTGTATGATGCACATATGTAAGTTATTGATACTTTTAGCAATAGTTTAATTCTATTAAATATAATAAATATAATCGTTTAAAATATGAAAAAATAAATTAAATTAATAAACGTAATAAATTACATTATTTACAGTATGAAGGAACCCTTTTAAATCAGGCAATTCATTAATCTAGATTGACTAATTTAAATTAAATTATTTATTATAATTTATATATATACATATATATAGCTAAATCTATTAAAATAAATAATTTTATATAGTGAAAATTATATATAAATTAATCTTTCTTATAGTCTTTTTGGTATTTTTAAAATTTAATAATTTTATAAATAAATAAAATATATTTAATTATTCTTAATTTATGTGATTAAAATTAGTAAAAGAAATTTATAATTTATTACTTTATTATAATTTATTAATCTATTTTATATATATTTAATGGAGTAAATTTTAACTCAAATTTTTAATATAAGTATTAATAATTTTTATAAAAAATTTATTATATAATTAAATTGTATTATTTTAAATAATTTTTATTTGTTTATATATTAAAAAATATTTTTATATTTATTTGCTAATTTTCACATATTTAATTTAAATTAATTGTTTATAAATATTTAATTTAATTAAGTTATTTAAGGATACTTAATTTTAATTTAGTTTCTATAAATATTTAATTTTAATTTAATTTAAGAATAGAGTATATGAAAATCAAAATGATTTTATATTAATTCTTGAAGTTATACAAATTAAAAAAGTTTCAATTAATAATGTTATACATACTGCTAATGGATGTTTTATATTAATAAAAATTATATTAAATGTAAGTATAATAAATAATAAAATTCATAAAATATTAGTCTTAAAAGATTATTCCTATTTTTGATTTACAAGACCAAATGTTTTTATTAAACTATTAAAAATAATCTTTATTTTTATTTGATGATTTTCTAGAGTTTTATTTATATGTAGTTGCGTTATTTTCTTTTATTTCAAATCGTAAACATTTACTTTCTATATTATTAAGTTTGGAATATATTGTTTTGAGTTTATTTTTATTATTATTTATTTATTTAAATATAATAAGTTATGAAAATTGTGTTTAGAATATATTTTAGAATATTTTTGACATTTAGAGTGTGTGAAGGTGCCTTAGGTATTTCTATTTTAGGTTCCATTATTCGTACACATGGAAATGATTATTTTCAAAGATTTAATATTTTTTAATGTTGAAATTAATTATAAATATAAATATAATTAATATTAATAGCTGCTGAATCAATTCTTATTAATAATAATTATTTAAATTTAATTTTATTAAATATTTTTTTTGTTATTAATGTTAGTAGAATAAATTTATTTATATTTTATTATTTACTTTATTTTTGATTTTGGGTTGAGGATATCAACTTGAATGTTTACAACATTATTTATTTATTATTTTTTTATTATATTATACTTTATACTTTATTAGTTTCTTTACCTAAATTAATTGGAATTTTTTATTTATATAAATAAATTGGTTCAATAAATTTTTATTGAAATTTTTAGTGAAACTACCTAATATTTTTAGTTCATTTTTGATTACCAAAAGCACATGTTGAAGCTCCTGTTTCCGGATCAATGATTTTAGCAGGTATTATATTAATATTAGGGGGGTATGGATATTTGAATTAGAATTAGTTTATTAGGTGGTGTTTTAGTAAGTTTTATTGGCTTATGTCAAATTGATTTAAAGGCATCAATTGCTCATCCTTCAGTAGTTCATATAGGAATAGTTTTATCAGGTCTTTTAAGTTTAATATATATATGTATGTATATATTTATTAGCGGGAATTTTTTTAATTAATAGAATTGCTAATTGGTCTTGGTTTACTATATTAATATTATCTTTATTATCTTTTTTTAGAGCTGCTTATTCTTTATATTTATATTCTTATAGTCAACATGGTAAGATTTTTTCACGAGTTTATTGTTTTAGAATTATTCGAGAATTTTTTCGAATAATTTGGTTTCTTCATTGATTTTCTTTAAATTTATTAATTTTAAAGGGAGAAATGATTATATTATGGATTTCATTTAAATAGTTTAATAAAAATAGTAATTTGTCGTGTCAAAGATAAGATGTTTCGTTAATTTAATTATTATTAGAATAAATTTTTTTTTGTTTGGGCTATTATTTATTTCTTGAGATTATAGAATTTTTATTGGATGAGAAATGGTATCTTTTAATTTAATAAATATTGTTATAACTTTTTTAATTTTTATATCATTTGTTATGTTAATTTCATCTTTAGTGATTTATTATAGAAAAGAATATATAATTAGTGATGATAAAATTAATCGATTTATTTTCATACTTTTAATATTTGTTATATCTATAATTTTATTAATTATTAGACCTAATTTAATTAGAATTTTATTAGGATGGGATGGATTGGGACTTGTTTCTTATTGTTTAGTAATTTATTTTCAAGATGTTAAATCTTATAATGCGGGTATATCAACAGCCTGATCCAATCGAATGATGATAAGTATTTTATCTATAGGGTTTTACAAGTTTTATTTATTTAATATGAATAAGAATCAAGATATTCGATTAAGGGGGATTAAGATTAATAATACCTTTAACTTCTTCATGTTTTAATCTTTCTAATTTAGCATTATGTGGTATACCTTTTTTATCAGCATTTTATTCAAAAGATTTAATTTTAGAAATAGTTTCTTTTTCTTATATTAATTTGAGATTTACATTTTTTTTCTTTAAATTTATTAGATTTATTAAATTTTATAGAAATTTATTATTAAAGAGAATAATTTTGGAATTTTTGGTGGGAGAATATTAAATTGATTAATTTTTAGTACTCCTGACTTGTTTATTTTACGTTTTTATTTGGAATGATTACCTATAGGATTACTAGGAAATATAATTTCTTTATTTTTTATAATAAATCTTTTAATAATTTTTATTATTCAAGTTTTTTACGTTCAATGTGGTCTATACCTTATATTTCACCTAGAATGTATGCGCCGTTGCTACGTTATACCTCATTTTATTTACTCTAGAGTTAACTAATTTTGTGCCTCACTGTTCTTTACTTATTTCCCTTTTCTGACTTATTTCTTTCTTCTATGAGCAAAGAAGAGACTAGTGGCCTGACCTGGTTGGTTGTGATTATTTCGTCGTTAATATCTTCTTGTTGTTGTTTATTAGGCCTTTAAATATATCACCGATACAAGTTCTCCATTGGAAGAGAGCATTTCCAAGTATTTTGTTGTTGTGCTACTCTGCTCACTTACAACAATAAGGATCTCTTCTTCTTTATTGTGTGATCGTGCTCTGTAATAAATAAATTATTAAGTTGTTGGGAAGGCGGGCGGCTTATAGTGAAGACAGTTGGATTAATGTCCTCTATGGTAACTTTTTTGCTGCCTCGCGATGTTGCCAGAACCTTTTAGGAATGAAATCGTCGAAAACTACAGATTTCTATGAAAAAAATTAACTCGAATTCAGAATTCACATACATACATACATACATGTATACAAACGGACATATAAAATAATAATCATTTTATGTGTAAATATTCGAATTTAACATTCTTAACAAATTTAAACTGATCTCAGTGTATGACAGTATGACTTCTTAAGTTCTTCGTTTTATAAACGATTCCGAACTCTGCTTTTATTTAAATTCACCCGACTAAATACACTTTCGGTATTTGCGATTTGTGGTGAAATCATTTCAGAAATTTTTTGTTTTTTCTAAATTCTGTAGAGTTTGGTTGTTTAGTTGAAAATAAAAAAATCAGAATATACCAAAAATTGACTCTAAAAATTCAATTTTAAAAACAAGTTGCCACATTTGTTAAATTTAGAAAAATCGTATTAGTGTATTTTCAGAGATGGAAATCCTCCGAAATCGACAACAGGCTGATTCGAAATTATTACTATTTAATTTTTTTTTATTTCACTAGTGTTGAAATATGAGTACACATGCATACATACATACATACACACGTACACATGCATCATTGCCACGTGTATCGTTTACTTTTATAAGTTGTTGAGTCGCCCTTTTTTGCAGTGTAAAGACCTCCTTTCACTATCCTACAAAGCCGTCCTATTCGACAAATTATATATATATGTGTGGTGAAAAAATGAAATAGTGTGGCATAACAATGTGCAATTACTATGGCAAGCAAGAGTTTATGAAAATTTTCATAAAATGATAGTTTTGTGCGATCAGAGTTGCTTTTACTTCAAGCAGCCGAACAAAGAATTATTTTTTTGTGACGCAAAAGAAGAAAGACCTAGAAAAGTTACACGACTATTAAAGTTTTGTTTAGAGTTTTATGTTTTATGACAATTAACCTTTTCTACAGCACCAAATATAATGAATTATATCTGATTATGTTCTACAAGCAGAAAACATCTGATTTTGTAATTCATATAAATGATAGTCTGCCACCAGCAACGCCATTTTGATTTAATTTCTCAAAATAGGAGGGTAGGACTGGGTAGGATAGTGAAAAGAGACGTCTGAGTTCCCCTACTGCTATCTTATTTCTTTTTTTTAATTCGTACTCATTACTGATTTCAGCTTTCTGTGAAGAGATTTCTAATGAATAATTAATTTTTTAATTATTTAATTTGCACTCAATTCATTTGTTTGGACATTATTTGTCATAATGTTTCTCTTTAGAGGATTTTCCTCTATTTTGGTTAATTCATTTCACTAAGTAATACCAGAGGCTTTGGAGCTCTTTTAAGTAAAGAATGCATAGAATATCATTTCTCAACGTCAAACTGTCCCAAACGGGATTGCTGACGCCGAAAGGTAGAAGAATACCACAACCGAGACAATAATAAGGAAATAAATATTGAAGAAGAATTATCAATTATAGACCAGATCACAATAACGCGGAATATAATAAAGTCAAGGCAAACAAGACAAACACTCTCGTGAAGAACATTAGAAGACTCTTCAAATATGCAGCCGTTCGTGATAATAGTTCTGTTGTCAGCCATTCACCCAAAGGAGTCAACTCTAACGATCCAACCACTAACGAGGAGCAATGGGATTACGTCAATTGAAGACTTTGGAATACACTTTACATATTAATGAAACGCAAATTATTTGAAAACTTGTTAACCCAAAATTCCAAGAAACCTCTAAATATAAGATGGAGTATAGAAATATTCTAACGTGATTCAAATTGTGAAATCAATCACCCCAAGCCAAACCGGGACAGACATTGTTGTTTGGAGTATCACAATGCTCAAGGATAGTTGATCAGATCCAAGATAATATACTCGTAGCATTCGCATGGGAATACTAAAATTTTGCCATACACACAATAGGTTTCGCTGTCCAGATGCCTGATCGTTCCATTACCAAGCGAAAAAATAATTGAAATATACCGATATATGGAACATTTGAACAAGGAAAACAACCACGTGATCACGAATAACAATTGTATGTATGTATGTACTCGAAACTTTTTAATCGAATTATATGTGCTCCGATTACTGGACTATATTACGTAGTAGATGCCTTCATAAAAAAGCACACCGGCCAATCTGCAGAGGGCAACTCAAAATAGCAGGCGCACTTACTTTGAGACAACTTGGCTGTTTAGTGAAGTTGCTTATGAAAACGCACACTTAATTGCCGCACCTGTGCGGTACCCACATAACTTGATTACGAGGTGTGTCCTTAAAACAGTGCAGCGTGTAAGGCATGCTTTAAAAATTTAAGGCAATTTATATTTATTATTACATGTGTTGGAATTATTTTGTGCGCGTCTGTATTACATTCTTCAAAAAAAAAAGATTTTTCTATCAGCATTCGCAGAAAAAAAATAAGTAATGACTTATGACTTGATAAAGATACCCTGTTCACGATATGAAATTAATTATTTTGAACATTATTTTAATTTTACTCTACGAGCTTTCTTCGTCTGTGTATCGAATGTTTAGTTTCCGCATTCTCTTCATTTTCCGTATCAGAAGAGGTAAGTAAAGTCGCACAAAATAGTGCACCTTCGCCCACTCCCGTTTCGTCTTCCAATAATACATCAAAAGTTTCAGCGTGTAAACAGGTCCAAAGTAATAATAGTTAACATGGTACTGAACAGAGTTGGATCCAGTTTTAAAAAATATGTGCGTACATGTGCATGGATATGTGAATACATATGCAAAATATGTGTGTGTGTACAGTTACATGATCAGTTACATTTACCGGTAACCATCGCAAGTTTGGCTGTCGTTAAAATTTATTCTGTATTTGCATTTCAGTTCGAGGTGATTAAAGAGAAGAGTAGAAACAGAAATGATGCAGTGGGCGGATACCTCATTTATACCAGGCCTCCCCAAAGGGCCACTGTGCACTTATCGTGACAGAGTAAATTTCGATTGGAAACGTTTAAGGCTGATATTTGAAAAGGAGCAGGGCTTGCGCATTAAAGTAAGTTCTTTTGTTGGATTTATTTGAACTAGAAGATACAAATATAAGACATTCTCTTAACTTATTAGTACGAAGTATGGAAGATTTTAGAAAATTATCGCTTCCTTTCCCATCCTATTGCACATTCATCCACCGATGAAGAAAATCTTTTCTATGGTATACAAATGATCCGTATGGCCGATTTGATAGTTCCTCATAGATATATGGAAGGGCGCTCGTTTAGTGAAAAAACAAAGTATTTAATGAGCATAAATGAGGCCTTGCATACATACTGTCCCAGTTTGTCGATGAAAATTGTCTCGGACGTTGTTTGGTTTAATCATACCATACGAAACTTCGGTACTGAACGTCACAGAAAATATTATGCAGATGCTTGGAATCGTGAAGTCGTAACTTGTCTGGCGGAAGCGGAAGTCTCACACGGCAGTATTACCAATACCATTCGCACCACTGCCACTTATGATACCGCAACGCAGGAGTTTATTATAAATTCACCAGATTTTGAGACTGCCAAATATTGTGTCGGATACTTGGGAGGGATTGCTACAATGGCATTAACGTTGGCTAATTTATATACAGCTGATGGCATTAATAGAGGTGTGCATAATTTTTTGATACCCATAAGAGACCTAAAAACATTACAGCCGTATCCGGGTGTTCTGGCCATTAACAACGGTTGTTTTACTTTTGCCAATTACCGCATACCTCGTGAAAATTTACTAAATCGGTGGAGTGATGTTACAACCGAAGGATTATACGAGACCTCTGTTGCACACCCGAGGTTGCCTTACTGTGCTGTCAAAGGAGTATTGTTTGCCTCTCTTGTTGGTACCTTGCAAGAATCGGTTAATACCTTGTCAAATGCTGCTGTTATAGCGGTACGCTATGCGGCTGTAAGAAAATATTTGCAAGTACAAAATAACGGACCCGCTCTGCCGTTAATAGAGAATCCAGGACATGTGAGTAAAAATGTTATTTGATATTTTAGCAACTCCCGTTTTTCGTGTTTTAATTATTTTCTTTTTGTTTTCTCAGCAAGAGAAAATATTCCCTTATTTGGCTGCCGCATGTGTTTTAAAGATTTATGTCGCCGAACTGACTGAAGAATCTTTGAAGCTTATTGATAAAAACAGGGATGATTCCAACGATGGCGGATTAACGATAAGCAAGGACTTCCTTTACTTTTATTTAAATACATGCACTATTTTCTTGGGAGACATAAAATGTTACAGATAGAAGCATTAAAGGAAATGGAAGCGATTATTTGCTCATCAACGATCATGATATCACAGATGGCAGGTAATGCCATACAAACGGCCATAGAATCATGTGATAGTAACGATTACCTCAAGGCTTCCAAATTGGATGCCTTACGAAATAACCACGATCGAGGAAGTTATACTAATAATGTGTTTGAACTGCACTTCAACTGGTTGTTAATACAGTGGAATCATCCTGCTAAGACTCCACTAGATAGCGTACATTTTCTATCCCAACGAGAAATCATACTCACTTACACGTTCTTAAGTGTCTCATAGGCTCACGAAATTGGATCGGTAGCGTGTAAGTTCCTTCCAGTTAAATGAACAGATTTTCCCTAATAATAATTCTCATTCAACTGTGTTTATTTATGTTGCCTCTTGGTTGCCGCTTCAGTTACTTTGACCTGTTACAAATGGCTGTTGTGTTATTTACTGAAAACCACTTGCGAGAAAATAGCTGAAAATTCTAATGCAGGAAGTCATTATCTTGAGAGCCCTATTAATTCTGACGAGTACTCTCCTGAAAAATTGCTTATTGTCTATGCCGAATATTACTGTATGAGTCGTGTTATTGATCGAATTCAACGACCCGATGTTAGCGAAGAGTATGCCCACATTTTGAAATTGGTTCTAGACATCTATGCCATGTGGAGTCTAAATCGTCATATGCGTACTTTCTATATGGGCGGTTTTGCGTCCGACGCCATTTTTGTCAACGCTATTAATACACGAATGTTGGAAAAATGTGCTGTACTAAAGGATTCAGCCGTGGCTGTGGCAGATTCCTTGGCACCACCTGATTTTGCTTTGAAGTCGGTAATTGGGCAGTCGGATGGTTTTTTATATGAGAACTTGGAAAACCAGCTTAGGACAAATCCTGGAGCATTCGAATTACCACAATGGTATGATGTAATCAAACATCAAATGTGGTGTAAATTTTATTCAACTGCGTTTCCTTTTTAAAAAAAAATAATGGAAAATATTTCTCTCTATTGTGTAACACAATTAAGCATTTATAATTTGCAGAAAGTGGAACTAATTATATTTTTTAAACGATATTGTTATAACTGCCGATGTTGAGCGTTTTATGAAGTGAATAAAAAAGATATTATAAATTATAAATATTCTTGAAATGATTTTTATTTCGCACAGAAATTTTGTTTTCTCCTTCAAAACCATTTTCATTCCAAAAGGATTCCACACTCTCAAGTTTCCCAGTGTAAGGCGAGAATTTAAATATCAAGTGTAAATCGCCTCTACAAAGTAGTGAATTTGTAGGAAAGCATGGCGTGGCCAGTCCTCGCGTTCCGAACTATTAGCAGGCGAGTTACATATACACATACTTCCACCAAAGGACTGGGACTTCCCTACCATAGTTAATAAGTACTTAAATAGGAAGTAAAATTTATTCTTTTTGTTTCACATCAACCAAATGAAAGAAAGTGCTTAAGATGTGAATAAAAATGGTAAAAATGGGTCGATACAAGACCATAGAAAGGAAAAGACGAGAAGATTCGGAGAATGTATTTTTTTAGAGAAATAAAGAGAAAGAATACAACAAAAGCAGTAACAATAGAACAGCAATAACTACAACAAACACTACGCCTATAACAAATGCACTTCCGAGAGTTTCAAAAGCAACAGCCGAAGTAACCAATGAATGGTCCACTGCAGTTCATGACGAAGCCCAAGGATGTCATAGAACAGTTTATGTAACCATGATCAGTACCTGATTGATTTTTCTCTGAAGACGGTCCAGTATAAAAAATTCGTGGATGATATTGCCACCAAATCCTGCTATAAAAGCAAATACAGACTCTCTATTAACATAATAATTATCATGTAAAATAATATCAATTGAAGAGTTAGATAATACTACTCCTGTTAATCTCCCCATAGAGAATTAAAATACAAATCCTGGAGCTCATAAGTTACTGGGAGATGATCTTAATTGAGTTCCATATAAGGTAGCTAATCATCAAAAAATTGTAATTCTTGTTGGGACTGCAATAATTATTGTTGCTGAGGTAAAATATGCTCGTGTATCAACATCTATTCCTACAGTAAATATATGATAAAATTGGATCTCCTCCTCCTGTTGGATCAAAGAATGAAGTATTTAGACTTCGATCCGTTAATAGTATAGTAACAGCTCCAGCTAAAACTGGTGAAGATAATAAAAATAATAAGGCTGTAATAGCTACTGATCATACAATTAAAGGCATTCAAATTGATCAAATTCCAGCTAAATCAACAGATGAACCTCTCTGAGCAATATTAGATTATATGGGAGGGTAAACAGTTCATCCTGCACCCAACCCCCTTTTCAACCATTCTTCTTGAGAGTAAGAAAGTAAGTGCAGGGGCTAAAAATCAAAAGTTATATTATTTATACGTGGAAATGCTATATCTGGAGCTCCTAACATTAATGGAACTAATCAATTTCCAAATCCTCCAATTATAATTGGTATCACTATAAAAAAAATTATAATAAAAGCCTGAGCTGTAACAATTACAATATAGATTTGATCATTTCCAATTAATGTTCCAGGGTGTCCTAATTCAGTACGAATTAAAATTCTTAAAGAAGTTCCTACTATTCCTGCTCAAGCTCCAAAAATAAAATATAAGGCACCAATATCTTTATGATTAGTAGAAAATAGCCATTGTTGCGATTAAAAAATAGGCGATAAATTGTAAATTTGTTTATGTGATATTTCTCTTTAATCAATAATCAATAATCAATAATTATTTTTGGCTTTATAGTCAATAATGACATTAGACTGCAATTCTAAAGGAGTCAATTATTACTAAAGCTTTAAATTTAAAGCTTAAGAGATTTCTTTTCTAATATTTATAGCTTTGAAGGCAACAACAAACGAACAACATGAAATTTGAATGTAACATTTTACCCTTCGCAAGTAATGTCGATCTTCAAATTGCCAAGCAAACCAAATATATTCTTTTCAACGACAATTCTGTAAATCCCTGAAAAAAGTTACTAAATCCAATAAAGTGTACAAAAATCCCAGTGTTCTACAAAAAATACTCGAAACTCCAGCGGAAGTTTATATGACCATGTTCCACGAAATTAAAGAGGAATTGCAGAAGCAAAATTTTACGATGATTTACACTGACGGTTCAAAAAATGGGACCATTTCATCTTATAGTATAGTCTCGGACGATTCTCTTATTAAAGCATCATTACTACCAGTATATAGTTCAACTTCCCCCGCTGAAATTATAGCAATCAATGAAGCTATAGAATACGCGCAGAATACCAGTGGTAAGTTTGCAATATTTACCGATTCACTAGCCTCAATCGACTCAATCAGTAACCTCTCCAACAACGAGTATTACCCTCAGATGATTAGACAAAGACTTATCTTTAACAGCCCCACAATAATACTCATCTGGATCCCTGGTCATGTGCAAATACCGGGTAATGAACACGCAGATAAAGAAGCAAAAAATGCGTTAATATCAACTTTACTAACTACACCCAACTATAATTTCGCGGACATAAAAAAACATATTAAAAATACTTTCTCACAAAAACTATTCGAAGTTTGGGACAATTTCTCAAATTGGTATAAAGAAGTAAATCCAAATAAAATGAGAATAACCAACATGTTTAAAGACCAAAACAACAGTTTTAATAGACGCGACCAAGTTGTATTGACTAGAGTCAGATTAGGACATACTATGGTAACACACAGTCATTTGTTTGATAAGAACCAGACAAATGTATGTAAATTTTACAATAAATCAGTTATTTCGATTAAACATTAATTCTAATATGCGAAAAATTCAAAATTCAAACAGAAAACATTTTCAAAAATCTAGACGTGACTAGTATTTTACAAGACACGACATTAGACAATTCGGTTCTATTATTGGAGTTCCTTAAAGAATGTAAACTTTATCACTTATTATAAATAAATAAATTATTTTTACCGTTTATGTTCAACTGTATGAGCTTAACACCATACAAGTTATAGCTCCTATTCTAGCACGTAAGCTTATAATTAAGTTATCCGCCTTATGTCTATATAAAAAAAAAAAAAAAAAATTAAAGTTGCTATAAATGAAATATATATTGTTAGTTGTGGAATAATTACCCATTTTGGTAAAAATCGTAAAAATGGGTCGGATGACAATAAATTAAATATAATAAAAAATTGTAATGATTTTGTATATAATTGATTTATATGAGAAATCTTGAATATATTAAATATATAGATTTAGTATATCAGTTAGTATTCATCCTAAATGATTCATTGATGAATAAGATATTAATTTTCGTAAAGAAGTTTGATTTAAACCTATTAATGCTCCAATTATTGCAGAAAGTATAATTGTAATTATTATTAATGGTTTAATTATGATATAAGAAATTACAATTAAAGGTGCAATTTTTTGTCATGTTATTAAAATTAGGGAATTAGTTCATGATAATCCTTCTATTACATTAGGAAATGAAAAATGAAAAGGTGCTGCTCCTATTTTTAAAAGGAGAGATGAAAATATAATTAAAATATATTAAAAAAAAAGTTATACTCAAATTTTGATTTACTTATTAATTATAATTAATTATTATAATTGTTGTAAATAATAAGGAAGATGATGCTATTGCCCGAGTTAAAAAATATTTTAAAGGAAATTCAGTAGATATTTTAATGTATTATCTCTTATTAGGGGGATAAAAGATAATAAATTAATTTCTAATCCTATTCAAATACTTAATCAAGAATTAGCTGAAATAGTAATAAAAGTTCCTCTTATAAAAATTACAAAAAATATAATTAAAAATTTAAAAAGAAAAGTAATTGTATCCTTTATAATCACGGTGTGAACCTAATAGCTTAAATTTAGCTTATCTTTTTAATTAAGGAGTTTATATATACACATACATATATATTTTAGTGTATGATGCACATATGTAAGTTATTGATACTTTTAGCAATAGTTTAATTCTATTAAATATAATAAATATAATCGTTTAAAATATGAAAAAATAAATTAAATTAATAAACGTAATAAATTACATTATTTACAGTATGAAGGAACCCTTTTAAATCAGGCAATTCATTAATCTAGATTGACTAATTTAAATTAAATTATTTATTATATTTATATATATACATATATATACCTAAATCTATTAAAATAAATAATTTTATATAGTGAAAATTATATATAAATTAATCTTTCTTATAGTCTTTTTGGTATTTTTAAAATTTAATAATTTTATAAATAAATAAAATATATTAAATTATTTTTAATTTATGTAATTAAAATTAGTAAAAGAAATTTATAATTTATTACTTTATTATAATTTATTAATCTATTTTATATATATTTAATGGAGTAAGTTTTAACTCAAATTTTTAATATAAGTATTAATAATTTTTATAAAGTATTTATTATATAATTAAATTATATTATTTTAAATAATTTTTATATTTAATTTAAATTAATTGTTTATAAATATTTAATTTAATTAAGTTATTTAAGGATACTTAATTTTAATTTAGTTTCTATAAATATTTAATTTTAATTTAATTTAAGAATAGAGTATATGAAAATCAAAATGATTTTATATTAATTCTTGAAGTTATACAAATTAAAAAAGTTTCAATTAATAATGTTATACATACTGCTAATGGATGTTTTATATTAATAAAAATTATATTAAATGTAAGTATAATAAATAATAAAATTCATAAAATATTAGTCTTAAAAGATTATTCCTATTTTTGATTTACAAGACCAAATGTTTTTATTAAACTATTAAAAATAATCTTTATTTTTATTTGATGATTTTCTAGAGTTTTATTTATATGTAGTTGCGTTATTTTCTTTTATTTCAAATCGTAAACATTTACTTTCTATATTATTAAGTTTGGAATATATTGTTTTGAGTTTATTTTTATTATTATTTATTTATTTAAATATAATAAGTTATGAAAATTGTGTTTAGAATATATTTTAGAATATTTTTGACATTTAGAGTGTGTGAAGGTGCTTTAGGTATTTCTATTTTAGGTTCCATTATTCGTACACATGGAAATGATTATTTTCAAAGATTTAATATTTTTTAATGTTGAAATTAATTATAAATATAAATATAATTAATATTAATAGCTGCTGAATCAATTCTTATTAATAATAATTATTTAAATTTAATTTTATTAAATATTTTTTTTGTTATTAATGTTAGTAGAATAAATTTATTTATATTTTATTATTTACTTTATTTTTGATTTTGGGTTGAGGATATCAACTTGAATGTTTACAACATTATTTATTTATTATTTTTTTATTATATTATACTTTATACTTTATTAGTTTCTTTACCTAAATTAATTGGAATTTTTTATTTATATAAATAAATTGGTTCAATAAATTTTTATTGAAATTTTTAGTGAAACTACCTAATATTTTTAGTTAATTTTTGATTACCAAAAGCACATGTTGAAGCTCCTGTTTCCGGATCAATGATTTTAGCAGGTATTATATTAATATTAGGGGTGTATGGATATTTGAATTAGAATTAGTTTATTAGGTGGTGTTTTAGTAAGTTTTATTGGTTTACGTCAAATTGATTTAAAGGCATTAATTTTAATTGCTCATCCTTCAGTAGTTCATATAGGAATAGTTTTATCAGGTCTTTTAAGTTTAATATATATATGTATGTATATATTTATTAGGGGGAATTTTTTTAATTAATAGAATTGCTAATTGGTCTTGATTTACTATATTAATATTATCTTTATTATCTTTTTTTAGAGCTGCTTATTCTTTATATTTATATTCTTATAGTCAACATGGTAAGATTTTTTCACGAGTTTATTGTTTTAGAATTATTCGAGAATTTTTTCGTATAATTTGGTTTCTTCATTGATTTTCTTTAAATTTATAAAAATGAGAAATTTATTAAAGGGAGAAATGATTATATTATGGATTTCATTTAAATAGTTTAATAAAAATAGTAATTTGTCGTGTCAAAGATAAGATGTTTCGTTAATTTAATTATTATTAGAATAAATTTTTTTTTGTTTGGGCTATTATTTTTTTATTGAGATTATAGAATTTTTATTGAATGAGAAATTGTATCTTTTAATTCAATACATATTGTTATAACTTTTTTATTTCATTGAATAAAATTTGTAAATAAAATAACTTTATATTGTTTTTGGGGTGCGCAACTAGGCGTCTAACCTTTATTTATTTGGCCACATTTCCTTAAAGCAGAACTTGTCCGCTCAACTGCTGAGTCTTATCCTGTCTTACATTGTCACTTACTTCTGCTTATAAATAATTTATGGAAATATAACTAGTTGTCTAGAGTTGAGTGACTTCCCAAAGTCACTCAAAAATAACTTAGCGAAATTATAGTTTTCATAGTCATGAGAAAGTATTGGATAACAATAATTCCAAACAGTACTTAAATGTACTTAGCAAATGCATCAGTTTGTTTTGACTGTGTGTAGGTGTGTGGTATTAATGTGGAGCACCAAAACACAACAACAAGTGTCCAGCACATAAATTGTGTCGTGCCTTTTCAAGTGCATATGGTCACATGTGTGAATGAAACTAATGTATTCCACATGTATTTAATGCGGGCAATTATGACTGTTGTGTTGTGCTACTTAGTGCGTGTCATACAGACTGCTGGGATCACACTACATGATAAAATTAATCGATTTATTTTCATACTTTTAATATTTGTTATATCTATAATTTTATTAATTATTAGACCTAATTTAATTAGAATTTTATTAGGATGGGATGGATTGGGACTTGTTTCTTATTGTTTAGTAATTTATTTTCAAGATGTTAAATCTTATAATGCGGGTATATCAACAGCCTGATCCAATCGAATTGGACATGTTTGCTTATTAATTGCTATTGCTTGAATGTTGAATTATGGAAGTTGAAATGATGTATTTTTATAAGGATAACTAAAAGAGCAGCTATAGCAGCTCCTACTCTTGTTTCCGCTTTATTTCATTCTTCTACTTTAACTGGAATAGGGGCAAATTTTGAATTCGACTTAAAGAAAATTATTGCTTTATCTACTTTGAGTCAATTAGTATTGATGATAAGGATTTTATCTATAGGGTTTTACAAGTTTTATTTATTTAATATGAATAAGAATCAAGATATTCGATTAAGGGGGATTAAGATTAATAATACCTTTAACTTCTTCATGTTTTAATCTTTCTAATTTAGCATTATGTGGTATACCTTTTTTATCAGCATTTTATTCAAAAGATTTAATTTTAGAAATAGTTTCTTTTTCTTATATTAATTTGAGATTTACATTTTTTTTCTTTAAATTTATTAGATTTATTAAATTTTATAGAAATTTATTATTAAAGAGAATAATTTTAAAATTTTTGGTGGGAGAATATTAAATTGATTAATTTTTAGTACTCCTGACTTGTTTATTTTACGTTTTTATTTGGAATGATTACCTATAGGATTACTAGGAAATATAATTTCTTTATTTTTTATAATAAATCTTTTAATAATTTTTATTATTCAAGTTTTTTAGGTTCAATGTGGTCTATACCTTATATTTCACCTAGAATGTATGCGCCGTTGCTACGTTATACCTCATTTTATTTACTCTAGAGTTAACTAATTTTGTGCCTCACTGTTCTTTACTTATTTCCCTTTTCTGACTTATTTCTTTCTTCTATGAGCAAAGAAGAGAGTAGTGGCCTGACCTGGTTGGTTGTGATTATTTCGTCGTTAATATCTTCTTGTTGTTGTTTATTAAGCCTTTAAATATATCACCGATACAAGTTCTCCATTGGAAGAGAGCATTTCCAAGTATTTTGTTGTTGTGCTACTCTGCTTAGTGAAATCAGAATTCACATACATACATACATACATGTATACAAACGTACATATAAAATAATAATCATTTTATGTGTAAATATCCGAATTTAACATTCTTAACAAATTTAAACTGATCTCAGTGTATGACAGTATGACTTCTTAAGTTCTTCGTTTTATAAACGATTCCGAACTCTGCTTTTATTTAAATTCACCCGACTAAATACACTTTCGGTATTTGCGATTTGTGGTGAAATCATTTCACAAATTTTTTGTTTTTTCTAAATTCTGTAAAGTTTGGTTGTTTAGTTGAAAATAAAAAAATCAGAATATACCAAAAATTGACTCTAAAAATTCAATTTTAAAAACAAGTTGCCACATTGGTTAAATTTAGAAAAATCGTATTAGTGTATTTTCAGAGGTGGAAATCGTCAAATTTCGAATCAGCCACAGTGCTGATTCCAAATTATTACATACATACATACATACCCACGTACACATGCATCATTGCCACGTGTGTATCGTTTACTTTTATAAGTTGTTGAGTCGCCCTTTTTTGCAGTGTAAAGACCTCCTTTCACTATCCTACAAAGCCGTCCTATTCGACAAATTATATATATATGTGTGGTGAAAAAATGAAATAGTGTGGCATAACAATGTGCAATTACTATGGCAAGCAAGAGTTTATGAAAATTTTCATAAAATGATAGTTTTGTGCGATCAGAGTTGCTTTTACTTCAAGCAGCCGAACAAAGAATTATTTTTTTGTGACGCAAAAGAAGAAAGACCTAGAAAAGTTACACGACTATTAAAGTTTTGTTTAGAGTTTTATGTTTTATGACAATTAACCTTTTCTACAGCACCAAATATAATGAATTATATCTGATTATGTTCTACAAGCAGAAAACATCTGATTTTGTAATTCATATAAATGATAGTCTGCCACCAGCAACGCCATTTTGATTTAATTTCTCAAAATAGGAGGGTAGGACTGGGTAGGATAGTGAAAAGAGACGTCTGAGTTCCCCTACTGCTATCTTATTTCTTTTTTTTAATTCGTACTCATTACTGATTTCAGCTTTCTGTGAAGAGATTTCTAATGAATAATTAATTTTTTAATTATTTAATTTGCACTCAATTCATTTGTTTGGACATTATTTGTCATAATGTTTCTCTTTAGAGGATTTTCCTCTATTTTGGTTAATTCATATCACTAAGTAATACCAGAGGCTTTGGAGCTCTTTTAAGTAAAAAATGCATAGAATATCATTTCTCAACGTCAAACTGTCCCAAACGGGATTGCTGACGCCGAAAGGTAGAAGAATACCACAACCGAGACAATAATAAGGAAATAAATATTGAAGAAGAATTATCAATTATAGACCAGATCACAATAACGCGGAATATAATAAAGTCAAGGCAAACAAGACAAACACTCTCGTGAAGAACATTAGAAGACTCTTCAAATCTGCAGCCGTTCGTGATAATAGTTCTGTTGTCAGCCATTCACCCAAAGGAGTCAACTCTAACGATCCAACCACTAACGAGGAGCAATGGGATTACGTCAATTGAAGACTTTGGAATACACTTTACATATTAATGAAACGCAAATTATTTGAAAACTTGTTAACCCAAAATTCCAAGAAACCTCTAAATATAAGATGGAGTATAGAAATATTCTAACGTGATTCAAATTGTGAAATCAATCACCCCAAGCCAAACCGGGACAGACATTGTTGTTTGGAGTATCACAATGCTCAAGGATAGTTGATCAGATCCAAGATAATATACTCGTAGCATTCGCATGGGAATACTAAAATTTTGCCATACACACAATAGGTTTCGCTGTCCAGATGCCTGATCGTTCCATTACCAAGCGAAAAAATAATTGAAATATACCGATATATGGAACATTTGAACAAGGAAAACAACCACGTGATCACGAATAACAATTGTATGTATGTATGTACTCGAAACTTTTTAATCGAATTATATGTGCTCCGATTACTGGACTATATTACGTAGTAGATGCCTTCATAAAAAAGCACACCGGCCAATCTGCAGAGGGCAACTCAAAATAGCAGTCGCACTTACTTTGAGACAACTTGGCTGTTTAGTGAAGTTGCTTATGAGAACGCACACTTAATTGCCGCACCTGTGCGGTACCCACATAACTTCATTACGAGGTGTGTCCTTAAAACAGTGCAGCGTGTAAGGCATGCTTTAAAAATTCAAGGCAATTTATATTTATTATTAATTTTTAATTAAATAAGACTTTACCAAAATAATTTATAAAAATCAGAAAATATTACATGTGTTGGAATTATTTTGTGCGCGTCTGTATTACATTCTACATGCATTCGCAGAAAAAAAATAAGTAATGACTTATGACTTGATAAAGATACCCTGTTCACGATATGAAATTAATTATTTTGAACATTATTTTAATTTTACTCTACGAGCTTTCTTCGTCTGTGTATCGAATGTTTAGTTTCCGCATTCTCTTCATCTTCCGTATCAGAAGAGGTAAGTAAAGTCGCACAAAATAGTGCACCTTCGCCCACTCCCGTTTCGTCTTTCAATAATACATTCAAAGGTTTCAGCGTGTAAACAGGTCCAAAGTAATAATAGTTAATTCAACATGGTACTGAGCATAGTTGGATCCAGTTTTAAAAAATATGTGCGTACATGTGCATGGATGTGTGAATACATATGCAAAGTATGTGTGTGTGTACAGTTACATGATCAGTTACATTTACCGGTAACCATCGCAAGTTTGGCTGTCGTTAAAATTTATTCTGTATTTGCATTTCAGTTCGAGGTGATTAAAGAGAAGAGTAGAAACAGAAATGATGCAGTGGGCGGATACCTCATTTATACCAGACCTCCCCAAAGGGCCACTGTGCACTTATCGTGACAGAGTAAATTTCGATTGGAAACGTTTAAGGCTGATATTTGAAAAGGAGCAGGGCTTGCGCATTAAAGTAAGTTCTTTTGTTGGATTTATTTGAACTAGAAGATACAAATATAAGAAATTGTCTTCTTTTATTAGTACGCAGTATGGAAGATTTTAGAACATTATCGCTTCCTTTCCCATCCTATTGAACATTCACCCACCGATGAAGAAAAACTTTTCTATGGTATACAAGTGAACCGTATAGCCGATTTGATAGTTCCTAATAGATATATGGAAGGGCACTCGTTTAGTGAAAAAACAAAATATTTAATGAGCATAAATGAGGCCTTGCATACATACTGTCCCAGTTTGTCGATGAAAATTGTCTTGGAAGTTGTTTGGTTTAATCATACCATACGAAACTTCGGTACTGAACGTCATAGGAAATATTATGAAGATGCTTGGAACCGTGAAGTTATAATTTGTATGGCGGAAAGGGAAGTCTCACACGGCAGTATTACCTATAGCATTCGCACCAATGCCACTTATGATCCCGCAACTCAGGAGTTTATTATAAATACACCAGATTTTGAGACTGCCAAATATTGTGCCGGATACTTTGGAGGGATTGCTCCAATGGCATTAACGTTGGCTAATTTATATACACCCGATGACATTAATAGAGGTGTGCATTGGTTTCTGATACCCATAAGAGACTCAAAAACATTACAGCCGTATCCGGGTGTTCTGGTAGGTGATATGACGAATCAAATCGTCGGTATGAATACCTTTAACCACAATTTCGTTACATTTGCCAATTACCGCATACCACGTGAAAACTTACTAAATCGGTGGAGTGATGTTACAACCGAAGGATTATATGAGACCTCTGTTGCACACCCGAGCATCGCTTATTGTTATGCCACAGAAGTATATTTTGTCTCTGCTGTTGGTGTTATGCAAGAATCGGTCAACAGCTTGTCAAGTGCTGCTGTTATAGCGGTACGCTATGCGGCTGTAAAAAAATACTTTGCGCCACTGCCGTTATTTGAGGATCCAGAACATGTTAGTGGAACTGTTATTTGATATTTTAGCAACGACAGTTTTTCGTGTTTTAATTATTTTCTTTTTGTTTTCTCAGCAAGAGAAAATATTCCCTTATTTGGCTGCCGCATGTGTTTTAAAGATTTATGTCGCCGAACTGACTGAAGAATCTTTGAAGCTTGCTGATAAAAACAGGGATGATTCCAACGATGGCGGATTAACGGTAAGCAAGGACTTCCTTTACTTTTATTTAAATACATGCACTATTTTCTTGGGAGACATAAAATGTTACAGATAGAAGCATTAAAGGAAATGGAAGCGATTATTTGCTCATCAACGATCATGATATCACAGATGGCAGGTAATGCCATACAAACGGCCATAGAATCATGTGATAGTAACGATTACCTCAAGGCTTCCAAATTGGATGCCTTACGAAATAACCACGATCGAGGAAGTTATACTAATAATGTGTTTGAACTGCACTTCAACTGGTTGTTAATACAGTGGAATCATCCTGCTAAGACTCCACTAGATAGTGTAAATTTTCTATCCCAACGAGAAATCATACTCACTTACACGTACTTAAGTGTCTCAAAGGCTCACGAAATTGGATCGGTAGCATGTAAGTTCCTTATAGTTAAATGAACAGATTTTCCCTAATAATAATTCTCATTCAACTGTGTTTATTTATGTTGCCTCTTGGTTGCCGCTTCAGTTACTTTGACCTGTTACAAATGGCTGTTGTGTTATTTACTGAAAACCACTTGCGAGAAAAGAACTGGAAATGCTAATGCAGGAAGTCATTATCTTCAGAGCCCTATTAATTCTGACGAGTACTCTCCTGAAAAATTGCTTATTGTCTATGCCGAATATTACTGTATGAGTCGTGTTATTGATCGAATTCAACGACCCGATGTTAGCGAAGAGTATGCCCACATTTTGAAATTGGTTCTAGACATCTATGCCATGTGGAGTCTAAATCGTCATATGCGTACTTTCTATATGGGCGGTTTTGCGTCCGACGCCATTTTTGTCAACGCTATTAATACACGAATGTTGGAAAAATGTGCTGTACTAAAGGATTCAGCCGTGGCTGTGGCAGATGCCTTGGCACCACCTGATTTTGCTTTGAACTCAGTAATTGGGCAGTCGGATGGTTTGTTATTTGAGAACTTGGAAAACCAGCTTTGGACAAATCCTGGAGCATTCGAATTACCACAATGGTATGATGTAATCAAACATCAAATGTGGTGTAAATTTTATTCAATTGCGTTTCCTTTTTAAAAAAAAATAATGGAAAATATTTCTCTCTATTGTGTAACACAATTAAGCATTTATAATTTGCAGAAAGTGGAACTAATTATATTTTTTAAACGATATTGTTATAACTGCCGATGTTGAGCGTTTTATGAAGTGAATAAAAAAGATATTATAAATTATAAATATTCTTGAAATGATTTTTATTTCGCACAGAAATTTTGTTTTCTCCTTCAAAACCATTTTCATTCCAAAAGGATTCCACACTCTCAAGTTTCCCAGTGTAAGGCGAGAATTTAAATATCAAGTGTAAATCGCCTCTACAAAGTAGTGAATTTGTAGGAAAGCATGGCGTGGCCAGTCCTCGCGTTCCGAACTATTAGCAGGCGAGTTACATATACACATACTTCCACCAAAGGACTGGGAATTCCCCACCATAGTTAATAAGTACTTAAAGAGGAAGTAAAATTTATTGTTTTTGTTTCACATCAACCAAATGATGGAAAGTGCAACTCTCTGCTTAAGATGTGAATATAAATGGTAAAAATGGGTCGATACAAGACCATAGAAAGCAAAAGACGAGAAGATTCGGAGAATGTATTTTTTTAGAGAAATAAAGAGAAAGAATACAACAAAAGCAGTAACAATAGAACAGCAATAACTACAACAAACACTACGCCTATAACAAATGCACTTCCGAGAGTTTCAAAAGCAACAGCCGAAGTAACCAATGAATAGTCCACTGCAGTTCATGACGAAGCCCAAGGATGTCATAGAGCAGTTCAGCGGATACAGCTTTTGAGCCATAATATTGCCATAATATCCTTTATTGAATCTGTGGAGCTGACCCGCGGTTTAAGTAACAACGATCATAATAGACAGTCCATTATTGCCCCTATTATGGTTCACAACACCTAAGTTTTGTATTGTAGAGCAGACAATACAACACTTATACCTTTTTCTGATTATGGTTTACAACATCTAAATCAATTGAAGAGTTAGCTAATACTACTCCTGTTAATCTCCCCATAGAGAATTAAAATACAAATCCTGGAGCTCATAAGTTACTGGGAGTTGATCTTAATTGAGTTCCATATAAGGTAGCTAATCATCAAAAAATTTTAATTCTTGTTGGGACTGCAATAATTATTGCTGCTGAGGTAAAATATGCTCGTGTATCAACATCTATTCCTACAGTAAATATATGATGAGCTCATACAATAAATCCTAATAATCCAATAGCTAGTATTGCGTAGATTATACCTAAAGATCCAAATGTTTCTTTTTTTCCTGATTCTTGACTAACAATATGAGAAATTATTACAAATCCTAGTAAAATTGGATCTCCTCCTCCTGCTGGATCAAAGAATGAAGTATTTAGATTTCGATCAGTTAATAGTATAGTAACAGCTCCAGCTAAAACTGGTGAAGATAATAAAAATAATAAGGCTGTAATAGCTACTGATCGTACAAATAAAGGCATTCAAATTGATCAAATTCCAGCTAAATCAACAGATGAACCTCTCTGAGCAATATTAGATTATATGGGAGGGTAAACAGTTCATCCTGCACCCAACCCCCTTTTCAATTATTCTTCTTGAGAGTAATAAAGTAAACTATGAGCAGGGGCTAATAATCAATTATTATATTATATTATTTGTACGTGGAGCTCCTGGAGCTATATCTGGAGCTCCTAACATTAATAGAACTAATCAATTTCCAAATCCTCCAATTATAATTGGTATCACTATAAAAAAAATTATAATAAAAGCCTGAGCTGTAACAATTACAATATAGATTTGATCATTTCCAATTAATGTTCCAGGGTGTCCTAATTCAGTACGAATTAAAATTCTTAAAGAAGTTCCTACTATTCCTGCTCAAGCTCCAAAAATAAAATATAAGGCACCAATATCTTTATGATTAGTAGAAAATAGCCATTGTTGCGATTAAAAAATAGGCGATAAATTGTAAATTTGTTTATGTGATATTTGTCTTTAATCAATAATTAATAATTAATAATTATTTCTGGCTTTAAAGTCAATAATGACATTAGACTGCAATTCTAAAGGAGTCAATTATTACTAAAGCTTTAAATTTAAAGCTTAAGAGATTTCTTTTCTAATATTTATAGCTTTGAAGGCAACAACAAACGAACAACATGAAATTTGAATGTAACATTTTACCCTTCGCAAGTAATGTCGATCTTCAAATTGCCAAGCAAACCAAATATATTCTTTTCAACGACAATTCCCCTATCTGTAAATCCCTGAAAAAAGTTACTAAATCCAATAAAGTGTACAAAAATCCCAGTGTTCTACAAAAAATACTCGAAACTCCAGCGGAAGTTTATATGACCATGTTCCACGAAATTAAAGAGGAATTGCAAAAGCAAAATTTTACGATGAGTTACACTGACGGTTCAAAAAATGGGACCATTCATCTTATAGTATAGTCTCGGACGATTCTCTTATTAAAGCATCATTACTACCAGTATATAGTTCAACTTCCCCCGCTAAAATTATAGCAATCAATGAAGCTATAGAATACGCGCAGAATACCAGTGGTAAGTTTGCAATATTTACCGATTCACTAGCCTCAATCGACTCAATCAGTAACCTCTCCAACAACGAGTATTACCCTCAGATGATTAGACAAAGACTTATCTTTAACAGCCCCACAATAATACTCATCTGGATCCCTGGTCATGTGCAAATACCGGGTAATGAACACGCAGATAAAGAAGCAAAAAATGCGTTAATATCAACTTTACTAACTACACCCAACTATAATTTCGCGGACATAAAAAAACATATTAAAAATACGTTCTCACAAAAACTATTCGAAGTTTGGGACAATTTCTCAAATTGGTATAAAGAAGTAAATCTAAATAAAATGAGAATAACCAACATGTTTAAAGACCAAAACAACAGTTTTTATAGACGCGACCAAGTTGTATTGACTAGAGTCAGATTAGGACATACTATGGTAACACACAGTCATTTGTTTGATAAGAACCAGACAAATGTATGTAAATTTTACAATAAATCAGTTATTTCGATTAAACATTAATTCTAATATGCGAAAAATTCAAAATTCAAAGAGAAAACATTTTCAAAAATCTAGACGTGACTAGTATTTTACAAGACACGACATTAGACAATTCGGTTCTATTATTGGAGTTCCTTAAAGAATGTAAACTTTATCACTTATTATAAATAAATAAATTATTTTTACCGTTTATGTTCAACTGTATGAGCTTAACACCATACAAGTTATAGCTCCTATTCTAGCACGTAAGCTTATAATTAAGTTATCCGCCTTATGTCTATATAAAAAAAAAAAAAAAAAAAATTAAAGTTGCTATAACTGAAATATTTATTGTTAGTTGTGGAATAATTACCCATTTTGGTAAAAATCCTAAAAATGGGTCGGATGACAATAAATTAAATATAATAAAAAATTGTAATGATTTTGTATATAATTGATTTATATGAGAAATCTTGAATATATTAAATATATAGATTTAGTATATCAGTTAGTATTCATCCTAAATGATTCATTGATGAATAAGATATTAATTTTCGTAAAGAAGTTTGATTTAAACCTATTAATGCTCCAATTATTGCAGAAAGTATAATTGTAATTATTATTAATGGTTTAACCTTCAAGCGGTCTTCGGGTCAAATTTGACCCATTTTAAAAGAAAATTTTAGTTTGTTCTTAAAGGGCTTAGTTATTTTTTCATTATTTTGTGACTTTTATTTATTTTCAAGTATTAACAACTAGTTTAGGTTTTTAGAAAACAATATTGGGGGAAAAAGCTTATATAAAATTTTTAGCATATAAAGTCTTTGGGTCAAATTTGACCCGGAGTAAAAAACTTGAACTTTTGTTACGTAAAATTAAAAATTAAATGAATGTAAATGTAATATAAAAATAAATAAATGTAAATGTAACGTAAAAATAAATTTACAACCCATCTCAAGATGTGACAGTTGATGAACAGCTAGTCCTCGAATGGGACAAAAATTGCTTGAGAAGCAAATGACTTTAGTTGGAACTATACGTAGACACAAGACTGAATTGCCATCGGAGCTTTTGGTAACTAAAGGTAGATCTGTATACTCTTCATTTTTTTGCTTCACCAAGGACACAATCTTGTTTCATACATTCCTAAAAAAAATAAATCTGTAAGCCCTCTCAGCACTTTGCATCATAGCCTAGAAATTAGCAAAAGGAGGGATAGATACCTTGGATAAAGTAGTATCATGTTATTCATGTAAAAGGAAGACCAATCGATGGCCTCAAGTAGTATTTAGCAATATAATAGATATATCGGCACACAATGCTTTTATATTATTTACATCGGCCAACCACGGCTGGAACGAAAACCGTGTTGCCAAACGTCGGCACTTTCTAGAAAACTTAGATATGCACCTTACAACACCCTATATAAAGCGGAGAAAAACGCTACCAAGACCACAATTTTCACGAGAAATTGCGCAAAATCTACGTGTTGCAGGCGAACAGCATGCATCAGCTTCAGTAAAATGCAAAGAAAAAATGTATGAACCTGCCAAAAATACATCAAAAAGAAGTCGTTGCCAATTATGTCCCAAAACAGATAATAAAACTCCACTTGTATGTTGTAGTTGTAAAAAATTTGTATGTAAACAACACTCTAATACAATAATAAAAATACAATAATATTCTCAATAAATGTTAACAAAAAATACACTGAATAAAGCTAAAACTAAAGTATTGTAATTAAAAGTACACTCACATGAAGAAAATAATTGTTTTCATATTAAATATTGTATGTGGATCAAATTTGGCCCAAAGAGCTTTACCGTCAGTAAATTTAAAGACCTAATGAAGGTTAATTATGATATAAGAAATTACAATTGAAGGGAATTAGTTCATGATAATCCTTCTATTACATTAGGAAATGAAAAATGAAAAGGTGCTGCTCCTATTTTTAAAAGGAGAGATGAAAATATAATTAAAATATATTAAAAAAAAAGTTATACTCAAATTTTGATTTACTTATTAATTATAATTAATTATTATAATTGTTGTAAATAATAAGGAAGATGATGCTATTGCTTGAGTTAAAAATATTTTAAAGAAGATTCAGTAGATATTTTAATGTATTATCTCTTATTAGGGGGATAAACGATAATAAATTAATTTCTAATCCTATTCAAATACTTAATCAAGAATTAGCTGAAATAGTAATAAAAGTTCCTCTTATAAAAATTACAAAAAATATAATTAAAAATTTAAAAAGAAAAGTAATTGTATCCTTTATAATCACGGTGTGAACCTAATAGCTTAAATTTAGCTTATCTTTTTAATTAAGGAGTTTATATATACACATACATATATATTTTAGTGTATGATGCACATATGTAAGTTATTGATACTTTTAGCAATAGTTTAATTCTATTAAATATAATAAATATAATCGTTTAAAATATGAAAAAATAAATTAAATTAATAAACGTAATAAATTACATTATTTACAGTATGAAGGAACCCTTTTAAATCAGGCAATTCATTAATCTAGATTGACTAATTTAAATTAAATTATTTATTATAATTTATATATATACATATATATACCTAAATCTATTAAAATAAATAATTTTATATAGTGAAAATTATATATAAATTAATTTTTCTTATAGTCTTTTTGGTATTTTTAAAATTTAATAATTTTATAAATAAATAAAATATATTTAATTATTTTTAATTTATGTAATTAAAATTAGTAAAAGAAATGTATAATTTATTACTTTATTATAATTTATTAATCTATTTTATATATATTTAATGGAGTAAATTTTAACTCAAATTTTTAATATAAGTATTAATAATTTTTATAAACTATTTATTATATAATTAAATTGTATTATTTTAAATAATTTTTATTTGTTTATATATTAAAAAATATTTTTATATTTATTTGTTAATTTTTAAATATTTACTTTAATTAAATTGTTTATAAATATTTAATTTAATTAAGTTATTTAAGGATACTTAATTTTAATTTAGTTTCTATAAATATTTAATTTTAATTTAATTTAAGAATAGAGTATATGAAAATCAAAATGATTTTATATTAATTCTTGAAGTTATACAAATTAAAAAAGTTTCAATTAATAATGTTATACATACTGCTAATGGATGTTTTATATTAATAAAAATTATATTAAATGTAAGTATAATAAATAATAAAATTCATAAAATATTAGTCTTAAAAGATTATTCCTATTTTTGATTTACAAGACCAAATGTTTTTATTAAACTATTAAAAATAATCTTTATTTTTATTTGATGATTTTCTAGAGTTTTATTTATATGTAGTTGCGTTATTTTCTTTTATTTCAAATCGTAAACATTTACTTTCTATATTATTAAGTTTGGAATATATTGTTTTGAGTTTATTTTTATTATTATTTATTTATTTAAATATAATAAGTTATGAAAATTGTGTTTAGAATATATTTTAGAATATTTTTGACATTTAGAGTGTGTGAAGGTGCCTTAGGTATTTCTATTTTAGGTTCCATTATTCGTACACATGGAAATGATTATTTTCAAAGATTTAATATTTTTTAATGTTGAAATTAATTATAAATATAAATATAATTAATATTAATAGCTGCTGAATCAATTCTTATTAATAATAATTATTTAAATTTAATTTTATTAAATATTTTTTTTGTTATTAATGTTAGTAGAATAAATTTATTTATATTTTATTATTTACTTTATTTTTGATTTTGGGTTGAGGATATCAACTTGAATGTTTACAACATTATTTATTTATTATTTTTTTATTATATTATACTTTATACTTTATTAGTTTCTTTACCTAAATTAATTGGAATTTTTTATTTATATAAATAAATTGGTTCAATAAATTTTTATTGAAATTTTTAGTGAAACTACCTAATATTTTTAGTTAATTTTTGATTACCAAAAGCACATGTTGAAGCTCCTGTTTCCGGATCAATGATTTTAGCAGGTATTATATTAATATTAGGGGTGTATGGATATTTGAATTAGAATTAGTTTATTAGGTGGTGTTTTAGTAAGTTTTATTGGTTTACGTCAAATTGATTTAAAGGCATTAATTTTAATTGCTCATCCTTCAGTAGTTCATATAGGAATAGTTTTATCAGGTCTTTTAAGTTTAATATATATATGTATGTATATATTTATTAGGGGGAATTTTTTTAATTAATAGAATTGCTAATTGGTCTTGATTTACTATATTAATATTATCTTTATTATCTTTTTTTAGAGCTGCTTATTCTTTATATTTATATTCTTATAGTCAACATGGTAAGATTTTTTCACGAGTTTATTGTTTTAGAATTATTCGAGAATTTTTTCGAATAATTTGGTTTCTTCATTGATTTTCTTTAAATTTATTAATTTTAAAGGGAGAAATGATTATATTATGGATTTCATTTAAATAGTTTTATAAAAATAGTAATTTGTCGTGTCAAAGATAAGATGTTTCGTTAATTTAATTATTATTAGAATAAATTTTTTTTTGTTTGGGCTATTATTTATTTCTTGAGATTATAGAATTTTTATTGGATGAGAAATGGTATCTTTTAATTTAATAAATATTGTTATAACTTTTTTAATTTTTATATCATTTGTTATGTTAATTTCATCTTTAGTGATTTATTATAGAAAAGAATATATAATTAGTGATGATAAAATTAATCGATTTATTTTCATACTTTTAATATTTGTTATATCTATAATTTTATTAATTATTAGACCTAATTTAATTAGAATTTTATTAGGATGGGATGGATTGGGACTTGTTTCTTATTGTTTAGTAATTTATTTTCAAGATGTTAAATCTATATATCAACAGCCTTACTTATTTATATATTATATTACTTGCTATTGCTTGAATATTGAATTATGGAAGTTGAAATGATGTATTTTTATAAGGATAACTAAAAGAGCAGCTATAGCAGCTCCTAGTCTTGTTTCCGCTTTATTTCATTCTTCTACTTTAACTGGAATAGGGGCAAATTTTGAATTCGACTTAAAGAAAATTATTGCTTTATCTACTTTGAGTCAATTAGTATTGATGATAAGGATTTTATCTATAGGGTTTTACAAGTTTTATTTATTTAATATGAATAAGAATCAAGATATTCGATTAAGGGGGATTAAGATTAATAATACCTTTAACTTCTTCATGTTTTAATCTTTCTAATTTAGCATTATGTGGTATACCTTTTTTATCAGCATTTTATTCAAAAGATTTAATTTTAGAAATAGTTTCTTTTTCTTATATTAATTTGAGATTTACATTTTTTTTCTTTAAATTTATTAGATTTATTAAATTTTATAGAAATTTATTATTAAAGAGAATAATTTTAAAATTTTTGGTGGGAGAATATTAAATTGATTAATTTTTAGTACTCCTGACTTGTTTATTTTACGTTTTTATTTGGAATGATTACCTATAGGATTACTAGGAAATATAATTTCTTTATTTTTTATAATAAATCTTTTAATAATTTTTATTATTCAAGTTTTTTAGGTTCAATGTGGTCTATACCTTATATTTCACCTAGAATGTATGCGCCGTTGCTATGTTATACCTCATTTTATTTACTCTAGAGTTAACTAATTTTGTGCCTCACTGTTCTTTACTTATTTCCCTTTTCTGACTTATTTCTTTCTTCTATGAGCAAAGAAGAGAGTAGTGGCCTGACCTGGTTGGTTGTGATTATTTCGTCGTTAATATCTTCTTGTTGTTGTTTATTAAGCCTTTAAATATATCACCGATACAAGTTCTCCATTGGAAGAGAGCATTTCCAAGTATTTTGTTGTTGTGCTACTCTGCTTAGTGAAATCAGAATTCACATACATACATACATACATGTATACAAACGTACATATAAAATAATAATCATTTTATGTGTAAATATTCGAATTTAACATTCTTAACAAATTTAAACTGATCTCAGTGTATGACAGTATGACTTCTTAAGTTCTTCGTTTTATAAACGATTCCGAACTCTGCTTTTATTTAAATTCACCCGACTAAATACACTTTCGGTATTTGCGATTTGTGGTGAAATCATTTCACAAATTTTTTGTTTTTTCTAAATTCTGTAAAGTTTGGTTGTTTAGTTGAAAATAAAAAAATCAGAATATACCAAAAATTTACTCTAAAAATTCAATTTTAAAAACAAGTTGCCACATTGGTTAAATTTAGAAAAATCGTATTAGTGTATTTTCAGAGGTGGAAATCGTCTGAAATCGACAACAGGCTGATTCGAAATTATTACTATTTAATTTTATTTTATTTCACCAGTGTTGAAATATGAGTACACATGCATACATACATACATACATACAGACGTACACATGCATCATTGCCACGTGTGTATCGTTTACTTTTATAAGTTGTTGAGTCGCCCTTTTTTGCAGTGTAAAGACCTCCTTTCACTATCCTACAAAGCCGTCCTATTCGACCAATTATATATATATGTGTGCTGAAAAAATGAAATAGTGTGGCATAACAATGTGCAATTACTATGGCAAGCAAGAGTTTATGAAAATTTTCATAAAATGATAGTTTTGTGCGATCTGAGTTGCTTTTACTTCAAGCAGCCGAACAAAGAATTATTTTTTTGTGACGCAAAAGAAGACATTAGACATTATTTATCATAATGTTTCTCTTTAGAGGATTTTCCTCTATTTTGGTTAATTCATTTCACTAAATAATACCAGAGGCTTTGGAGCTCTTTTAAGTAAAGAATGCATAGAATATCATTTCTCAACGCCAAACTGTCCCAAACGGGAATGCTGACGCCGAAAGGTAGAAGAATACCACAACCGAGACAATAATAAGGAAATAAATATTGAAGAAGAATTATCAATTATAGAACAGATCACAATAACGCGGAATATAATAAAGTCAAGGCAAACAAGACAAACACTCTCGTGAAGAACATTAGAAGACTCTTCAAATCTGCAGCCGTTCGTGATAATAGTTCTGTTGTCAGCCATTCACCCAAAGGAGTCAACTAAGAGTCTAAGTCTTTGGAATACACTTTTCATATTAATGAAACGCAAATTATTTGAAAACTTGTTAACCCAAAATTCCAAGAAACCTCTAAATATAAGATGGAGTATAGAAATATTCTAACGTGATTCAAATTGTGAAATCAATCACCCCAAGCCAAACCGGGACAGACATTGTTGTTTGGAGTATCACAATGCTCAAGGATAGTTGATCAGATCCAAGATAATATACTCGTAGCATTCGCATGGGAATACTAAAATTTTGCCATACACACAATAGGTTTCGCTGTCCAGATCCCTGATCGTTCCATTACCAAGCGAAAAAATAATTGAAATATACCGATATATGGAACATTTGAACAAGGAAAACAACCACGTGATCACGAATAATAATTGTATTTTAATCGAATTATATGTGCTCCGATTACTGGACTATATTACGTAGTAGATGCCTTCATAAAAAAGCACACCGGCCAATCTGCAGAGGGCAACTCAAAATAGCAGGCGCACTTACTTTGAGACAACTTGGCTGTTTAGTGAAGTTGCTTATGAGAACGCACACTTAATTGCCGCACCTGTGCGGTACCCACATAACTTCATTACGAGGTGTGTCCTTAAAACAGTGCAGCGTGTAAGGCATGCTTTAAAAATTCAAGGCAATTTATATTTATTATTAATTTTTAATTAAATAAGACTTTACCAAAATAATTTATAAAAATCAGAAAATATTACATGTGTTGGAATTATTTTGTGCGCGTCTGTATTACATTCTACATGCATTCGCAGAAAAAAAATAAGTAATGACTTATGACTTGATAAAGATACCCTGTTCACGATATGAAATTAATTATTTTGAACATAATTTTAATTTTACTCTACAAACTTTCTTCGCCTATGTAGCGAATGTTTAGTTTCCGCATTCTCTTCATTTTCCGTATCAGAAGAGGTAAGTGAAGTCGCACAAAATAGTGCACCTTCGCCCACTCCCGTTTCGTCTTCAAATAACACATTCAAAATTTTCAGCGTGTAAACAGGTCCAAAGTAATAATAGTTAATTCAACATGGTACTGAGCATAGTTGGATCCAGTTTTAAAAAATATGTGCGTACATGTGCATGGATGTGTGAATACAACGCAGGAGTTTATTATAAATACACCAGATTTGGACACTTACAAATGTTGCGTCGGGAACTTGCGAGGGACTGCTGCGATTGCATTAACGATGGCTAATTTATATACACCCGATGGTATTAATAGAGCTGTGCATCATTTTTTAATACCCATAAGAGACCCAAAAACATTACAGCCGTATCCGGGTGTTCTTGTGGGTGATATGAGTGATCAACTCATCGGAATGAATGCCATTGACCACGGTTTCGTTACATTTGCCAATTACCGCATACCACGTGAAAATTTACTAAATCGGTGGAGTGATGTTACCACCGAAGGATTATATGAGACCTCTGTTGCACACCCGAGCATGGCTTATTGTTATGTCACAGAAGTAACCTTTGCCGGTGTTGTTGGTATTATGCAAGAATCGGTCAACACCTTGTCAAATGCTGCTGTTATAGCGGTACGGTATGCGGCTGTAAGAAAATACTTGTACTTACAAAATAACGGACCCGCACTGCCATTAATTGAGAATCCAGTACATGTTAGTGGAACTGTTATTTGATATTTTAGCAACGACAGTTTTTCGTGTTTTAATTATTTTCTTTTTGTTTTCTCAGCAAGAGAAAATATTTCCGTATTTGGCTGCCGCATGTGTTTTAAAGATTTATGTCGCCGAACTGACTGAAGAATCTTTAAAGCTTATTGATAAAAACAGGGATGATTCCAACGATTGCGGATTAACGGTAAGCAAGGACTTCCTTTACTTTTATTTAAATACATGCACTATTTTCTTGGGAGACACAAAATGTTACAGTTGGAAGCTTTAAAGGAAATGGATGCGATTATTTTCTCATCAAGGATCATGGTATCACGGACGGCAGGTGGTGGCATACAAACGGCCATACAATTATGTGGTAGCAGCGGTTGCCAGAAGGCTTCCAAATTGGTTGACTTACGAAATAACCATGATCGTAGTTCTGTATATGCTAATACTTTGTGTGAACTGAATATCAACTGGTTGCTAATGCAATGGAATCATCCTGCCAAGACTCCACTAAATAGTGTAAATTTTCTATCCCAACGAGAAATCATACTCACTTACACGTTCTTAAGTGTCTCAATGACTCACGAAGTTGGATCGGTAGCGTGTAAGTTCCTTCTAGTTAAATGAACAGATTTTCCCTAACAATAATTCTCATTCAACTGTGTTTATTTATGTTGCCTCTTGGTTGCCGCTTCAGTTACTTTGACCTGTTACAAATGGCTGTTGTGTCATTTACTGAAAACCACTTCCGAGAAAAGAACTGGAAATGCTAATGCAGGAAGTCATTATCTTCAGAGCCCTACTGATTCTGACAAGATCTCTATAGAAAAATTGCATATTGTCTATGCCGAATATTACTGTATGAGTCGTGTTTTTGATCGAATTCAACGACCCGATGTTAGCGAAGAGTATGCCCACAATTTTAAATTGGTTCTTGACGTCTATGCCATGGCGTGTATAAATCGTCATATGACTACTTTCTATATGGGCGGTTTTGCGTCCGGCCCCCGTTTTTTCAATGCTATTAATACACGACTGTTGGAAAAATGTGCTGTACTAAAGGATTCAGCCGTGGCTGTGGCAGATGCTTTAGCACCACCTGATTTTGCTTTGAACTGTCGGATGGTTTGTTATTTGAGAACTTGGAAAACCAGCTTAGGACAAATCCTGGAGCATTCGAATTACCACAATGGTATGATGTAATCAAACATCAAATGTGGTGTAAATTTTATTCAACTGCGTTTCCTTTTTAAAAAAAAATAATGGAAAATATTTCTCTCTATTGTGTAACACAATTAAGCATTTATAATTTGCAGAAAGTGGAATTAATTATATTTTTTAAACGATATTGTTATAACTGCCGATGTTGAGCGTTTTATGAATTGAATAAAAAAGATATTATAAATTATAAATATTCTTGAAATGATTTTTATTTCGCACAGAAATTTGTTTTCTCCTTCAAAACCATTTTCATTCCAAAAGGATTCCACACTCTCACGTTTCCCAGTGTAAGGCGAGAATTTAACTATCAAGTGTAAATCGCCTCTACGAAGTAGTGAATTTGTAGGCAAGTATGGCGTGGCCAGTCCTCCCTTTCCGAACACTTAGCAGGCGAGTTACATATACACATACTTCCACCAAAGAACTGGGACTTCCCCACCATAGTTAATAAGTACTTAAATAGGAAGTAAAATTTATTCTTTTTGTTTCACATCAACCAAATGAAGGAAAGTGCAACTCTCTGCTTAAGATGTGAATATAAATGGTAAAAATGGGTCGATACAAGACCATAGAAAGGAAAAGACGAGAAGATTCGGAGAATGTACTTTTTTTTGGAGAAGTAAAGAGAAAAAATACAACGAAAGCAGTAACAATGGAACAGCAACAACTACAACAACGACATCATAAAATAGTATAACAAACACTAGCCTACAACAACTGCACTTCCGAGAGTTTCAAAAGCAACAGCCAAAGAAACCAATGAATGGTCCACTGCAGTTCATGACGAAGCCCAAGGATGTCATAGAGCAGTTCAGCGGGTACAGCTTTTGAGCCGTAATATTGCCATAATATCCTTTATTGAATCTGTGGAGCTCACCCGCATTTTATGTAACAACGATCATAATAGACAGTCCATTATTGCCCCTATTATGGTTCACAACACCTAAGTGTTGTGTTGTAGAGCAGACAATACAACACTTATACCTTTTTCTGATTATGGTTTACAACATCTAGATCAATTGAAGAGTTAGCTAATACTACTCCTGTTAATACCCCCATTGAGAATTAAAATACAAATCCTGGAGCTCATAAGTTACTGGGAGATGATCTTAATTGAGTTCCATATAAGGTAGCTAATCATCAAAAAATTGTAATTCTTGTTGGGACTGCAATAGTTATTGTTGCTGATATAAAATATGCTCGTGTATCAACATCTAATCCTACAGTAAATATATGATAAAATTGGATCTCCTCCTCCTGTTGGATCAAAGAATGAAGTATTTAGACTTCGATCCGTTAATAGTATAGTAACAGCTCCGGCTAAAACTGGTGAAGATAATAAAAATAATAAGGCTGTAATAGCTACTGATCATACAATTAAAGGCATTCAAATTGATCAAATTCCAGCTAAATCAACAGATGAACCTCTCTGAGCAATATTAGATTATATGGGAGGGTAAACAGTTCATCCTGCACCCAACCCCCTTTTCAACTATTCTTCTTGAGAGTAAGAAAGTAAGTGCAGGGGCTAAAAATCAAAAGTTATATTATTTATACGTGGAAATGCTATATCTGGAGCTCCTAACATTAATTGAACTAATCAATTTCCAAATCCTCCAATTATAATTGGTATCACTATAAAAAAAATTATAATAAAAGCCTGAGCTGTAACAATTACAATATAGATTTGATCATTTCCAATTAATGTTCCAGGGTGTCCTAATTCAGTACGAATTAAAATTCTTAAAGAAGTTCCTACTATTCCTGCTCAAGCTCCAAAAATAAAATATCAGGCACCAATATCTTTATGATTAGTAGAAAATAGCCATTGTTGCGATTAAAAAATAGGCGATAAATTGTAAATTTGTTTATGTGATATTTCTCTTTAATCAATAATCAATAATTATTTTTGGCTTTATAGTCAATAATGACATTTGTCTGCAATTCTAAAGGAGTCAATTATTAGTAAAGCATTAATTTTAAAGCTTAAGAGATTTCTTTTCTAATATTTATAGCTTTGAAGGCAACAACAAACGAACAACATGAAATTTGAATGTAACATTTTACCCTTCGCAAGTAATGTCGATCTTCAAATTGCCAAGCAAACCAAATATATTCTTTTCAACGACAATTCCCCTATCTGTAAATCCCTGAAAAAAGTTACTAAATCCAATAAAGTGTACAAAAATCCCAGTGTTCTACAAAAAATACTCGAAACTCCAGCGGAAGTTTATATGACCATGTTCCACGAAATTAAAGAGGAATTGCAAAAGCAAAATTTTACGATGAGTTACACTGACGGTTCAAAAAATGGGACCATTCATCTTATAGTATAGTCTCGGACGATTCTCTTATTAAAGCATCATTACTACCAGTATATAGTTCAACTTCCCCCGCTAAAATTATAGCAATCAATGAAGCTATAGAATACGCGCAGAATACCAGTGGTAAGTTTGCAATATTTACCGATTCACTAGCCTCAATCGACTCAATCAGTAACCTCTCCAACAACGAGTATTACCCTCAGATGATTAGACAAAGACTTATCTTTAACAGCCCCACAATAATACTCATCTGGATCCCTGGTCATGTGCAAATACCGGGTAATGAACACGCAGATAAAGAAGCAAAAAATGCGTTAATATCAACTTTACTAACTACACCCAACTATAATTTCGCGGACATAAAAAAACATATTAAAAATACTTTCTCACAAAAACTATTCGAAGTTTGGGACAATTTCTCAAATTGGTATAAAGAAGTAAATCCAAATAAAATGAGAATAACCAATATGTTTAAAGACCAAAACAACAGTTTTAATAGACGCGACCAAGTTGTATTGACTAGAGTCAGATTAGGACATACTATGGTAACACACAGTCATTTGTTTGATAAGAACCAGACAAATGTATGTAAATTTTACAATAAATCAGTTATTTCGATTAAACATTAATTCTAATATGCGAAAAATTCAAAATTCAAAGAGAAAACATTTTCAAAAATCTAGACGTGACTAGTATTTTACAAGACACGACATTAGACAATTCGGTTCTATTATTGGAGTTCCTTAAAGAATGTAAACTTTATCACTTATTATAAATAAATAAATTATTTTTACCGTTTATGTTCAACTGTATGAGCTTAACACCATACAAGTTATAGCTCCTATTCTAGCACGTAAGCTTATAATTAAGTTATCCGCCTTATGTCTATAAAAAAAAAAAAAAAAAAAATTAAAGTTGCTATAACTGAAATATTTATTGTTAGTTGTGGAATAATTACCCATTTTGGTAAAAATCCTAAAAATGGGTCGGATGACAATAAATTAAATATAATAAAAAATTGTAATGATTTTGTATATAATTGATTTATATGAGAAATCTTGAATATATTAAATATATAGATTTAGTATATCAGTTAGTATTCATCCTAAATGATTCATTGATGAATAAGATATTAATTTTCGTAAAGAAGTTTGATTTAAACCTATTAATGCTCCAATTATTGCAGAAAGTATAATTGTAATTATTATTAATGGTTTAATTATGATATAAGAAATTACAATTAAAGGTGAAATTTTTTGTCATGTTATTAAAATTAGGGAATTAGTTCATGATAATCCTTCTATTACATTAGGAAATGAAAAATGAAAAGGTGCTGCTCCTATTTTTAAAAGGAGAGATGAAAATATAATTAAAATATATTAAAAAAAAAGTTATACTCAAATTTTGATTTACTTATTAATTATAATTAATTATTATAATTGTTGTAAATAATAAGGAAGATGATGCTATTGCTTGAGTTAAAAATATTTTAAAGAAGATTCAGTAGATATTTTAATGTATTATCTCTTATTAGAAGGATAAAAGATAATAAATTAATTTCTAATCCTATTCAAATACTTAATCAAGAATTAGCTGAAATAGTAATAAAAGTTCCTCTTATAAAAATTACAAAAAATATAATTAAAAATTTAAAAAGAAAAGTAATTGTATCCTTTACAATCTCGGTGTGAACCTAATAGCTTAAATTTAGCTTATCTTTTTAATTAAGGAGTTTATATATACACATACATATATATTTTAGTGTATGATGCACATATGTAAGTTATTGATACTTTTAGCAATAGTTTAATTCTATTAAATATAATAAATATAATCGTTTAAAATATGAAAAAATAAATTAAATTAATAAACGTAATAAATTACATTATTTACAGTATGAAGGAACCCTTTTAAATCAGGCAATTCATTAATCTACATTGACTAATTTAAATTAAATTATTTATTATAATTTATATATATACATATAATGGAGTAATTATATATGGAGTATTTAATGGAGTAAATTTTAACTCAAATTTTTAATATAAGTATTAATAATTTTTATAAACTATTTATTATATAATTAAATTGTATTATTTTAAATAATTTTTATTTGTTTATATATTAAAAAATATTTTTATATTTATTTGTTAATTTTTAAATATTTACTTTAATTAAATTGTTTATAAATATTTAATTTAATTAAGTTATTTAAGGATACTTAATTTTAATTTAGTTTCTATAAATATTTAATTTTAATTTAATTTAAGAATAGAGTATATGAAAATCAAAATGATTTTATATTAATTCTTGAAGTTATACAAATTAAAAAAGTTTCAATTAATAATGTTATACATACTGCTAATGGATGTTTTATATTAATAAAAATTATATTAAATGTAAGTATAATAAATAATAAAATTCATAAAATATTAGTCTTAAAAGATTATTCCTATTTTTGATTTACAAGACCAAATGTTTTTATTAAACTATTAAAAATAATCTTTATTTTTATTTGATGATTTTCTAGAGTTTTATTTATATGTAGTTGCGTTATTTTCTTTTATTTCAAATCGTAAACATTTACTTTCTATATTATTAAGTTTGGAATATATTGTTTTGAGTTTATTTTTATTATTATTTATTTATTTAAATATAATAAGTTATGAAAATTGTGTTTAGAATATATTTTAGAATATTTTTGACATTTAGAGTGTGTGAAGGTGCCTTAGGTATTTCTATTTTAGGTTCCATTATTCGTACACATGGAAATGATTATTTTCAAAGATTTAATATTTTTTAATGTTGAAATTAATTATAATCCTATAGGTTTTATATCAAATAGATCTTGAATGGTTCAATTTTTTTTTTAAATTAGGGGGGTATAGATATTTCAATTAGAATTAGTTTATTAGGTGGTGTTTTAGTAAGTTTTATTGGCTTATGTCAAATTGATTTAAAGGCATCAATTGCTCATCCTTCAGTAGTTCATATAGGAATAGTTTTATCAGGTCTTTTAAGTTTAAGATATATATGTATGTATATATTTATTAGGGGGATTTTTTTTAATTAATAGAATTGCTAATTGGTCTTGATTTACTATATTAATATTATCTTTTTTTAGAGCTGCTTATTCTTTATATTTATATTCTTATAGTCAACATGGTAAGATTTTTTCACGAGTTTATTGTTTTAGAATTATTCGAGAATTTTTTCGAATAATTTGGTTTCTTCATTGATTTTCTTTAAATTTATTAATTTTAAAGGGAGAAATGATTATATTATGGATTTCATTTAAATAGTTTAATAAAAATAGTAATTTGTCGTGTCAAAGATAAGATGTTTCGTTAATTTAATTATTATTAGAATAATTTTTTTTTTGTTTGGGCTATTATTTATTTCTTGAGATTATAGAATTTTTATTGGATGAGAAATTGTATCTTTTAATTTAATAAATATTGTTATAACTTTTTTCATTTTTATATCATTTGTTATGTTAATTTCATCTTTAGTGATTTATTATAGAAAAGAATATATAATTAGTGATGATAAAATTAATCGATTTATTTTCATACTTTTAATATTTGTTATATCTATAATTTTATTAATTATTAGACCTAATTTAATTAGAATTTTATTAGGATGGGATGGATTGGGACTTGTTTCTTATTGTTTAGTAATTTATTTTCAAGATGTTAAATCTATATATCAACAGCCTTACTTATTTATATATTATATTACTTGCTATTGCTTGAATATTGAATTATGGAAGTTGAAATGATGTATTTTTATAAGGATAACTAAAAGAGCAGCTATAGCAGCTCCTACTCTTGTTTCCGCTTTATTTCATTCTTCTACTTTAGTAACTGGAATAGGGGCAAATTTTGAATTCGACTTAAAGAAAATTATTGCTTTATCTACTTTGAGTCAATTAGTATTGATGATAAGGATTTTATCTATAGGGTTTTACAAGTTTTATTTATTTAATATGAATAAGAATCAAGATATTCGATTAAGGGGGATTAAGATTAATAATACCTTTAACTTCTTCATGTTTTAATCTTTCTAATTTAGCATTATGTGGTATACCTTTTTTATCAGCATTTTATTCAAAAGATTTAATTTTAGAAATAGTTTCTTTTTCTTATATTAATTTGAGATTTACATTTTTTTTCTTTAAATTTATTAGATTTATTAAATTTTATAGAAATTTATTATTAAAGAGAATAATTTTAAAATTTTTGGTGGGAGAATATTAAATTGATTAATTTTTAGTACTCCTGACTTGTTTATTTTACGTTTTTATTTGGAATGATTACCTATAGGATTACTAGGAAATATAATTTCTTTATTTTTTATAATAAATCTTTTAATAATTTTTATTATTCAAGTTTTTTAGGTTCAATGTGGTCTATACCTTATATTTCACCTAGAATGTATGCGCTGTTGCTACGTTATACCTCATTTTATTTACTCTAGAGTTAACTAATTTTGTGCCTCACTGTTCTTTACTTATTTCCCTTTTCTGACTTATTTCTTTCTTCTATGAGCAAAGAAGAGAGTAGTGGCCTGACCTGGTTGGTTGTGATTATTTCGTCGTTAATATCTTCTTGTTGTTGTTTATTAAGCCTTTAAATATATCACCGATACAAGTTCTCCATTGGAAGAGAGCATTTCCAAGTATTTTGTTGTTGTGCTACTCTGCTTAGTGAAATCAGAATTCACATACATACATACATACATGTATACAAACGTACATATAAAATAATAATCATTTTATGTGTAAATATTCGAATTTAACATTCTTAACAAATTTAAACTGATCTCAGTGTATGACAGTATGACTTCTTAAGTTCTTCGTTTTATAAACGATTCCGAACTCTGCTTTTATTTAAATTCACCCGACTAAATACACTTTCGGTATTTGCGATTTGTGGTGAAATCATTTCAGAAATTTTTTGTTTTTTCTAAATTCTGTAAAGTTTGGTTGTTTAGTTGAAAATAAAAAAATCAGAATATACCAAAAATTGACTCTAAAAATGCAATTTTAAAAACAAGTTGCCACATTGGTTAAATTTAGAAAAATCGTATTAGTGTATTTTCAGAGGTGGAAATCGTCTGAAATCGACAACAGGCTGATTCGAAATTATTACTATTTAATTTTATTTTATTTCACCAGTGTTGAAATATGAGTACACATGCATACATACATACATACATACAGACGTACACATGCATCATTGCCACGTGTGTATCGTTTACTTTTATAAGTTGTTGAGTCGCCCTTTTTTGCAGTGTAAAGACCTCCTTTCACTATCCTACAAAGCCGTCCTATTCGACAAATTATATATATATGTGTGGTGAAAAAATGAAATAGTGTGGCATAACAATGTGCAATTACTATGGCAAGCAAGAGTTTATGAAAATTTTCATAAAATGATAGTTTTGTGCGATCAGAGTTGCTTTTACTTCAAGCAGCCGAACAAAGAATTATTTTTTTGTGACGCAAAAGAAGACATTAGACATTATTTATCATAATGTTTCTCTTTAGAGGATTTTCCTCTATTTTGGTTAATTCATTTCACTAAATAATACCAGAGGCTTTGGAGCTCTTTTAAGTAAAGAATGCATAGAATATCATTTCTCAACGCCAAACTGTCCCAAACGGGAATGCTGACGCCGAAAGGTAGAAGAATACCACAACCGAGACAATAATAAGGAAATAAATATTGAAGAAGAATTATCAATTATAGAACAGATCACAATAACGCGGAATATAATAAAGTCAAGGCAAACAAGACAAACACTCTCGTGAAGAACATTAGAAGACTCTTCAAATCTGCAGCCGTTAGTGATAATAGTTCTGTTGTCAGCCATTCACCCAAAGGAGTCAACTCTAACGATCCAACCACTAACGAGGGGCAATGGGATTGCGGCAATTGAAGTCTTTGGAATGCACCTTATTAATGAAAAGAAAGCATACGGACCAATCTGCAGAGGGCAACTCAAAATAATAGGCGCACTTACTTTGAGACAACTTGGCTGTTTAGTGAAGTTGCTTTGAGAACGCACACTTAATTGCCGCACCTGTGCGGTACCCACATAACTTGATTACGAGGTGTGTCCTTAAAACAGTGCAGCGTGTAAGGCACGTTTTAAAAATTCAAGGCAATTTATGTTTATATTTATTATTAATTTTTAATTAAATAAGACTTTACGCAAAATAATTTATAAAAATCAGAAAATATTACATGTGTTGGAATTATTTTGTGCGCGTCTGTATTACATTCTACATGCATTCGCAGAAAAAATATAAGTAATGACTTATGACTTGATAAAGATACCCTGTTCACGATATGAAATTAATTATTTTGAACATAATTTTAATTTTACTCTACAAGCTTTCTTCGCCTATGTAGCGAATGTTTAGTTTCCGCATTCTCTTCATTTTCCGTATCAGAAGAGGTAAGTGAAGTCGCACAAAATAGTGCACCTTCGCCCACTCCCGTTTCGTCTTCCAATAATACATCAAAAGTTTCTGCGTGTAAACAGGTCCAAAGTAATAATAGTTATTTCAACATGGTACTGAGCATAGTTGGATCCAGTTTTAAAAAATATGTGCGTACATGTGCATGGATGTGTGAATACATATGCAAAGTATGTGTGTGTGTACAGTTACATGATCAGTTACATTTACCGGTAACCATCGCAAGTTTGGCTGTCGTTAAAATTTATTCTGTATTTGCATTTCAGTTCGAGGTGATTAAAGAGAAGAGTAGAAACAGATACGATGCAGTCTGCGGATACCTCATTTATACCAGACCTCCCCAAAGGGCCACTGTGCACTTATCGTGACAGAGTAAATTTCGATTGGAAACGTTTAAGGCTGATATTAGAAAACGAGGAGGGCTTGCGCATTAAAGTAAGTTCTTTTGTTGGATTTATTTGAACTAGAAGATACAAATATAAGAAATTGTCTTCTTTTATTAGTACGCAGTATGGAAGATTTTAGAATATTATCGCTTCCTTTTCCATCCTATTGCACATTCACCCACCGATGAAGAAAAACGTTTCTATGCTATACAAATGAAGCGTATAGCCGATTTGATAGTTCGTCATAGATATATGGAAGGTCGATCGTTTAATGAAAAAACAAAATATTTAATGAGCATAAATGAGGCCTTGCATACATACTGTCCCAGTTTGTCGATGAAAATTGTCTCGGACGTTGTTTGGTTTAATCATACCATACGAAACTTCGGTACTGAACGTCATAGGAAATATTATGAAGATGCTTGGAACCGTGAAGTTATAATTTGTATGGCGGAAACGGAAGTCTCACACGGCAGTATTACCAATACCATTCGCACCACTGCCACTTATGACCCCGCAACTCAGGAGTTTATTATAAATACACCAGATTTTGAGACTGCCAAATATTGTGCCGGATACTTTGGAGGGCTTGCTCCAATGGCATTAACGTTGGCTAATTTATATACACCCGATGACATTAATAGAGGTGTGCATTGGTTTCTGATACCCATAAGAGACTCAAAAACATTTCAGCCGTATCCGGGTATTCTGGTAGGTGATATGACGAATCAAATCGTCGGTATGAATACCTTTAACCACAATTTCGTTACATTTGCCAATTACCGCATACCACGTGAAAACTTACTAAATCGGTGGAGTGATGTTACAACCGAAGGATTATATGAGACCTCTGTTGCACACTCGAGCATTACTTCTTGTTTTACCACAGAAGTGTATTTTGTCGCTGGTGTTGTTGTTATGCAAGAATCGGTCAACAGCTTGTCAAGTGCTGCTGTTATATCGGTACGCTATGCGGCTGTAAAAAAATACTTTGCGCCACTGCCGTTATTTGAGGATCCAGAACATGTTAGTGGAACTGTTATTTGATATTTTAGCAACGACAGTCTTTCGTGTTTTAATTATTTTCTTTTTGTTTTCTCAGCAAGAGAAAATATTTCCGTATTTGGCTGCCGCATGTGTTTTAAAGATTTATGTCGCTGAACTGACTGAAGAATCTTTGAAGCTTGCTGATAAAAACAGGGATGATTCCAACGATGGCGGATTAACGGTAAGCAAGGACTTCCTTTACTTTTATTTAAATACATACTCTCTTTTCTTGGGAGACACAAAATGCTGTTTTAATTTTACATTTGAGATCACGAAAATTTTGTTTTGAGTTTTAAGTCAATAAACCAGACTCGGGTTTACGTACTGAGGATGATGACACTCCAGCCTGAATCTTTTGAAATTAAAATATTTATTTATTTTTTTATGAAAGGCCCATAAAAGACATTCCAACACTCTTGAAAAATAGGACTGATTTCACGCCAATTTTATGTCAGCATTCGGAATATGCTTGAAAGGTCTTTTTAAATAGAAATATTTTTTATTCCCTGTTACAGTTGGAAGCATTAAAGGAAATGGATGCGATTATTTGCTCATCAACGATCATGGTATCACGGACGGCAGGTGGTGGCATACAAACGGCCATACAATTATGTGGTAGCAGCGGTTGCCAGAAGGCTTCCAAATTGGTTGACTTACGAAATAACCATGATCGTAGTTCTGTATATGCTAATACTTTGTGTAAACTGAATTTCAACTGGTTGCTAATACAATGGAATCATCCTGCCAAGACTCCACTAAATAGTGTAAATTTTCTATCCCAACGAGAAATCATACTCACTTACACGTTCTTAAGTGTCTCAAGGGCTCACGAAATTGGATCGGTAGCATGTAAGTTCCTTCTAGTTAAATGAACAGATTTTCCCTAATAATAATTCTCATTCAACTGTGTTTATTTACATTGCCGTTTGTTTGCCGCTTCAGTTACTTTGATGTGTTACAAGTGGCTGTTGTGTCATTTACTGAAAACCAGTTGCGAGAAAAGAACTGGAAATGCTAATGCAGGAAGTCATTATCTTCAGAGCCCTACTAATTCTGACAAGATCTCTATAGAAAAATTGCATATTGTCTACGCCGAATATTACTGTTTGAGTCGTGTTATTGATCGAATTCAACGACCCGATGTTAGCGAAGAGTATGCCCACAATTTGAAATTGGTTCTTGACGTCTATGCCATGGCGTGTATAAATCGTCATATGACTACTTTCTATATGGGCGGTTTTGCGTCCGGCCCCTGTTTTTTCAATGCTATTAATACACGACTGTTGGAAAAATGTGCTGTACTAAAGGATTCAGCCGTGGCTGTGGCAGATTCCTTGGCACCACCTGATTTTGCTTTGAACTCGGTAATTGGGCAGTCGGATGGTTTTTTATATGAGAACTTGCAATACCAGCCTAGGAATAGTCCTGGAGCATTCGAGTTACCACAATGGTATGATGTAATCAAACATCAAATGTGGTGTAAATTTTATTCAATTGCGTTTCCTTTTTAAAAAAAAATAATGGAAAATATTTCTCTCTATTGTGTAACACAATTAAGCATTTATAATTTGCAGAAAGTGGAACTAATTATATTTTTTAAACGATATTGTTATAACTGCCGATGTTGAGCGTTTTATGAAGTGAATAAAAAAGATATTATAAATTATAAATATTCTTGAAATGATTTTTATTTCGCACAGAAATTTGTTTTCTCCTTCAAAACCATTTTCATTCCAAAAGGATTCCACACTCTCAAGTTTCCCAGTGTAAGGCGAGAATTTAAATATCAAGTGTAAATCGCCTCTACAAAGTAGTGAATTTGTAGGAAAGCATGGCGTGGCCAGTCCTCGCGTTCCGAACTATTAGCAGGCGAGTTACATATACACATACTTCCACCAAAGGACTGGGACTTCCCTACCATAGTTAATAAGTACTTAAATAGGAAGTAAAATTTATTGTTTTTGTTTCACATCAACCAAATGATGGAAAGTGCAACTCTCTGCTTAAGATGTGAATATAAATGGTAAAAATGGGTCGATACAAGACCATAGAAAGCAAAAGACGAGAAGATTCGGAGAATGTATTTTTTTAGAGAAATAAAGAGAAAGAATACAACAAAAGCAGTAACAATAGAACAGCAATAACTACAACAAACACTACGCCTATAACAAATGCACTTCCGAGAGTTTCAAAAGCAACAGCCGAAGTAACCAATGAATAGTCCACTGCAGTTCATGACGAAGCCCAAGGATGTCATAGAGCAGTTCAGCGGATACAGCTTTTGAGCCGTAATATTGCCATAATATCCTTTATTGAATCTGTGGAGCTGACTCGCGGTTTATGTAACAACGATCATAATAGACAGTCCATTATTGCCCCTATTATGGTTCACAACACCTAAGTGTTGTGTTGTAGAGCAGACAATACAACACTTATACCTTTTTCTGATTATGGTTTACAACATCTAAATCAATTGAAGAGTTAGCTAATACTACTCCTGTTAATACCCCCATTGAGAATTAAAATACAAATCCTGGAGCTCATAAGTTACTGGGAGATGATCTTAATTGAGTTCCATATAAGGTAGCTAATCATCAAAAAATTTTAATTCTTGTTGGGACTGCAATAATTATTGTTGCTGAGGTAAAATATGCTCGTGTATCAACATCTAATCCTACAGTAAATATATGATAAAATTGGATCACCTCCTCCTGTTGGATCAAAGAATAAAGTATTTAGATTTCGATCCGTTAATAGTATAGTAACAGCTCCAGCTAAAACTGGTGAAGATAATAAAAATAATAAGGCTGTAATAGCTACTGATCATACAATTAAAGGCATTCAAATTGATCAAATTCCAGCTAAATCAACAGATGAACCTCTTTGAGCAATATTAGATTATATGGGAGGGTAAACAGTTCATCCTGCACCCAACCCCCTTTTCAACTATTCTTCTTGGGAGTAATAAAGTAAACTATGAGCAGGGGCTAATAATCAATTATTATATTATATTATTTGTACGTGGAGCTCCTGGAGCTATATCTGGAGCTCCTAACATTAATGGAACTAATCAATTTCCAAATCCTCCAATTATAATTGGTATCACTATAAAAAAAATTATAATAAAAGCCTGAGCTGTAACAATTACAATATAGATTTGATCATTTCCAATTAATGTTCCAGGGTGTCCTAATTCAGTACGAATTAAAATTCTTAAAGAAGTTCCTACTATTCCTGCTCAAGCTCCAAAAATAAAATATCAGGCACCAATATCTTTATGATTAGTAGAAAATAGCCATTATTGCGATTAAATGGCTGAAAATAGGCGATAAATTGTAAATTTACTTACGAGATATTTCTCTTTAATCAATAATTAATAATTAATAATTATTTCTGGCTTTAAAGTCAATAATGACATTAGACTGCAATTCTAAAGGACTATTCTTAACTATTCTGTAATAAATACATCACTTCGCAAACATAAAAAAACCGAAACTCCAGCGGAAGTTTATATGACCATGTTCCACGAAATTAAAGAGGAATTGCAAAAGCAAAATTTTACGATGATTTACACTGACGGTTCAAAAAATGGGACAATTTCATCTTATAGTATAGTCTCGGACGATTCTCTTATTAAAGCATCATTACTACCAGTATATAGTTCAACTTCCCCCGCTGAAATTATAGCAATCAATGAAGCTATAGAATACGCGCAGAATACCAGTGGTAAGTTTGCAATATTTACCGATTCACTAGCCTCAATCGACTCAATCAGTAACCTCTCCAAAAACGAGTATTACCCTCAGATGATTAGACAAAGACTTATCTTTAACAGCCCCACAATAATACTCATCTGGATCCCTGGTCATGTGCAAATACCGGGTAATGAACACGCAGATAAAGAAGCAAAAAATGCGTTAATATCAACTTTACTAACTACACCCAACTATAATTTCGCGGACATAAAAAAACATATTAAAAATACTTTCTCACAAAAACTATTCGAAGTTTGGGACAATTTCTCAAATTGGTATAAAGAAGTAAATCCAAATAAAATGAGAATAACCAACATGTTTAAAGACCAAAACAACAGTTTTAATAGACGCGACCAAGTTGTATTGACTAGAGTCAGATTAGGACATACTATGGTAACACACAGTCATTTGTTTGATAAGAACCAGACAAATGTATGTAAATTTTACAATAAATCAGTTATTTCGATTAAACATTAATTCTAATATGCGAAAAATTCAAAATTCAAAGAGAAAACATTTTCAAAAATCTAGACGTGACTAGTATTTTACAAGACACGACATTAGACAATTCGGTTCTATTATTGGAGTTCCTTAAAGAATGTAAACTTTATCACTTATTATAAATAAATAAATTATTTTTACCGTTTATGTTCAACTGTATGAGCTTAACACCATACAAGTTATAGCTCCTATTCTAGCACGTAAGCTTATAATTAAGTTATCCGCCTTATGTCTATATAAAAAAAAAAAATTAAAGTTGCTATAACTGAAATATTTATTGTTAGTTGTGGAATAATTACCCATTTTGGTAAAAATCCTAAAAATGGGTCGGATGACAATAAATTAAATATAATAAAAAATTGTAATGATTTTGTATATAATTGATTTATATGAGAAATCTTGAATATATTAAATATATAGATTTAGTATATCAGTTAGTATTCATCCTAAATGATTCATTGATGAATAAGATATTAATTTTCGTAAAGAAGTTTGATTTAAACCTATTAATGCTCCAATTATTGCAGAAAGTATAATTGTAATTATTATTAATGGTTTAACCTTCAAGCGGTCTTCGGGTCAAATTTGACCCATTTTAAAAGAAAATTTTAGTTTGTTCTTAAAGGGCTTAGTTATTTTTTCATTATTTTGTGACTTTTATTTATTTTCAAATACTAACAACTAGTTTAGGTTTTTAGAAAAAAATATTGGGGGAAAAAGCTTATATAAAATTTTTAGCATATAAAGTCTTTGGGTCAAATTTGACCCGGAGTAAAAAACTTGAACTTTTGTTACGTAAAATTAAAAATTAAATGAATGTAAATGTAATATAAAAATAAATAAATGTAAATGTAACGTAAAAATAAATTTACAACCCATCTCAAGATGTGACAGTTGATGAACAGCTAGTCCTCGAATGGGACAAAAATTGCTTGAGAAGCAAATGACTTTAGTTGGAACTATACGTAGACACAAGACTGAATTGCCATCGGAGCTTTTGGTAACTAAAGGTAGATCTGTATACTCTTCATTTTTTTGCTTCACCAAGGACACAATCTTGTTTCATACATTCCTAAAAAAAATAAATCTGTAAGCCCTCTCAGCACTTTGCATCATAGCCTAGAAATTAGCAAAAGGAGGGATAGATACCTTGGATAAAGTAGTATCATGTTATTCATGTAAAAGGAAGACCAATCGATGGCCTCAAGTAGTATTTAGCAATATAATAGATATATCGGCACACAATGCTTTTATATTATTTACATCGGCCAACCACGGCTGGAACGAAAACCGTCTTGCCAAACGTCGGCACTTTCTAGAAAACTTAGATATGCACCTTACAACACCCTATATAAAGCGGAGAAAAACGCTACCAAGACCACAATTTTCACGAGAAATTGCGCAAAATCTACGTGTTGCAGGCGAACAGCATGCATCAGCTTCAGTAAAATGCAAAGAAAAAATGTATGAACCTGCCAAAAATACATCAAAAAGAAGTCGTTGCCAATTATGTCCCAAAACAGATAATAAAACTCCACTTGTATGTTGTAGTTGTAAAAAATTTGTATGTAAACAACACTCTAATACAATAATAAAACTACAATAATATTCTCAATAAATGTTAACAAAAAATACACTGAATAAAGCTAAAACTAAAGTATTGTAATTAAAAGTACACTCACATGAAGAAAATAATTGTTTTCATATTAAATATTGTATGTGGATCAAATTTGGCCCAAAGAGCTTTACCGTCAGTAAATTTAAAGACCTAATGAAGGTTAATTATGATATAAGAAATTACAATTAAAGGTGAAATTTTTTGTCATGTTATTAAAATTAGGGAATTAGTTCATGATAATCCTTCTATTACATTAGGAAATGAAAAATGAAAAGGTGCTGCTCCTATTTTTAAAAGGAGAGATGAAAATATAATTAAAATATATTAAAAAAAAAGTTATACTCAAATTTTGATTTACTTATTAATTATAATTAATTATTATAATTGTTGTAAATAATAAGGAAGATGATGCTATTGCCCGAGTTAAAAAATATTTTAAAGAAGATTCAGTAGATATTTTAATGTATTATCTCTTATTAGGGGGATAAGAGATAATAAATTAATTTCTAATCCTATTCAAATACTTAATCAAGAATTAGCTGAAATAGTAATAAAAGTTCCTCTTATAAAAATTACAAAAAATATAATTAAAAATTTAAAAAGAAAAGTAATTGTATCCTTTATAATTACGGTGTGAACCTAATAGCTTAAATTTAGCTTATCTTTTTAATTAAGGAGTTTATATATACACATACATATATATTTTAGTGTATGATGCACATATGTAAGTTATTGATACTTTTAGCAATAGTTTAATTCTATTAAATATAATAAATATAATCGTTTAAAATATGAAAAAATAAATTAAATTAATAAACGTAATAAATTACATTATTTACAGTATGAAGGAACCCTTTTAAATCAGGCAATTCATTAATCTAGATTGACTAATTTAAATTAAATTATTTATTATATTTATATATATATACATATATATACCTAAATCTATTAAAATAAATAATTTTATATAGTGAAAATTATATATAAATTAATCTTTCTTATAGTCTTTTTAGTATTTTTAAAATTTAATAATTTTATAAATAAATAAAATATATTAAATTATTTTTAATTTATGTAATTAAAATTAGTAAAAGAAATTTATAATTTATTACTTTATTATAATTTATTAATCTATTTTATATATATTTAATGGAGTAAGTTTTAACTCAAATTTTTAATATAAGTATTAATAATTTTTATAAAGTATTTATTATATAATTAAATTATATTATTTTAAATAATTTTTATATTTAATTTAAATTAATTGTTTATAAATATTTAATTTAATTAAGTTATTTAAGGATACTTAATTTTAATTTAGTTTCTATAAATATTTAATTTTAATTTAATTTAAGAATAGAGTATATGAAAATCAAAATGATTTTATATTAATTCTTGAAGTTATACAAATTAAAAAAGTTTCAATTAATAATGTTATACATACTGCTAATGGATGTTTAATATTAATAAAAATTATATTAAATGTAAGTATAATAAATAATAAAATTCATAAAATATTAGTCTTAAAAGATTATTCCTATTTTTGATTTACAAGACCAAATGTTTTTATTAAACTATTAAAAATAATCTTTATTTTTATTTGATGATTTTCTAGAGTTTTATTTATATGTAGTTGCGTTATTTTCTTTTATTTCAAATCGTAAACATTTACTTTCTATATTATTAAGTTTGGAATATATTGTTTTGAGTTTATTTTTATTATTATTTATTTATTTAAATATAATAAGTTATGAAAATTGTGTTTAGAATATATTTTAGAATATTTTTGACATTTAGAGTGTGTGAAGGTGCTTTAGGTATTTCTATTTTAGGTTCCATTATTCGTACACATGGAAATGATTATTTTCAAAGATTTAATATTTTTTAATGTTGAAATTAATTATAATCCTATAGGTTTTATATCAAATAGATCTTGAATGGTTCAATTTTTTTTTTAAATTAGGGGGGTATAGATATTTCAATTAGAATTAGTTTATTAGGTGGTGTTTTAGTAAGTTTTATTGGCTTATGTCAAATTGATTTAAAGGCATCAATTGCTCATCCTTCAGTAGTTCATATAGGAATAGTTTTATCAGGTCTTTTAAGTTTAATATATATATGTATGTATATATTTATTAGGGGGAATTTTTTTAATTAATAGAATTGCTAATTGGTCTTGATTTACTATATTAATATTATCTTTATTATCTTTTTTTAGAGCTGCTTGTTCTTTATATTTATATTCTTATAGTCAACATGGTAAGATTTTTTCACGAGTTTATTGTTTTAGAATTATTCGAGAATTTTTTCGAATAATTTGGTTTCTTCATTGATTTTCTTTAAATTTATTAATTTTAAAGGGAGAAATGATTATATTATGGATTTCATTTAAATAGTTTTATAAAAATAGTAATTTGTCGTGTCAAAGATAAGATGTTTCGTTAATTTAATTATTATTAGAATAAATTTTTTTTTGTTTGGGCTATTATTTATTTCTTGAGATTATAGAATTTTTATTGGATGAGAAATGGTATCTTTTAATTTAATAAATATTGTTATAACTTTTTTAATTTTTATATCATTTGTTATGTTAATTTCATCTTTAGTGATTTATTATAGAAAAGAATATATAATTAGTGATGATAAAATTAATCGATTTATTTTCATACTTTTAATATTTGTTATATCTATAATTTTATTAATTATTAGACCTAATTTAATTAGAATTTTATTAGGATGGGATGGATTGGGACTTGTTTCTTATTGTTTAGTAATTTATTTTCAAGATGTTAAATCTATATATCAACAGCCTTACTTATTTATATATTATATTACTTGCTATTGCTTGAATATTGAATTATGGAAGTTGAAATGATGTATTTTTATAAGGATAACTAAAAGAGCAGCTATAGCAGCTCCTACTCTTGTTTCCGCTTTATTTCATTCTTCTACTTTAACTGGAATAGGGGCAAATTTTGAATTCGACTTAAAGAAAATTATTGCTTTATCTACTTTGAGTCAATTAGTATTGATGATAAGGATTTTATCTATAGGGTTTTACAAGTTTTATTTATTTAATATGAATAAGAATCAAGATATTCGATTAAGGGGGATTAAGATTAATAATACCTTTAACTTCTTCATGTTTTAATCTTTCTAATTTAGCATTATGTGGTATACCTTTTTTATCAGCATTTTATTCAAAAGATTTAATTTTAGAAATAGTTTCTTTTTCTTATATTAATTTGAGATTTACATTTTTTTTCTTTAAATTTATTAGATTTATTAAATTTTATAGAAATTTATTATTAAAGAGAATAATTTTAAAATTTTTGGTGGGAGAATATTAAATTGATTAATTTTTAGTACTCCTGACTTGTTTATTTTACGTTTTTATTTGGAATGATTACCTATAGGATTACTAGGAAATATAATTTCTTTATTTTTTATAATAAATCTTTTAATAATTTTTATTATTCAAGTTTTTTAGGTTCAATGTGGTCTATACCTTATATTTCACCTAGAATGTATGCGCCGTTGCTACGTTATACCTCATTTTATTTACTCTAGAGTTAACTAATTTTGTGCCTCACTGTTCTTTACTTATTTCCCTTTTCTGACTTATTTCTTTCTTCTATGAGCAAAGAAGAGAGTAGTGGCCTGACCTGGTTGGTTGTGATTATTTCGTCGTTAATATCTTCTTGTTGTTGTTTATTAAGCCTTTAAATATATCACCGATACAAGTTCTCCATTGGAAGAGAGCATTTCCAAGTATTTTGTTGTTGTGCTACTCTGCTCACTTACAACAATAAGGATCTCTTCTTCTTTATTGTGTGATCGTGCTCAGTAATAAATAAATTATTAAGTTGTTGGGAAGGCGGGCGACTTATAGTGAAGAGAGTTGGATTAATGTCCTCTATGGTAACTTTTTTGCTGCCTCGCGATGTTGCCAGAACCTTTTAGGAATGAAATCGTCGAAAACTACAGATTTCTATGAAAAAAATTAACTCGAATTCAGAATTCACATACATACATACATACATGTATACAAACGGACATATAAAATAATAATCATTTTATGTGTAAATATCCGATTTTAACATTCTTAACAAATTTAAACTGATCTCAGTGTATGACAGTATGACTTCTTAAGTTCTTCGTTTTATAAACGATTCCGAACTCTGCTTTTATTTAAATTCACCCGACTAAATACACTTTCGGTATTTGCGATTTGTGGTGAAATCATTTCAGAAATTTTTTGTTTTTTCTAAATTCTGTAAAGTTTGGTTGTTTAGTTGAAAATAAAAAAATCAGAATATACCAAAAATTGACTCTAAAAATTCAATTTTAAAAACAAGTTGCCACATTTGTTAAATTTAGAAAAATCGTATTAGTGTATTTTCAGAGGTGGAAATCGTCCGAAATCGACAACAGGCTGATTCGAAATTATTACTATTTAATTTTGTTTATTTCACTAGTGTTGAAATATGAGTACACATGCATACATACATACATACATACACACGTACACATGCATCATTGCCACGTGTGTATCGTTTACTTTTATAAGTTGTTGAGTCGCCCTTTTTTGCAGTGTAAAGACCTCCTTTCACTATCCTACAAAGCCGTCCTATTCGACCAATTATATATATATGTGTGCTGAAAAAATGAAATAGTGTGGCATAACAATGTGCAATTATTATGGCAGGCAAGAGTTTATGAAAATTTTCATAAAATGATAGTTTTGTGCGATCAGAGTTGCTTTTACTTCAAGCAGCCGAACAAAGAATTATTTTTTTGTGACGCAAAAGAAGAAAGACCTAGAAAAGTTACACGACTATTAAAGTTTTGTTTAGAGTTTTATGTTTTATGACAATTAACCTTTTCTACAGCACCAAATATAATGAATTATATCTGATTATATTCTACAAGCAGAAAACATCTGATTTTGTAATTCATTTAAATGATAGTCTGCCACCAGCAACGCCATTTTGATTTAATTTCTCAAAATAGGAGGGTATCACTATCACACTTTCGTGTGAATGAATTGTACGATTGGGTAGGATAGGGTAACGAGACCTTCCAATTCCCCTATTGCTATCTTATTTCTTTTTTTTAATTTGTACTCATTATTGACGCGGAATATAATAAAGTCAAGGCAAACAAGACAAACACTCTCGTGAAGAACATTAGAAGACTCTTCAAATCTGCAGCCGTTCGTGATAATAGTTCTGTTGTCAGCCATTCACCCAAAGGAGTCAACTCTAACGATCCAACCACTAACGAGGGGCAATGGGATTGCGGCAATTGAAGTCTTTGGAATGCACCTTATTAATGAAAAGAAAGCATACGGACCAATCTGCAGAGGGCAACTCAAAATAATAGGCGCACCTACTTTGAGACAACTTGGCTGTTTAGTGAAGCTGCTTATGAGAACGCACACTTAATTGCCGCACCTGTGCGGTACCCACATAACTTGATTACGAGGTGTGTCCTTAAAACAGTGCAGCGTGTAAGGCATGCTTTAAAAATTTAAGGCAATTTATATTTATTATTACATGTGTTGGAATTATTTTGTGCGCATCTGTATTACATTCTTCAAAAAAAAAAGATTTTTCTATCAGCATTCGCAGAAAAAAAATAAGTAATGACTTATGACTTGATAAAGATACCCTGTTCACAATATGAAATTAATTATTTTGAACATAATTTTAATTTTACTCTACAAACTTTCTTCGCCTATGTAGCGAATGTTTAGTTTCCGCATTCTCTTCATTTTCCGTATCAGAAGAGGTAAGTAAAGTCGCACAAAATAGTGCACCTTCGCCCACTCCCGTTTCGTCTTCAAATAACACATTCAAAATTTTCAGCGTGTAAACAGGTCCAAAGTAATAATAGTTAACATGGTACTGAACAGAGTTGGATCCAGTTTTAAAAAATATGTGCGTACATGTGCATGGATGTGTGAATACATATGCAAAGTATGTGTGTGTGTACAGTTACATGATCAGTTACATTTACCGGTAACCATCGCAAGTTTGGCTGTCGTTAAAATTTATTCTGTATTTGCATTTCAGTTCGAGGTGATTAAAGAGAAGAGTAGAAACAGAAATGATGCAGTGGGCGGATACCTCATTTATACCAGACCTCCCCAAAGGGCCACTGTGCACTTATCGCAACAGAGTAAATTTCGATTGGAAACGTTTAAGGCTGATATTTGAAAAGGAGCAGGGCTTGCGCATTAAAGTAAGGTCTTTTGGTGTATTTATTCCAACTAGAAGATACAAATATAAGAAATTGTCTTCTTTTATTAGTACGCAGTATGGAAGATTTTAGAATATTATCGCTTCCTTTCCCATCCTATTGCACATTCACCCACCGATGAAGAAAAACGTTTCTATGCTATACAAATGAAGCGTATAGCCAATTTGATAGTTCCTTATAGATATATGGAAGGGCGCTCGTTTAGTGAAAAAACAAAATATTTAATGAGCATAAATGAGGCCTTGCATACATACTGTCCCAGTTTGTCGATGAAAATTGTCTTGGAAGTTGTTTGGTTTAATCATGCCATACGAAACTTCGGTACTGAACGTCATAGGAAATATTATGAAGATGCTTGGAACCGTGAAGTTATAATTTGTATGGCAAAAGCGGAAGTCTCACACGGCAGTATTACCAATACCATTCGCACCACTGCCACTTATGACCCCGCAACTCAGGAGTTTATTATAAATACACCAGATTTGGACACTTACAAATTTTGTGTCGGGAACTTGCGAGGGACTGCTACGATTGCATTAACGTTAGCTAATTTATATACAGCCGATGGCATTAATAGAGCTGTGCATCATTTTTTAATACCCATAAGAGACCCAAAAACATTACAGCCGTATCCGGGTATTCTGGTAGGTGATATGAGGAATCAAATCGTCGGTATGAATACCTTTAACCACAATTTCGTTACATTTGCCAATTACCGCATACCACGTGATAACTTACTAAATCGGTGGAGTGATGTTACAACCGAAGGATTATATGAGACCTCTGTTGCACACCCGAGCATCGCTTATTGTTGTGCCACAGAAGTGTATTTTGTCTCTGCTGTTGGTGTTATGCAAGAATCGGTCAACAGCTTGTCAAGTGCTGCTGTTATAGCGGTACGCTATGCGGCTGTAAAAAAATACTTTGCGCCACTCCCGTTTATTGAGGATCCAGAACATGTTAGTGGAACTGTTATTTGATATTTTAGCAACGACAGTTTTTCGTGTTTTAATTATTTTCCTTTTGTTTTCTCAGCAAGAGAAAATATTTCCTTATTTGGCTGCCGCATGTGTTTTAAAGATTTATGTTGCTGAACTGGGTGAAGAATCTTTGAAGCTTGCTGATAAAAACAGGGATGATTCCAACGATGGCGGATTAACGGTAAGCAAGGACTTCCTTTACTTTTATTTAAATACGTGCACTATTTTCTTGGGAAACACAAAATGTTACAGTTAGAAGCAATAAGGGAAATGGATGTGATAATTTGCTCATCACACACCATGATATCACAGACGGAAGGTAATGCTATACAAACGGCCATGCAATCATGTGGTAGCAGCGGTTGCCAGAAGGCTTCCAAATTGGTTGAATTACGAAATAATCACGATCGAGGAAGTTATACTAATAATTGGTGTGAACTTCCCTCCAACTGGTTGCTAATACAATGGAATCATCCTGCCAAGACTCCACTAAATAGTGTAAATTTTCTATCCCAACGAGAAATCATACTCACTTACACGTTCTTAAGTGTCTCAAAGGCTCACGAAATTGGATCGGTAGCATGTAAGTTCCTTCTAGTTAAATGAACAGATTTTCCCTAATAATAATTCTCATTCAACTGTGTTTATTTATGTTGCCTCTTGGTTGTCGCTTCAGTTACTTTGACCTGTTACAAATGGCTGTTGTGTTATTTACTGAAAACCACTTGCGAGAAAAGAACTGGAAATGCTAATGCAGGAAGTCATTATCTTCAGAGCCCTACTAATTCTGACAAGATCTCTATAGAAAAATTGCATATTGTCTATGCCGAATATTACTGTATGAGTCGTGTTATTGATCGAATTCAACGACCCGATGTTAGCGAAGAGTATGCCCACATTTTGAAATTGGTTTTTGACGTCTATGCCATGGCGTGTATAAATCGTCATATGACTACTTTCTATATTGGCGGTTTTGCGTCCGGCCCCCGTTTTTTCAATGCTATTAATACACGACTGTTGGAAAAATGTGCTGTACTAAAGGATTCAGCCGTGGCTGTGGCAGATTCCTTGGCACCACCTGATTTTGCTTTGAACTCGGTAATTGGGCAGTCGGATGGTTTTTTATATGAGAACTTGCAATACCAGCCTAGGAATAGTCCTGGAGCATTCGAGTTACCACAATGGTATGATGTAATCAAACATCAAATGTGGTGTAAATTTTATTCAATTGCGTTTCCTTTTTAAAAAAAATAATGGAAAATATTTCTCTCTATTGTGTAACACAATTAAGCATTTATAATTTGCAGAAAGTGGAATTAATTATATTTTTTAAACGATATTGTTATAACTGCCGATGTTGAGCGTTTTATGAAGTGAATAAAAACGATATTATAAATTATAAATACTCTTGAAATGATTTTTATTTCGCACAGAAATTTGTTTTCTCCTTCAAAACCATTTTCATTCCAAAAGGATTCCACACTCTCACGTTTCCCAGTGTAAGGCGAGAATTTAACTATCAAGTGTAAATCGCCTCTACGAAGTAGTGAATTTGTAGGCAAGTATGGCGTGGCCAGTCCTCCCTTTCCGAACACTTAGCAGGCGAGTTACATATACACATACTTCCACCAAAGAACTGGGACTTCCCCACCATAGTTAATAAGTACTTAAATAGGAAGTAAAATTTATTCTTTTTGTTTCACATCAACCAAATGAAAGAAAGTGCTTAAGATGTGAATAAAAATGGTAAAAATGGGTCGATACAAGACCATAGAAAGGAAAAGACGAGAAGATTCGGAGAATGTATTTTTTTTAGAGAATTAAAGAAAAAAAATACAACAAAAGCAGTAACAATAGAACAGCAACAATATCCGAGGCTACCAATGAATAGTCCACTGCAGTTCATGACGAAGCCCAAGGATGTCATAGAGTAGTTTATGTAACCATGATCAGTACCTGATTGATTTTTCTCTTAAGACGGTCCAGTATAAAAAATTCGTGGATGATATTGCCACCAAATCCTGCTATAATAGCAAATACAGACTCTCTATTAACATAATAATTATCATGTAAAATAATATCAATTGAAGAGTTAGATAATACTACTCCTGTTAATCTCCCCATAGAGAATTAAAATACAAATCCTGGAGCTCATAAGTTACTGGGAGATGATCTTAATTGAGTTCCATATAAGGTAGCTAATCATCAAAAAATTTTAATTCTTGTTGGGACTGCAATAGTTATTGTTGCTGATATAAAATATGCTCGTGTATCAACATCTATTCCTACAGTAAATATATGATGAGCTCATACAATAAATCCTAATAATCCAATAGCTAGTATTGCGTAGATTATACCTAAAGATCCAAATGTTTCTTTTTTTCCTGATTCTTGACTAACAATATGAGAAATTATTACAAATCCTAGTAAAATTAAAATATATACTTCTGGATGACCAAAATATCAAAATAAATGTTTATATAAAATTGGATCTCCTCCTCCTGCTGGATCAAAGAATGAAGTACTTAGATTTCGATCAGTTAATAGTATAGTAATAGCTCCAGCTAAAACTGGTGAAGATAATAAAAGTAATAAAGCTGTAATAGCTACTGATCATACAAGTAAAGGCATTCGAATTGATCAAATTCCAGCTAAATCAACAGATGAACCTCTCTGAGCAATATTAGATTATATGGGAGGGTAAACAGTTCATCCTGCACCAGCCCCCTTTTCAATTATTCTTCTTGAGAGTAAGAAAGTAAGTGCATGGGTTAATAATCAAAAGTTATATTATTTATACGTGGAAATGCTATATCTGGAGCTCCTAACATTAATGGAACTAATCAATTTCCAAATCCTCCAATTATAATTGGTATCACTATAAAAAAAATTATAATAAAAGCCTGAGCTGTAACAATTACAATATAGATTTGATCATTTCCAATTAATGTTCCAGGGAGTCCTAATTCAGTACGAATTAAAATTCTTAAAGAAGTTCCTACTATTCCTGCTCAAGCTCCAAAAATAAAATATCAGGCACCAATATCTTTATGATTAGTAGAAAATAGCCATTATTGCGATTAAATGGCTGAAAATAGGCGATAAATTGTAAATTTACTTACGAGATATTTCTCTTTAATCAATAATTAATAATTAATAATTATTTCTGGCTTTAAAGTCAATAATGACATTAGACTGCAATTCTAAAGGACTATTCTTAACTATTCTGTAATAAATACATCACTTCGCAAACATAAAAAAACCGAAACTCCAGCGGAAGTTTATATGACCATGTTCCACGAAATTAAAGAGGAATTGCAAAAGCAAAATTTTACGATGATTTACACTGACGGTTCAAAAAATGGGACCATTCATCTTATAGTATAGTCTCGGACGATTCTCTTATTAAAGCATCATTACTACCAGTATATAGTTCAACTTCCCCCGCTGAAATTATAGCAATCAATGAAGCTATAGAATACGCGCAGAATACCAGTGGTAAGTTTGCAATATTTACCGATTCACTAGCCTCAATCGACTCAATCAGTAACCTCTCCAACAACGAGTATTACCCTCAGATGATTAGACAAAGACTTATCTTTAACAGCCCCACAATAATACTCATCTGGATCCCTGGTTATGTGCAACTACCGGGTAATGAACACGCAGATAAAGAAGCAAAAAATGCGTTAATATCAACTTTACTAACTACACCCAACTATAATTTCGCGGACATAAAAAAACATATTAAAAATACTTTCTCACAAAAACTATTCGAAGTTTGGGACAATTTCTCAAATTGGTATAAAGAAGTAAATCCAAATAAAATGAGAATAACCAACATGTTTAAAGACCAAAACAATAGTTTTAATAGACGCGACCAAGTTGTATTGACTAGAGTCAGATTAGGACATACTATGGTAACACACAGTCATTTGTTTGATAAGAACCAGACAAATGTATGTAAATTTTACAATAAATCAGTTATTTCGATTAAACATTAATTCTAATATGCGAAAAATTCAAAATTCAAAGAGAAAACATTTTCAAAAATCTAGACGTGACTAGTATTTTACAAGACACGACATTAGACAATTCGGTTCTATTATTGGAGTTCCTTAAAGAATGTAAACTTTATCACTTATTATAAATAAATAAATTATTTTTACCGTTTATGTTCAACTGTATGAGCTTAACACCATACAAGTTATAGCTCCTATTCTAGCACGTAAGCTTATAATTAAGTTATCCGCCTTATGTCTATATAAAAAAAAAAAATTAAAGTTGCTATAACTGAAATATATATTGTTAGTTGTGGAATAATTACCCATTTTGGTAAAAATCCTACAAATGGGTCGGATGACAATAAATTAAATATAATAAAAAATTGTAATGATTTTGTATATAATTGATTTATATGAGAAATCTTGAATATATTAAATATATAGATTTAGTATATCAGTTAGTATTCATCCTAAATGATTCATTGATGAATAAGATATTAATTTTCGTAAAGAAGTTTGATTTAAACCTATTAATGCTCCAATTATTGCAGAAAGTATAATTGTAATTATTATTAATGGTTTAACCTTCAAGCGGTCTTCGGGTCAAATTTGACCCATTTTAAAAGAAAATTTTAGTTTGTTCTTAAAGGGCTTAGTTATTTTTTCATTATTTTGTGACTTTTATTTATTTTCAAATACTAACAACTAGTTTAGGTTTTTAGAAAAAAATATTGGGGAAAAAGCTTATATAAAATTTTTAGCATATAAAGTCTTTGGGTCAAATTTGACCCGGAGTAAAAAACTTGAACTTTAATGTAACGTAAAAATAAATTTACAACCCATCTCAAGATGTGACAGTTGATGAACAGCTAGTCCTCGAATGGGACAAAAATTGCTTGAGAAGCAAATGACTTTAGTTGGAACTATACGTAGACACAAGACTGAATTGCCATCGGAGCTTTTGGTAACTAAAGGTAGATCTGTATACTCTTCATTTTTTTGCTTCACCATTCATACATTCCTAAAAAAAATAAATCTGTAAGCCCTCTCAGCACTTTGCATCATAGCCTAGAAATTAGCAAAAGGAGGGGTAGATACCTTGTAAAAAGTTGTATCATGTTATTCAGGTAAAAGGAAGACCAATCGATGGCCTCAAGTAGTATTTAGCAATATAATAGATATATCGGCACACAATGCTTTTATATTATTTACATCGGCCAACCACGGCTGGAACGAAAACCGTCTTGCCAAACGTCGGCACTTTCTAGAAAACTTAGATATGCACCTTACAACACCCTATATAAAGCGGAGAAAAACGCTACCAAGACCACAATTTTCACGAGAAATTGCGCAAAATCTACGTGTTGCAGGCGAACAGCATGCATCAGCTTCAGTAAAATGCAAAGAAAAAATGTATGAACCTGCCAAAAATACATCAAAAAGAAGTCGTTGCCAATTATGTCCCAAAACAGATAATAAAACTCCACTTGTATGTTGTAGTTGTAAAAAATTTGTATGTAAACAACACTCTAATACAATAATAAAACTACAATAATATTCTCAATAAATGTTAACAAAAAATACACTGAATAAAGCTAAAACTAAAGTATTGTAATTAAAAGTACACTCACATGAAGAAAATAATTGTTTTCATATTAAATATTGTATGTGGATCAAATTTGGCCCAAAGAGCTTTACCGTCAGTAAATTTAAAGACCTAATGAAGGTTAATTATGATATAAGAAATTACAATTAAAGGTGCAATTTTTTGTCATGTTATTAAAATTAGGGAATTAGTTCATGATAATCCTTCTATTACATTAGGAAATGAAAAATGAAAAGGTGCTGCTCCTATTTTTAAAAGGAGAGATGAAAATATAATTAAAATATATTAAAAAAAAAGTTATACTCAAATTTTGATTTACTTATTAATTATAATTAATTATTATAATTGTTGTAAATAATAACGAAGATGATGCTATTGCTCGAGTTAAAAAATATTTTAAAGAAGATTCAGTAGATATTTTAATGTATTATCTCTTATTAGGGGGATAAAAGATAATAAATTAATTTCTAATCCTATTCAAATACTTAATCAAGAATTAGCTGAAATAGTCATAAAAGTTCCTCTTATAAAAATTACAAAAAATATAATTAAAAATTTAAAAAGAAAAGTAATTGTATCCTTTATAATCACGGTGTGAACCTAATAGCTTAAATTTAGCTTATCTTTTTAATTAAGGAGTTTATATATACACATACATATATATTTTAGTGTATGATGCACATATGTAAGTTATTGATACTTTTAGCAATAGTTTAATTCTATTAAATATAATAAATATAATCGTTTAAAATATGAAAAAATAAATTAAATTAATAAACGTAATAAATTACATTATTTACAGTATGAAGGAACCCTTTTAAATCAGGCAATTCATTAATCTAGATTGACTAATTTAAATTAAATTATTTATTATAATTTATATATATACATATAATGGAGTAATTATATATGGAGTATTTAATGGAGTAAATTTTAACTCAAATTTTTAATATAAGTATTAATAATTTTTATAAAGTATTTATTATATAATTAAATTGTATTATTTTAAATAATTTTTATTTGTTTATATATTAAAAAATATTTTTATATTTATTTGTTAATTTTTAAATATTTACTTTAATTAAATTGTTTATAAATATTTAATTTAATTAAGTTATTTAAGGATACTTAATTTTAATTTAGTTTCTATAAATATTTAATTTTAATTTAATTTAAGAATAGAGTATATGAAAATCAAAATGATTTTATATTAATTCTTGAAGTTATACAAATTAAAAAAGTTTCAATTAATAATGTTATACATACTGCTAATGGATGTTTTATATTAATAAAAATTATATTAAATGTAAGTATAATAAATAATAAAATTCATAAAATATTAGTCTTAAAAGATTATTCCTATTTTTGATTTACAAGACCAAACGTTTTTATTAAACTATTAAAAATAATCTTTATTTTTATTTGATGATTTTCTAGAGTTTTATTTATATGTAGTTGCGTTATTTTCTTTTATTTCAAATCGTAAACATTTACTTTCTATATTATTAAGTTTGGAATATATTGTTTTGAGTTTATTTTTATTATTATTTATTTATTTAAATATAATAAGTTATGAAAATTGTGTTTAGAATATATTTTAGAATATTTTTGACATTTAGAGTGTGTGAAGGTGCCTTAGGTATTTCTATTTTAGGTTCCATTATTCGTACACATGGAAATGATTATTTTCAAAGATTTAATATTTTTTAATGTTGAAATTAATTATAAATATAAATATAATTAATATTAATAGCTGCTGAATCAATTCTTATTAATAATAATTATTTAAATTTAATTTTATTAAATATTTTTTTTGTTATTAATGTTAGTAGAATAAATTTATTTATATTTTATTATTTACTTTATTTTTGATTTTGGGTTGAGGATATCAACTTGAATGTTTACAACATTATTTATTTATTATTTTTTTATTATATTATACTTTATACTTTATTAGTTTCTTTACCTAAATTAATTGGAATTTTTTATTTATATAAATAAATTGGTTCAATAAATTTTTATTGAAATTTTTAGTGAAACTACCTAATATTTTTAGTTCATTTTTGATTACCAAAAGCACATGTTGAAGCTCCTGTTTCCGGATCAATGATTTTAGCAGGTATTATATTAATATTAGGGGGGTATGGATATTTGAATTAGAATTAGTTTATTAGGTGGTGTTTTAGTAAGTTTTATTGGTTTACGTCAAATTGATTTAAAGGCATTAATTGCTCATCCTTCAGTAGTTCATATAGGAATAGTTTTATCAGGTCTTTTAAGTTTAATATATATATGTATGTATATATTTATTAGGGGGAATTTTTTTAATTAATAGAATTGCTAATTGGTCTTGATTTACTATATTAATATTATCTTTATTATCTTTTTTTAGAGCTGCTTATTCTTTATATTTATATTCTTATAGTCAACATGGTAAGATTTTTTCACGAGTTTATTGTTTTAGAATTATTCGAGAATTTTTTCGAATAATTTGGTTTCTTCATTGATTTTCTTTAAATTTATTAATTTTAAAGGGAGAAATGATTATATTATGGATTTCATTTAAATAGTTTAATAAAAATAGTAATTTATCGTGTCAAAGATAAGATGTTTCGTTAATTTAATTATTATTAGAATAATTTTTTTTTTGTTTGGGCTATTATTTATTTCTTGAGATTATAGAATTTTTATTGAATGAGAAATTGTATCTTTTAATTTAATAAATATTGTTATAACTTTTTTAATTTTTATATCATTTGTAAATAAAATAACTTTATATTGTTTTTGGGGTGCGCAACTAAGCGTCTAACCTTTATTTATTTGGCCACATTTCCTTAAAGCAGAACTTGTCCGCTCAACTGCTGAGTCTTATCCTGTCTTACATTGTTACTTACTTCTGCTTATAAATAATTTATGGAAATATAACTAGTTGTCTAGAGTTGAGTGACTTCCCAAAGTCACTCAAAAATAACTTAGCGAAATTATAGTTTTCATAGTCATGAGAAAGTATTGGATAACAATAATTCCAAACAGTACTTAAATGTACTTAGCAAATGCATCAGTTTGTTTTGACTGTGTGTAGGTGTGTGGTATTAATGTGGAGCACCAAAACACAACAACAAGTGTCCAGCACATAAATTGTGTCGTGCCTTTTCAAGTGCATATTTAGGGCATCAAATGACCGTCACATGTGTGAATGAAACTAATGTATTCCACATGTATTTAATGCGGGCAATTATGACTGTTGTGTTGTGCTACTTAGTGCGTGTCATACAGACTGCTGGGATCACACTACATGATAAAATTAATCGATTTATTTTCATACTTTTAATATTTGTTATATCTATAATTTTATTAATTATTAGACCTAATTTAATTAGAATTTTATTAGGATGGGATGGATTGGGACTTGTTTCTTATTGTTTAGTAATTTATTTTCAAGATGTTAAATCTATATATCAACAGCCTTACTTATTTATATATTATATTACTTGCTATTGCTTGAATATTGAATTATGGAAGTTGAAATGATGTATTTTTATAAGGATAACTAAAAGAGCAGCTATAGCAGCTCCTACTCTTGTTTCCGCTTTATTTCATTCTTCTACTTTAACTGGAATAGGGGCAAATTTTGAATTCGACTTAAAGAAAATTATTGCTTTATCTACTTTGAGTCAATTAGTATTGATGATAAGGATTTTATCTATAGGGTTTTACAAGTTTTATTTATTTAATATGAATAAGAATCAAGATATTCGATTAAGGGGGATTAATATTAATAATACCTTTAACTTCTTCATGTTTTAATCTTTCTAATTTAGCATTATGTGGTATACCTTTTTTATCAGCATTTTATTCAAAAGATTTAATTTTAGAAATAGTTTCTTTTTCTTATATTAATTTGAGATTTACATTTTTTTTCTTTAAATTTATTAGATTTATTAAAATTTATAGAAATTTATTATTAAAGAGAATAATTTTAAAATTTTTGGTGGGAGAATATTAAATTGATTAATTTTTAGTACTCCTGACTTGTTTATTTTACCTTTTTATTTGAAATGATTAACTATAGAATTACTAGGAAATATAATTTCTATAATTTCTTTATTTTTTTATAATAAATCTTTTAATAATTTTTATTATTCAAGTTTTTTAGGTTCAATGTGGTCTATACCTTATATTTCACCTAGAATGTATGCGCCGTTGCTACGTTATACCTCATTTTATTTACTCTAGAGTTAACTAATTTTGTGCCTCACTGTTCTTTACTTATTTCCCTTTTCTGACTTATTTCTTTCTTCTATGAGCAAAGAAGAGAGTAGTGGCCTGACCTGGTTGGTTGTGATTATTTCGTCGTTAATATCTTCTTGTTGTTGTTTATTAAGCCTTTAAATATATCACCGATACAAGTTCTCCATTGGAAGAGAGCATTTCCAAGTATTTTGTTGTTGTGCTACTCTGCTTAGTGAAATCAGAATTCACATACATACATACATACATGTATACAAACGTACATATAAAATAATAATCATTTTATGTGTAAATATCCGAATTTAACATTCTTAACAACAATTTTAACATTCTTCTTTAACATTCTTTAACATTCTTAACAGTATGACTTCTTAAGTTCTTCGTTTTATAAACGATTCCGAACTCTGCTTTTATTTAAATTCACCCGACTAAATACACTTTCGGTATTTGCGATTTGTGGTGAAATCATTTCAGAAATTTTTTGTTTTTTCTAAATTCTGTAAAGTTTGGTTGTTTAGTTGAAAATAAAAAAATCAGAATGTACCAAAAATTGACTCTAAAAATTCAATTTTAAAAACAAGTTGCCACATTTGTTAAATTTAGAAAAATCGTATTAGTGTATTTTCAGAGATGGAAATCGTCCGAAATCGACAACAGGCTGATTCGAAATTATTACTATTTAATTTTTTTTTTATTTCACTAGTGTTGAAATATGAGTACACATGCATACATACATACATACATACACACGTACACATGCATCATTGTATCGTTTACTTTTATAAGTTGTTGAGTCGCCCTTTTTTGCAGTGTAAAGACCTCCTTTCACTATCATCCAAAGCCGTCCTATTCGACCAATTATATATATATGTGTGGTGAAAAAATGAAATAGTGTGGCATAACAATGTGCAATTACTATGGCAAGCAAGAGTTTATGAAAATTTTCATAAAATGATAGTTTTGTGCGATCAGAGTTGCTTTTACTTCAAGCAGCCGAACAAAGAATTATTTTTTTGTGACGCAAAAGAAGACATTAGACATTATTTATCATAATGTTTCTCTTTAGAGGATTTTCCTCTATTTTGGTTAATTCATTTCACTAAATAATACCAGAGGCTTTGGAGCTCTTTTAAGTAAAGAATGCATAGAATATCATTTCTCAACGCCAAACTGTCCCAAACGGGAATGCTGACGCCGAAAGGTAGAAGAATACCACAACCGAGACAATAATAAGGAAATAAATATTGAAGAAGAATTATCAATTATAGAACAGATCACAATAACGCGGAAAATAATAAAGTCAAGGCGTATGCAAACACTCTCGTGAAGAACATTAGAAGACTCTTCAAATATGCAGCCGTTCGTGATAATAGTTCTGTTGTCAGCCATTCACCCAAAGGAGTCAACTCTAACGATCCAACCACTAACGAGGGGCAATGGGATTGCGGCAATTGAAGTCTTTGGAAAGCACCTTATTAATGAAAAGAAAGCATACGGACCAATCTGCAGAGGGCAACTCAAAATAATAGGCGCACGTACTTTGAGACAACTTGGCTGTTTAGTGAAGTTGCTTTGAGAACGCACACTTAATTGCAGCACTTGTGCGGTACCCACATAACTTCATTACGAGGTGTGTCCTTAAAACAGTGCAACGTGTAAGGAATGCTTTAAAAATTCAAGGCAATTTATGTTTATATTTATTACTAATTTTTAATTAAATAAGACTTTACCAAAATAATTTATAAAAATCAGAAAATATTACATGTGTTGGAATTATTTTGTGCGCGTCTGTATTACATTCTACATGCATTCGCAGAAAAAAAATAAGTAATGACTTATGACTTGATAACGATACCCTGTTCACGATATGAAATTAATTATTTTGAACATTATTTTAATTTTACTCTACGAGCTTTCTTCGTCTGTGTATCGAATGTTTAGTTTCCGCATTCTCTTCATCTTCCGTATCAGAAGAGGTAAGTGCAGTCGCACAAAATAGTGCACCTTCGCCCACTCCCGTTTCGTATTCCAATAACACATTCAAAAGTTTCAGCATGTAAACAGGTCCAAAGTAATAATAGTTAATTCAACATGGTACTGAACAGAGTTGGATCCAGTTTTAAAAAATATGTGCGTACATGTGCATGGATGTGTGAATACATATGCAAAGTATGTGTGTGTGTACAGTTACATGATCAGTTACATTTACCGGTAACCATCGCAAGTTTGGCTGGCGTTAAAATTTATTCTGTATTTGCATTTCAGTTCGAGGTGATTAAAGAGAAGAGTAGAAACAGATACGATGCAGTCTGCGGATACCTCATTTATACCAGACCTCCCCAAAGGGCCACTGTGCACTTATCGCAACAGAGTAAATTTCGATTGGAAACGTTTAAGGCTGATATTTGAAAACGAGGAGGGCTTGCGCATTAAAGTAAGTTCTTTTGTTGGATTTATTTGAACTAGAAGATACAAATATAAGAAATTGTCTTCTTTTATTAGTACGCAGTATGGAAGATTTTAGAATATTATCGCTTCCTTTCCCATCCTATTGCACATTCATCCACCGATGAAGAAAATCTTTTCTATGGTATACAAATGATCCGTATGGCCGATTTGATAGTTCCTCATAGATATATGGAAGGGCGCTCGTTTAGTGAAAAAACAAAGTATTTAATGAGCATAAATGAGGCCTTGCATACATACTGTCCCAGTTTGTCGATGAAAATTGCCTTGGACGTTGTTTGGTTTAATCATACCATACGAAACTTCGGTACTGAACGTCATAGGAAATATTATAATGATGCTTGGAACCGTAATGTCATAATTTGTATAGCGGAAAGGGAAGTCTCACACGGCAGTATTACCAAAACCATTCGCACCACTGCCACTTATGACCCCGCAACTCAGGAGTTTATTATAAATTCACCAGATTTTGAGACTGCCAAATATTGTGTCGGATATTTGGGAGCGATTGCTCCAATGGCATTAACGTTGGCTAATTTATATACACCCGATGGCATTAATAGAGGTGTGCATTGGTTTCTGATACCCATAACAGACTTAAAAACATTACAGCCGTATCCGGGTGTTCTGGCCATTAACAACGGTTGTTTTACTTTTGCCAATTACCGCATACCACGTGAAAATTTACTAAATCGGTGGAGTGATGTTACAATCGAAGGATTGTACGAGACCTCTGTTACACACTCGAGGAAGGAATACTGTAATTACACAGAATTATCATTTGTCACTCTTGTTACTATTATGCAAGAATCGGTTAATAATTTGTCAAATGCTGCTGTTATAGCGGTACGCTATGCGGCTGTAATACAATGCTTGTACTTACAAAATAACGGGCCCGCACTGACTTTAATTGAGGCTCCAATAAATGTTAGTGGAACTGTTATTTGATATTTTAGCAACGCCCGTTTTTCGTGTTTTAATTATTTTCTTTTTCTTTTCTCAGCAATGTATAATATTTCCTTATTTGGCTGCCGCATGTGTTTTAAAGATTTATGTCGCTGAACTGACTGAAGAATCTTTGAAGCTTGCTGATAAAAACAGGGATGATTCCAACGATGGCGGATTAACGGTAAGCAAGGACTTACTTTGCTTTTATTTAAATACATACTCTCTTTTCTTTAATTTTAATTTTACATTTGAGATCACGAAAATTTTGTTTTGAGTTTTAAGTCAATAAACCAGACTCGGGTTTACGTACTGAGGATGATGACACTCCAGCCTGAATATTTTGAAATTAAAATATTTATTTATTTTTTATGAAAGGCCCATAAAAGACATTCCAACACTCTTGAAAAATAGGACTGATTTCACGCCAATTTTATGTCAGCATTCGGAATATGCTTGAAAGGTCTTTTTATATAGAAATATTTTTTATTCCCTGTTACAGTTGGAAGCATTAAAGGAAATGAATGCGATTATTTGCTCATCTCTGATCATGATATCACGGACGGCAGGTGGTGGCATACAAACGGCCATACAATTATGTGGTAGCAGCGGTTGCCTCAAGGCTTCCAAATTACTTGACTTACGAGATAACCACGATCAAGAAAGGTATACTAATAATTTGTGTGAACTGAGATCCAACTGGTTACTAATGCAATGGAATCATCCTGCCAAGACTTCACTCAATAGTGTAAATTTTCTATCCCAACGAGAAATCATACTCACTTACACGTTCTTAAGTGTCTCAAAGGCTCACGAAATTGGATCGGTAGCGTGTAAGTTCCTTATAGTTAAATGAACAGATTTTCCCTAATAATAATTCTCATTCAACTGTGTTTATTTATGTTGCCCCTTGGTTGCCGCTTCAGTTACTTTGATGTGTTACAAGTGGCTGTTGTGTCATTTACTGAAAACCACTTGCGAGAAAAGAACTGGAAATGCTAATGCAGGAAGTCATTATCTTCAGAGCCCTACTAATTCTGACAAGATCTCTATAGAAAAACTGCATATTGTCTATGACGAATATTACTGTTTGAGTCGTGTTGTTGATCGAATTCAACGACCCGATGTTAGCGAAGAGTATGACCACATTTTGAAATTGGTTCTAGACATCTATGCCATGTGGAGTCTAAATTTTCATATGACCACTTTCTATATGGGCGGTTTTGCGTCCGGCCCCAGTTTTTTAAATGCTAATAATACACGACTGTTGGAAAAATGTGCTGTACTAAAGGATTCAGCCGTGGCTGTGGCAGATGCCTTGGCACCACCTGATTTTACTTTGAACTCGGTAATTGGGCAGTCGGATGGTTTTTTATATGAGGACTTGCAATACCAGCTTAGGACAAATCCTGGAGCATTCGAATTACCAGAATGGTGTGATGTAATCAAACATCAAATGTGGTGTAAATTTTATTCAATTGCGTTTCCTTTTTAAAAAAAAATAATGGAAAATATTTCTCTCTATTGTGTAACACAATTAAGCATTTATAATTTGCAGAAAGTGGAACTAATTATATTTTTTAAACGATATGTTTTATGAAGTGAATAAAAAAGATATTATAAATTATAAATATTCTTGAAATGATTTTTATTTCGCACAGAAATTTGTTTTCTCCTTCAAAACCATTTTCATTCCAAAAGGATTCCACACTCTCACGTTTCCCAGTGTAAGGCGAGAATTTAACTATCAAGTGTAAATCGCCTCTACGAAGTAGTGAATTTGTAGGCAAGTATGGCGTGGCCAGTCCTCCCTTTCCGAACTCTTAGCAGGCGAGTTACATATACACATACTTCCACCAAAGGACTGGGACTTCCCCACCATAGTTAATAAGTACTTAAATAGGAAGTAAAATTTATTCTTTTTGTTTCACATCAACCAAATGAAGGAAAGTGCAACTCTGTGCTTAAGATGTGAATATAAATGGTAAAAATGGGTCGATACAAGACCATAGAAAGCAAAAGACGAGAAGATTCGGAGAATGTATTTTTTTTAGAGAATTAAAGAAAAAAAATACAACAAAAGCAGTAACAATAGAACAGCAACAATATCCGAGGCTACCAATGAATAGTCCACTGCAGTTCATGACGAAGCCCAAGGATGTCATAGAGTAGTTTATGTAACCATGATCAGTACCTGATTGATTTTTCTCTTAAGACGGTCCAGTATAAAAAATTCGTGGATGATATTGCCACCAAATCCTGCTATAATAGCAAATACAGACTCTCTATTAACATAATAATTATCATGTAAAATAATATCAATTGAAGAGTTAGATAATACTACTCCTGTTAATCTCCCCATAGAGAATTAAAATACAAATCCTGGAGCTCATAAGTTACTGGGAGATGATCTTAATTGAGTTCCATATAAGGTAGCTAATCATCAAAAAATTTTAATTCTTGTTGGGACTGCAATAGTTATTGTTGCTGATATAAAATATGCTCGTGTATCAACATCTATTCCTACAGTAAATATATGATGAGCTCATACAATAAATCCTAATAATCCAATAGCTAGTATTGCGTAGATTATACCTAAAGATCCAAATGTTTCTTTTTTTCCTGATTCTTGACTAACAATATGAGAAATTATTACAAATCCTAGTAAAATTAAAATATATACTTCTGGATGACCAAAATATCAAAATAAATGTTTATATAAAATTGGATCTCCTCCTCCTGCTGGATCAAAGAATGAAGTACTTAGATTTCGATCAGTTAATAGTATAGTAATAGCTCCAGCTAAAACTGGTGAAGATAATAAAAGTAATAAAGCTGTAATAGCTACTGATCATACAAGTAAAGGCATTCGAATTGATCAAATTCCAGCTAAATCAACAGATGAACCTCTCTGAGCAATATTAGATTATATGGGAGGGTAAACAGTTCATCCTGCACCAGCCCCCTTTTCAATTATTCTTCTTGAGAGTAAGAAAGTAAGTGCAGGGGTTAATAATCAAAAGTTATATTATTTATACGTGGAAATGCTATATCTGGAGCTCCTAACATTAATGGAACTAATCAATTTCCAAATCCTCCAATTATAATTGGTATCACTATAAAAAAAATTATAATAAAAGCCTGAGCTGTAACAATTACAATATAGATTTGATCATTTCCAATTAATGTTCCAGGGAGTCCTAATTCAGTACGAATTAAAATTCTTAAAGAAGTTCCTACTATTCCTGCTCAAGCTCCAAAAATAAAATATCAGGCACCAATATCTTTATGATTAGTAGAAAATAGCCATTATTGCGATTAAATGGCTGAAAATAGGCGATAAATTGTAAATTTACTTACGAGATATTTCTCTTTAATCAATAATTAATAATTAATAATTATTTCTGGCTTTAAAGTCAATAATGACATTAGACTGCAATTCTAAAGGACTATTCTTAACTATTCTGTAATAAATACATCACTTCGCAAACATAAAAAAACCGAAACTCCAGCGGAAGTTTATATGACCATGTTCCACGAAATTAAAGAGGAATTGCAAAAGCAAAATTTTACGATGATTTACACTGACGGTTCAAAAAATGGGACCATTCATCTTATAGTATAGTCTCGGACGATTCTCTTATTAAAGCATCATTACTACCAGTATATAGTTCAACTTCCCCCGCTGAAATTATAGCAATCAATGAAGCTATAGAATACGCGCAGAATACCAGTGGTAAGTTTGCAATATTTACCGATTCACTAGCCTCAATCGACTCAATCAGTAACCTCTCCAACAACGAGTATTACCCTCAGATGATTAGACAAAGACTTATCTTTAACAGCCCCACAATAATACTCATCTGGATCCCTGGTTATGTGCAACTACCGGGTAATGAACACGCAGATAAAGAAGCAAAAAATGCGTTAATATCAACTTTACTAACTACACCCAACTATAATTTCGCGGACATAAAAAAACATATTAAAAATACTTTCTCACAAAAACTATTCGAAGTTTGGGACAATTTCTCAAATTGGTATAAAGAAGTAAATCCAAATAAAATGAGAATAACCAACATGTTTAAAGACCAAAACAATAGTTTTAATAGACGCGACCAAGTTGTATTGACTAGAGTCAGATTAGGACATACTATGGTAACACACAGTCATTTGTTTGATAAGAACCAGACAAATGTATGTAAATTTTACAATAAATCAGTTATTTCGATTAAACATTAATTCTAATATGCGAAAAATTCAAAATTCAAAGAGAAAACATTTTCAAAAATCTAGACGTGACTAGTATTTTACAAGACACGACATTAGACAATTCGGTTCTATTATTGGAGTTCCTTAAAGAATGTAAACTTTATCACTTATTATAAATAAATAAATTATTTTTACCGTTTATGTTCAACTGTATGAGCTTAACACCATACAAGTTATAGCTCCTATTCTAGCACGTAAGCTTATAATTAAGTTATCCGCCTTATGTCTATATAAAAAAAAAAAATTAAAGTTGCTATAACTGAAATATATATTGTTAGTTGTGGAATAATTACCCATTTTGGTAAAAATCCTAAAAATGGGTCGGAGGACAATAAATTAAATATAATAAAAAATTGTAATGATTTTGTACATAATTGATTTATATTAGAAATCTTGAATATATTAAATATATAGATTTAGTATTCATCCTAAATGATTCATTGATGAATAAGATATTAATTTTCGTAAAGAAGTTTGATTTAAACCTATTAATGCTCCAATTATTGCAGAAAGTATAATTGTAATTATTATTAATGGTTTAACCTTCAAGCGGTCTTCGGGTCAAATTTGACCCATTTTAAAAGAAAATTTTAGTTTGTTCTTAAAGGGCTTAGTTATTTTTTCATTATTTTGTGACTTTTATTTATTTTCAAATACTAACAACTAGTTTAGGTTTTTAGAAAAAAATATTGGGGAAAAAGCTTATATAAAATTTTTAGCATATAAAGTCTTTGGGTCAAATTTGACCCGGAGTAAAAAACTTGAACTTTAATGTAACGTAAAAATAAATTTACAACCCATCTCAAGATGTGACAGTTGATGAACAGCTAGTCCTCGAATGGGACAAAAATTGCTTGAGAAGCAAATGACTTTAGTTGGAACTATACGTAGACACAAGACTGAATTGCCATCGGAGCTTTTGGTAACTAAAGGTAGATCTGTATACTCTTCATTTTTTTGCTTCACCATTCATACATTCCTAAAAAAAATAAATCTGTAAGCCCTCTCAGCACTTTGCATCATAGCCTAGAAATTAGCAAAAGGAGGGGTAGATACCTTGTAAAAAGTTGTATCATGTTATTCAGGTAAAAGGAAGACCAATCGATGGCCTCAAGTAGTATTTAGCAATATAATAGATATATCGGCACACAATGCTTTTATATTATTTACATCGGCCAACCACGGCTGGAACGAAAACCGTCTTGCCAAACGTCGGCACTTTCTAGAAAACTTAGATATGCACCTTACAACACCCTATATAAAGCGGAGAAAAACGCTACCAAGACCACAATTTTCACGAGAAATTGCGCAAAATCTACGTGTTGCAGGCGAACAGCATGCATCAGCTTCAGTAAAATGCAAAGAAAAAATGTATGAACCTGCCAAAAATACATCAAAAAGAAGTCGTTGCCAATTATGTCCCAAAACAGATAATAAAACTCCACTTGTATGTTGTAGTTGTAAAAAATTTGTATGTAAACAACACTCTAATACAATAATAAAAATACAATAATATTCTCAATAAATGTTAACAAAAAATACACTGAATAAAGCTAAAACTAAAGTATTGTAATTAAAAGTACACTCACATGAAGAAAATAATTGTTTTCATATTAAATATTGTATGTGGATCAAATTTGGCCCAAAGAGCTTTATCGTCAGTAAATTTAAAGACCTAATGAAGGTTAATTATGATATAAGAAATTACAATTGAAGGGAATTAGTTCATGATAATCCTTCTATTACATTAGGAAATGAAAAATGAAAAGGTGCTGCTCCTATTTTTAAAAGGAGAGATGAAAATATAATTAAAATATATTAAAAAAAAGTTATACTCAAATTTTGATTTACTTATTAATTATAATTAATTATTATAATTGTTGTAAATAATAAGGAAGATGATGCTATTGCCCGAGTTAAAAAATATTTTAAAGAAGATTCAGTAGATATTTTAATGTATTATCTCTTATTAGGGGGATAAAAGATAATAAATTAATTTCTAATCCTATTCAAATACTTAATCAAGAATTAGCTGAAATAGTCATAAAAGTTCCTCTTATAAAAATTACAAAAAATATAATTAAAAATTTAAAAAGAAAAGTAATTGTATCCTTTATAATCACGGTGTGAACCTAATAGCTTAAATTTAGCTTATCTTTTTAATTAAGGAGTTTATATATACACATACATATATATTTTAGTGTATGATGCACATATGTAAGTTATTGATACTTTTAGCAATAGTTTAATTCTATTAAATATAATAAATATAATCGTTTAAAATATGAAAAAATAAATTAAATTAATAAACGTAATAAATTACATTATTTACAGTATGAAGGAACCCTTTTAAATCAGGCAATTCATTAATCTAGATTGACTAATTTAAATTAAATTATTTATTATAATTTATATATATACATATATATACCTAAATCTATTAAAATAAATAATTTTATATAGTGAAAATTATATATAAATTAATCTTTCTTATAGTCTTTTTGGTATTTTTAAAATTTTATAATTTTATAAATAAATAAAATATATTAAATTATTTTTAATTTATGTAATTAAAATTAGTAAAAGAAATGTATAATTTATGACTTTATTATAATTTATTAATCTATTTTATATATATTTAATGGAGTAAATTTTAACTCAAATTTTTAATATAAGTATTAATAATTTTTATAAAAAAATTATTATATAATTAAATTGTATTATTTTAAATAATTTTTATTTGTTTATATATTAAAAAATATTTTTATATTTATTTGCTAATTTTCACATATTTAATTTAAATTAATTGTTTATAAATATTTAATTTAATTAAGTTATTTAAGGATACTTAATTTTAATTTAGTTTCTATAAATATTTAATTTTAATTTAATTTAAGAATAGAGTATATGAAAATCAAAATGATTTTATATTAATTCTTGAAGTTATACAAATTAAAAAAGTTTCAATTAATAATGTTATACATACTGCTAATGGATGTTTTATATTAATAAAAATTATATTAAATGTAAGTATAATAAATAATAAAATTCATAAAATATTAGTCTTAAAAGATTATTCCTATTTTTGATTTACAAGACCAAATGTTTTTATTAAACTATTAAAAATAATCTTTATTTTTATTTGATGATTTTCTAGAGTTTTATTTATATGTAGTTGCGTTATTTTCTTTTATTTCAAATCGTAAACATTTACTTTCTATATTATTAAGTTTGGAATATATTGTTTTGAGTTTATTTTTATTATTATTTATTTATTTAAATATAATAAGTTATGAAAATTGTGTTTAGAATATATTTTAGAATATTTTTGACATTTAGAGTGTGTGAAGGTGCCTTAGGTATTTCTATTTTAGGTTCCATTATTCGTACACATGGAAATGATTATTTTCAAAGATTTAATATTTTTTAATGTTGAAATTAATTATAAATATAAATATAATTAATATTAATAGCTGCTGAATCAATTCTTATTAATAATAATTATTTAAATTTAATTTTATTAAATATTTTTTTTGTTATTAATGTTAGTAGAATAAATTTATTTATATTTTATTATTTACTTTATTTTTGATTTTGGGTTGAGGATATCAACTTGAATGTTTACAACATTATTTATTTATTATTTTTTTATTATATTATACTTTATACTTTATTAGTTTCTTTACCTTAATTAATTGGAATTTTTTATTTATATAAATAAATTGGTTCAATAAATTTTTATTGAAATTTTTAGTGAAACTACCTAATATTTTTAGTTCATTTTTGATTACCAAAAGCACATGTTGAAGCTCCTGTTTCCGGATCAATGATTTTAGCAGGTATTATATTAATATTAGGGGGGTATGGATATTTGAATTAGAATTAGTTTATTAGGTGGTGTTTTAGTAAGTTTTATTGGCTTATGTCAAATTGATTTAAAGGCATCAATTGCTCATCCTTCAGTAGTTCATATAGGAATAGTTTTATCAGGTCTTTTAAGTTTAATATATATATGTATGTATATATTTATTAGGGGGAATTTTTTTAATTAATAGAATTGCTAATTGGTCTTGATTTACTATATTAATATTATCTTTATTATCTTTTTTTAGAGCTGCTTATTCTTTATATTTATATTCTTATAGTCAACATGGTAAGATTTTTTCACGAGTTTATTGTTTTAGAATTATTCGAGAATTTTTTCGTATAATTTGGTTTCTTCATTAATTTTCTTTAAATTTATTAATTTTAAAGGGAGAAATGATTATATTATGGATTTCATTTAAATAGTTTAATAAAAATAGTAATTTGTCGTGTCAAAGATAAGATGTTTCGTTAATTTAATTATTATTAGAATAATTTTTTTTTTGTTTGGGCTATTATTTATTTCTTGAGATTATAGAATTTTTATTGAATGAGAAATTGTATCTTTTAATTTAATAAATATTGTTATAACTTTTTTAATTTTTATATCATTTGTTATGTTAATTTCATCTTTAGTGATTTATTATAGAAAAGAATATATAATTAGTGATGATAAAATTAATCGATTTATTTTCATACTTTTAATATTTGTTATATCTATAATTTTATTAATTATTAGACCTAATTTAATTAGAATTTTATTAGGATGGGATGGATTGGGACTTGTTTCTTATTGTTTAGTAATTTATTTTCAAGATGTTAAATCTTATAATGCGGGTATATCAACAGCCTGATCCAATCGAATTGGACATGTTTGCTTATTAATTGCTATTGCTTGAATGTTGAATTATGGAAGTTGAAATGATGTATTTTTATAAGGATAACTAAAAGAGCAGCTATAGCAGCTCCTACTCCTGTTTCCGCTTTATTTCATTCTTCTACTTTAGTAACTGGAATAGGGGCAAATTTTGAATTTGACTTAAAGAAAATTATTGCTTTATCTACTTTGAGTCAATTAGTATTGATGATAAGGATTTTATCTAAAGGATTTTACAAGTTTTATTTATTTAATATGAATAAGAATCAAGATATTCGATTAAGGGGGATTAAGATTAATAATACCTTTAACTTGTTCATGTTTTAATCTTTCTAATTTAGCATTATGTGGTATACCTTTTTTATCAGCATTTTATTCAAAAGATTTAATTTTAGAAATAGTTTCTTTTTCTTATATTAATTTGAGATTTACATTTTTTTTCTTTAAATTTATTAGATTTATTAAATTTTATAGAAATTTATTATTAAAGAGAATAATTTTAAAATTTTTGGTGGGAGAATATTAAATTGATTAATTTTTAGTACTCCTGACTTGTTTATTTTACGTTTTTATTTGGAATGATTACCTATAGGATTACTAGGAAATATAATTTCTATAATTTCTTTATTTTTTTACAATAAATCTTTTAATAATTTTTATTATTCAAGTTTTTTAGGTTCAATGTGGTCTATACCTTATATTTCACCTAGAATGTATGCGCCGTTGCTACGTTATACCTCATTTTATTTACTCTAGAGTTAACTAATTTTGTGCCTCACTGTTCTTTACTTATTTCCCTTTTCTGACTTATTTCTTTCTTCTATGAGCAAAGAAGAGAGTAGTGGCCTGACCTGGTTGGTTGTGATTATTTCGTCGTTAATATCTTCTTGTTGTTGTTTATTAAGCCTTTAAATATATCACCGATAAAAGTTCTCCATTGGAAGAGAGCATTTCCAAGTATTTTGTTGTTGTGCTACTCTGCTTAGTGAAATCAGAATTCACATACATACATACATACATGTATACAAACGTACATATAAAATAATAATCATTTTATGTGTAAATATCCGAATTTAACATTCTTAACAAATTTAAACTGATCTCAGTGTATGACAGTATGACTTCTTAAGTTCTTCGTTTTATAAACGATTCCGAACTCTGCTTTTATTTAAATTCACCCGACTAAATACACTTTCGGTATTTGCGATTTGTGGTGAAATCATTTCAGAAATTTTTTGTTTTTTCTAAATTCTGTAAAGTTTGGTTGTTTAGTTGAAAGTAAAAAAATCAGAATATACCAAAAATTGACTCTAAAAATTCAATTTTAAAAACAAGTTGCCACATTTGTTAAATTTAGAAAAATCGTATTAGTGTATTTTCAGAGGTGGAAATCGTCGAAATCGACAACAGGCTGATTCGAAATTATTACTATTTAATTTTTTTTATTTCACTAGTGTTGAAATATGAGTACACATGCATACATACATACATACACACGTACACATGCATCATTGCCACGTGTATCGTTTACTTTTATAAGTTGTTGAGTCGCCCTTTTTTGCAGTGTAAAGACCTCCTTTCACTATCCTACAAAGCCGTCCTATTCGACAAATTATATATATATGTGTGGTGAAAAAATGAAATAGTGTGGCATAACAATGTGCAATTACTATGGCAAGCAAGAGTTTATGAAAATTTTCATAAAATGATAGTTTTGTGCGATCAGAGTTGCTTTTACTTCAAGCAGCCGAACAAAGAATTATTTTTTTGTGACGCAAAAGAAGAAAGACCTAGAAAAGTTACACGACTATTAAAGTTTTGTTTAGAGTTTTATGTTTTATGACAATTAACCTTTTCTACAGCACCAAATATAATGAATTATATCTGATTATGTTCTACAAGCAGAAAACATCTGATTTTGTAATTCATTTAAATGATAGTCTGCCACCAGCAACGCCATTTTGATTTAATTTCTCAAAATAGGAGGGTATCACTATCACACTTTCGTGTGAATGAATTGTACGATTGGGTAGGATAGGGTAACGAGACCTTCCAATTCCCCTATTGCTATCTTATTTCTTTTTTTTAATTTGTACTCATTATTGACGCGGAAAATAATAAAGTCAAGGCGTATGCAAACACTCTCGTGAAGAACATTAGAAGACTCTTCAAATCTGCAGCCGTTCGTGATAATAGTTCTGTTTTCAGCCATTCACCCAAAGGAGTCAACTCTAACGATCCAACCACTAACGAGGGGCAATGGGATTGCGGCAATTGAAGTCTTTGGAATGCACCTTATTAATGAAAAGAAAGCATACGGACCAATCTGCAGAGGGCAACTCCAAATAACAGGCGCACCTACTTTGAGACAACTTGGCTGTTTAGTGAAGTTGCTTATGAGAACGCACACTTAATTGCCGCACCTGTGCGGTACCCACATAACTTGATTACGAGGTGTGTCCTTAAAACAGTGCAGCGTGTAAGGCATGCTTTAAAAATTTAAGGCAATTTATATTTATTATTACATGTGTTGGAATTATTTTGTGCGCGTCTGTATTACATTCTTCAAAAAAAAAAGATTTTTCTATCAGCATTCGCAGAAAAAAAATAAGTAATGACTTATGACTTGATAAAGATACCCTGTTCACGATATGAAATTAATTATTTTGAACATTATTTTAATTTTACTCTACAAGCTTTCTTCGTCTGTGTATCGAATGTTTAGTTTCCGCATTCTCTTCATTTTCCGTATCAGAAGAGGTAAGTAAAGTCGCACAAAATAGTGCACCTTCGCCCACTCCCGTTTCGTCTTCCAATAATACATCAAAAGTTTCAGCGTGTAAACAGGTCCAAAGTAATAATAGTTAACATGGTACTGAACAGAGTTGGATCCAGTTTTAAAAAATATGCGCGTACATGTGCATGGATATGTGAATACATATGCAAAATATGTGTGTGTGTACAGTTACATGATCAGTTACATTTACCGGTAACCATCGCAAGTTTGGCTGTCGTTAAAATTTAATCTGTATTTGCATTTCAGTTCGAGGTGATTAAAGAGAAGAGTAGAAACAGAAATGATGCAGTCTGCGGATACCTCATTTATACCAGACCTCCACAAAGGACCACTGTGCATTTATCGTGACAGAGTAAAGTTCGATTGGAAACGTTTAAGCCTGATATTTGAAAACGAGGAGGGCTTGCGCATTAAAGTAAGTTCTTTTGTTGGATTTATTTGAACTAGAAGATACAAATATAAGAAATTGTCTTCTTTTATTAGTACGCAGTATGGAAGATTTTAGAATATTATCGCTTCCTTTCCCATCCTATTGCACATTCACCCACCGATGAAGAAAAACGTTTCTATGCTATACAAATGAAGCGTATAGCCGATTTGATAGTTCCTCATAAATATATGGAAGGTCGCTCGTTTAGTGAAAAAACAAAATATTTAATGAGCATAAATGAGGCCTTGCATACATATTGTCCCAGTTTGTCGCTAAAAATTGCCTTGGACGTTGTTTGGTTTAATCATACCATACGAAACTTCGGTACTGAACGTCATAGGAAATATTATGAAGATGCTTGGAACCGTGCCGTTATAATTTGTATTGCGGAAGAGGAAGTCTCACACGGCAGTATTACCAAAACCATTTGCACCACTGCCACTTATGATCCCGTAACTCAGGAGTTTATTATAAATACACCAGGTTTTGAGACTGCCAAATATTGTGTCGGATACTTTGGAGGGCTTGCTCCAATGGCATTAACGTTGGCTAATTTATATACACCCGATGACATTAATAGAGGTGTGCATTGGTTTCTGATACCCATAAGAGACTCAAAAACATTACAGCCGTATCCGGGTGTTCTGGTAGGTGATATGAGGAATCAAATCGTCGGTATGAATACCTTTAACCACAATTTCGTTACATTTGCCAATTACCGCATACCACGTGAAAACTTACTAAATCGGTGGAGTGATGTTACAACCGAAGGATTGTACGAGACCTCTGTTGCACACCCGAGGTTGCCTTACTGTGCTATCACAGAAGTACATTTTGTCTATGGTGTTGTTGTTATGCAAGAATCGGTCAACAGCTTGTCAAGTGCTGCTGTTATAGCGGTACGCTATGCGGCTGTAAAAAAATACTTTGCGCCACTGCCGTTATTTGAGGATCCAGAACATGTTAGTGGAACTGTTATTTGATATTTTAGCAACGACAGTTTTTCGTGTTTTAATTATTTTCTTTTTGTTTTCTCAGCAAGAGAAAATATTTCCGTATTTGGCTGCCGCATGTGTTTTAAAGATTTATGTCGCCGAACTGACTGAAGAATCTTTAAAGCTTATTGATAAAAACAGGGATGATTCCAACGATGGCGGATTAACGGTAAGGAAGGACTTCCTTTGCTTTTATTTAAATACATACTCTCTTTTCTTGGGAGACACAAAATGCTGTTTTAATTTTACATTTGAGATCACGAAAATTTTGTTTTGAGTTTTAAGTCAATAAACCAGACTCGGGTTTACGTACTGAGGATGATGACACTCCAGCCTGAATCTTTTGAAATTAAAATATTTATTTATTTTTTTATGAAAGGCCCATAAAAGACATTCCAACACTCTTGAAAAATAGGACTGATTTCACGCCAATTTTATGTCAGCATTCGGAATATGCTTGAAAGGTCTTTTTAAATAGAAATATTTTTTATTCCCTGTTACAGTTGGAAGCACTAAAGGAAATGGGTGCGATTATTTGCTCATCAACGATCATGGTATCACGGACGGCAGGTGGTGGCATACAAACGGCCATACAATTATGTGGTAGCAACGGTTGCCTCAAGGCTTCCAAATTGCTTGACTTACGAGATAACCACGATCGAGAAAGGTATACTGATAATTTGTGTGAACTTCCCTCCAACTGGTTGCTAATACAATGGAATCATCCTGCCAAGACTCCACTAAATAGTGTAAATTTTCTATCCCAACGAGAAATCATACTCACTTACACGTTCTTAAGTGTCTCAATGACTCACGAAGTTGGATCGGTAGCATGTAAGATCCTTCTAGTTAAATGAACTGATTTTCCCTAATAATAATTCTCATTCAACTGTGTTTATTTATGTTGCCTCTTGGTTGTCGCTTCAGTTACTTTGACCTGTTACAAATGGCTGTTGTGTTATTTACTGAAAACCACTTGCGAGAAAAGAACTGGAAATGCTAATGCAGGAAGTCATTATCTTCAGAGCCCTACTAATTCTGACAAGATCTCGGCAGAAAAATTGCATATTGTCTATGCCGAATATTACTGTTTGAGTCATTTTGTTGATCGAATTCAACGACCCGATGTTAGCGAAGAGTATGCCCACATTTTGGAATTGGTTCTTGACATCTATGCCATGTGGAGTCTAAATTTTCATATGACCACTTTCTATATGGGCGGTTTTGCGTCCGGCCCCAGTTTTTTCAATGCTATTAATACACGACTGTTGGAAAAATGTGCTGTACTAAAGGATTCAGCCGTGGCTGTGGCAGATGCCTTGGCAGCACCTGATTTTGCTTTGAACTCGGTAATTGCGAAGTCGGATGGTTTGTTATATGAGAATGTGGAAGACCAGCTTAGGACAAATCCTGGAGCATTCGAATTACCACAATGGTATGATGTAATGAAACATCAAATGTGGTGTAAATTTTATTCAACTGCGTTTCCTTTTTAAAAAAAAATAATGGAAAATATTTCTCTCTATTGTGTAACACAATTAAGCATTTATAATTTGCAGAAAGTGGAATTAATTATATTTTTTAAACGATATTGTTATAACTGCCGATGTTGAGCGTTTTATGAAGTGAATAAAAAAGATATTATAAATTATAAATATTCTTGAAATGATTTTTATTTCGCACAGAAATTTGTTTTCTCCTTCAAAACCATTTTCATTCCAAAAGGATTCCACACTCTCACGTTTCCCAGTGTAAGGCGAGAATTTAACTATCAAGTGTAAATCGCCTCTACGAAGTAGTGAATTTGTAGGCAAGTATGGCGTGGCCAGTCCTCCCTTTCCGAACACTTAGCAGGCGAGTTACATATACACATACTTCCACCAAAGAACTGGGACTTCCCCACCATAGTTAATAAGTACTTAAATAGGAAGTAAAATTTATTCTTTTTGTTTCACATCAACCAAATGAAGGAAAGTGCAACTCTCTGCTTAAGATGTGAATATAAATGGTAAAAATGGGTCGATACAAGACCATAGAAAGGAAAAGACGAGAAGATTCGGAGAATGTACTTTTTTTTGGAGAAGTAAAGAGAAAAAATACAACGAAAGCAGTAACAATGGAACAGCAACAACTACAACAACGACATCATAAAATAGTATAACAAACACTAGCCTACAACAACTGCACTTCCGAGAGTTTCAAAAGCAACAGCCAAAGAAACCAATGAATGGTCCACTGCAGTTCATGACGAAGCCCAAGGATGTCATAGAGCAGTTCAGCGGGTACAGCTTTTGAGCCGTAATATTGCCATAATATCCTTTATTGAATCTGTGGAGCTGACTCGCGGCTTATGTAACAACGATCATAATAGACAGTCCATTATTGCCCCTATTATGGTTCACAACACCTAAGTGTTGTGTTGTAGAGCAGACAACACAACACCTATACCTTTTCCTGATTATGGTTTACAACATCTAGATCAATTGAAGAGTTAGCTAATACTACTCCTGTTAATCTCCCCATAGAGAATTAAAATACAAATCCTGGAGCTCATAAGTTACTGGGAGTTGATCTTAATTGAGTTCCATATAAGGTAGCTAATCATCAAAAAATTTTAATTCTTGTTGGGACTGCAATAATTATTGCTGCTGAGGTAAAATATGCTCGTGTATCAACATCTATTCCTACAGTAAATATATGATGAGCTCATACAATAAATCCTAATAATCCAATAGCTAGTATTGCGTAGATTATACCTAAAGATCCAAATGTTTCTTTTTTTCCTGATTCTTGACTAACAATATGAGAAATTATTACAAATCCTAGTAAAATTGGATCTCCTCCTCCTGCTGGATCAAAGAATGAAGTATTTAGATTTCGATCAGTTAATAGTATAGTAACAGCTCCAGCTAAAACTGGTGAAGATAATAAAAATAATAAGGCTGTAATAGCTACTGATCGTACAAATAAAGGCATTCAAATTGATCAAATTCCAGCTAAATCAACAGATGAACCTCTCTGAGCAATATTAGATTATATGGGAGGGTAAACAGTTCATCCTGCACCCAACCCCCTTTTCAATTATTCTTCTTGAGAGTAATAAAGTAAACTATGAGCAGGGGCTAATAATCAATTATTATATTATATTATTTGTACGTGGAGCTCCTGGAGCTATATCTGGAGCTCCTAACATTAATAGAACTAATCAATTTCCAAATCCTCCAATTATAATTGGTATCACTATAAAAAAAATTATAATAAAAGCGTGAGCTGTAACAATTACATTATAAATTTGATCATTTCCAATTAATGTTCCAGGGAGTCCTATTTCAGTACGAATTAAAATTCTTAAAGAAGTTCCTACTATTCCTGCTCAAGCTCCAAAAATAAAATATAAGGCACCAATATCTTTATGATTAGTAGAAAATAGCCATTATTGCGATTAAATGGCTGAAAATAGGCGATAAATTGTAAATTTGTTTATGTGATATTTGTCTTTAATCAATAATTAATAATTATTTCTGGCTTTATAGTCAATAATGACATTAGACTGCAATTCTAAAGGAGTCAATTATTACTAAAGCTTTAATTTTAAAGCTTAAGAGATTTCTTTTCTAATATTTATAGCTTTGAAGGCAACAACAAACGAACAACATGAAATTTGAATGTAACATTTTACCTTTCGCAAGTAATGTCGATCTTCAAATTGCCAAGCAAACCAAATATATTCTTTTCAACGACAATTCCCCTATCTGTAAATCCCTGAAAAAAGTTACTAAATCCAATAAAGTATACAAAAATCCCAGTGTTCTACAAAAAATACTCGAAACTCCAGCGGAAGTTTATATGACCATGTTCCACGAAATTAAAGAGGAATTGCAGAAGCAAAATTTTACGATGATTTACACTGACGGTTCAAAAAATGGGACCATTTCATCTTATAGTATAGTCTCGGACGATTCTCTTATTAAAGCATCATTACTACCAGTATATAGTTCAACTTCCCCCGCTGAAATTATAGCAATCAATGAAGCTATAGAATACGCGCAGAATACCAGTGGTAAGTTTGCAATATTTACCGATTCACTAGCCTCAATCGACTCAATCAGTAACCTCTCCAACAACGAGTATTACCCTCAGATGATTAGACAAAGACTTATCTTTAACACCCCCACAATAATACTCATCTGGATCCCTGGTCATGTGCAAATACCGGGTAATGAACACGCAGATAAAGAAGCAAAAAATGCGTTAATATCAACTTTACTAACTACACCCAACTATAATTTCGCGGACATAAAAAAACATATTAAAAATACTTTCTCACAAAAACTATTCGAAGTTTGGGACAATTTCTCAAATTGGTATAAAGAAGTAAATCCAAATAAAATGAGAATAACCAATATGTTTAAAGACCAAAACAACAGTTTTAATAGACGCGACCAAGTTGTATTGACTAGAGTCAGATTAGGACATACTATGGTAACACACAGTCATTTGTTTGATAAGAACGAGACAAATGTATGTAAATTTTACAATAAATCAGTTATTTCGATTAAACATTAATTCTAATATGCGAAAAATTCAAAATTCAAAGAGAAAACATTTTCAAAAATCTAGACGTGACTAGTATTTTACAAGACACGACATTAGACAATTCGGTTCTATTATTGGAGTTCCTTAAAGAATGTAAACTTTATCACTTATTATAAATAAATAAATTATTTTTGTTCAACTGTATGAGCTTAACACCATACAAGTTATAGCTCCTATTCTAGCACGTAAGCTTATAATTAAGTTATCCGCCTTATGTCTATATAAAAAAAAAAAAAAAAAAATTAAAGTTGCTATAAATGAAATATATATTGTTAGTTGTGGAATAATTACCCATTTTGGTAAAAATCCTAAAAATGGGTCGGATGACAATAAATTAAATATAATAAAAAATTGTAATGATTTTGTATATAATTGATTTATATGAGAAATCTTGAATATATTAAATATATAGATTTAGTATATCAGTTAGTATTCATCCTAAATGATTCATTGATGAATAAGATATTCATTTTCGTAAAGAAGTTTGATTTAAACCTATTAATGCTCCAATTATTGCAGAAAGTATAATTGTAATTATTATTAATGGTTTAATTATGATATAAGAAATCACAATTAAAGGTGCAATTTTTTGTCATGTTATTAAAATTAGGGAATTAGTTCATGATAATCCTTCTATTACATTAGGAAATGAAAAATGAAAAGGTGCTGCTCCTATTTTTAAAAGGAGAGATGAAAATATAATTAAAATATATTAAAAAAAAAGTTATACTCAAATTTTGATTTACTTATTAATTATAATTAATTATTATAATTGTTGTAAATAATAACGAAGATGATGCTATTGCTCGAGTTAAAAAATATTTTAAAGAAGATTCAGTAGATATTTTAATGTATTATCTCTTATTAGGGGGATAAAAGATAATAAATTAATTTCTAATCCTATTCAAATACTTAATCAAGAATTAGCTGAAATAGTAATAAAAGTTCCTCTTATAAAAATTACAAAAAATATAATTAAAAATTTAAAAAGAAAAGTAATTGTATCCTTTATAATCACGGTGTGAACCTAATAGCTTAAATTTAGCTTATCTTTTTAATTAAGGAGTTTATATATACACATACATATATGTTTTAGTGTATGATGCACATATGTAAGTTATTGATACTTTTAGCAATAGTTTAATTCTATTAAATATAATAAATATAATCGTTTAAAATATGAAAAAATAAATTAAATTAATAAACGTAATAAATTACATTATTTACAGTATGAAGGAACCCTTTTAAATCAGGCAATTCATTAATCTAGATTGACTAATTTAAATTAAATTATTTATTATATTTATATATATATACATATATATACCTAAATCTATTAAAATAAATAATTTTATATAGTGAAAATTATATATAAATTAATCTTTCTTATAGTCTTTTTAGTATTTTTAAAATTTAATAATTTTATAAATAAATAAAATATATTAAATTATTTTTAATTTATGTAATTAAAATTAGTAAAAGAAATGTATAATTTATTACTTTATTATAATTTATTAATCTATTTTATATATATTTAATGGAGTAAATTTTAACTCAAATTTTTAATATAAGTATTAATAATTTTTATAAAGTATTTATTATATAATTAAATTGTATTATTTTAAATAATTTTTATTTGTTTATATATTAAAAAATATTTTTATATTTATTTGTTAATTTTTAAATATTTACTTTAATTAAATTGTTTATAAATATTTAATTTAATTAAGTTATTTAAGGATACTTAATTTTAATTTAGTTTCTATAAATATTTAATTTTAATTTAATTTAAGAATAGAGTATATGAAAATCAAAATGATTTTATATTAATTCTTGAAGTTATACAAATTAAAAAAGTTTCAATTAATAATGTTATACATACTGCTAATGGATGTTTTATATTAATAAAAATTATATTAAATGTAAGTATAATAAATAATAAAATTCATAAAATATTAGTCTTAAAAGATTATTCCTATTTTTGATTTACAAGACCAAATGTTTTTATTAAACTATTAAAAATAATCTTTATTTTTATTTGATGATTTTCTAGAGTTTTATTTATATGTAGTTGCGTTATTTTCTTTTATTTCAAATCGTAAACATTTACTTTCTATATTATTAAGTTTGGAATATATTGTTTTGAGTTTATTTTTATTATTATTTATTTATTTAAATATAATAAGTTATGAAAATTGTGTTTAGAATATATTTTAGAATATTTTTGACATTTAGAGTGTGTGAAGGTGCTTTAGGTATTTCTATTTTAGGTTCCATTATTCGTACACATGGAAATGATTATTTTCAAAGATTTAATATTTTTTAATGTTGAAATTAATTATAATCCTATAGGTTTTATATCAAATAGATCTTGAATGGTTCAATTTTTTTTTTAAATTAGGGGGGTATAGATATTTCAATTAGAATTAGTTTATTAGGTGGTGTTTTAGTAAGTTTTATTGGCTTATGTCAAATTGATTTAAAGGCATCAATTGCTCATCCTTCAGTAGTTCATATAGGAATAGTTTTATCAGGTCTTTTAAGTTTAAGATATATATGTATGTATATATTTATTAGGGGGAATTTTTTTAATTAATAGAATTGCTAATTGGTCTTGATTTACTATATTAATATTATCTTTTTTTAGAGCTGCTTATTCTTTATATTTATATTCTTATAGTCAACATGGTAAGATTTTTTCACGAGTTTATTGTTTTAGAATTATTCGAGAATTTTTTCGAATAATTTGGTTTCTTCATTGATTTTCTTTAAATTTATTAATTTTAAAGGGAGAAATGATTATATTATGGATTTCATTTAAATAGTTTTATAAAAATAGTAATTTGTCGTGTCAAAGATAAGATGTTTCGTTAATTTAATTATTATTAGAATAAATTTTTTTTTGTTTGGGCTATTATTTATTTCTTGAGATTATAGAATTTTTATTGGATGAGAAATGGTATCTTTTAATTTAATAAATATTGTTATAACTTTTTTAATTTTTATATCATTTGTTATGTTAATTTCATCTTTAGTGATTTATTATAGAAAAGAATATATAATTAGTGATGATAAAATTAATCGATTTATTTTCATACTTTTAATATTTGTTATATCTATAATTTTATTAATTATTAGACCTAATTTAATTAGAATTTTATTAGGATGGGATGGATTGGGACTTGTTTCTTATTGTTTAGTAATTTATTTTCAAGATGTTAAATCTTATAATGCGGGTATATTAACAGCCTGATCCAATCGAATAATGATAAGGATTTTATCTATAGGGTTTTACAAGTTTTATTTATTTAATATGAATAAGAATCAAGATATTCGATTAAGGGGGATTAAGATTAATAATACCTTTAACTTCTTCATGTTTTAATCTTTCTAATTTAGCATTATGTGGTATACCTTTTTTATCAGCATTTTATTCAAAAGATTTAATTTTAGAAATAGTTTCTTTTTCTTATATTAATTTGAGATTTACATTTTTTTTCTTATATTTATTAGATTTATTAAATTTTATAGAAATTTATTATTAAAGAGAATAATTTTGGAATTTTTGGTGGGAGAATATTAAATTGATTAATTTTTAGTACTCCTGACTTGTTTATTTTACGTTTTTATTTGGAATGATTACCTATAGGATTACTAGGAAATATAATTTCTATAATTTCTTTATTTTTTTACAATAAATCTTTTAATAATTTTTATTATTCAAGTTTTTTAGGTTCAATGTGGTCTATACCTTATATTTCACCTAGAATGTATGCGCCGTTGCTACGTTATATCTCATTTTATTTACTCTAGAGTTAACTAATTTTGTGCCTCACTGTTCTTTACTTATTTCCCTTTTCTGACTTATTTCTTTCTTCTATGAGCAAAGAAGAGAGTAGTGGCCTGACCTGGTTGGTTGTGATTATTTCGTCGTTAATATCTTCTTGTTGTTGTTTATTAAGCCTTTAAATATATCACCGATACAAGTTCTCCATGGGATGAGAGCATTTCCAAGTATTTTGTTGTTGTGCTACTCTGCTCACTTACAACAATAAGGATCTCTTCTTCTTTATTGTCTGATCGTGCTCTGTAATAAATAAATTATTAAGTTGTTGGGAAGGCGGGCGGCTTATAGTGAAGACAGTTGGATTAATGTCCTCTATGGTAACTTTTTTGCTGCCTCGCGATGTTGCCAGAACTTTTTAGGAATGAAATCATCGAAAACTACAGATTTCTATGAAAAAAATTAACTCGAAATCAGAATTCGCATACATTCATACATACATGTATACAAACGTACATAAAAAATAATAAACATTTTATGTGTAAATATCCGAATTTAACATTCTTAACAAATTTAAACTGATCTCAGTGTATGACAGTATGACTTCTTAAGTTCTTCGTTTTATAAACGATTCCGAACTCTGCTTTTATTTAAATTCACCCGACTAAATACACTTTCGGTATTTGCGATTTGAGGTGAAATCATTTCAGAAATTTTCTGTTTTTTCTAAATTCTGTAAAGTTTGGTTGTTTAGTTGAAAATAAAAAAATCAGAATATACCAAAAATTGACTCTAAAAATTCAATTTTAAAAACAAGTTGCCACATTTGTTAAATTTAGAAAAATCGTATTAGTGTATTTTCAGAGATGGAAATCCTCCGAAATCGACAACAGGCTGATTCGAAATTATCACTATTTAATTTTTTTTTATTTCACTAGTGTTGAAATATGAGTACACAAGCATACATACATACATACACACGTACACATGCATCATTGCCACGTGTATCGTTTACTTTTATAAGTTGTTGAGTCGCCCTTTTTTGCAGTGTAAAGACCTCCTTTCACTATCCTACAAAGCCGTCCTATTCGACCAATTATATATATATGTGTGCTGCAAAAATGAAATAGTGTGGCATAAAAATGTGCAATTTTTACAAGCATAAAACATCTGATTTTGTAATTCATTTAAATGATAGTCTGCCACCAGGAACGCCATTTTAATTTAATTTCTCAAAATAGGAGGGTAGGATTGGGTAGGATAGTGAAAAGAGACCTCTCAGTTCCCCTATTGCTATCTTATTTCTTTTTTTTTATTCGTACTCATTACTGATTTCAGCTTTCTGTGAAGAGATTTCTAATGAATAATTAATTTTTTAATTATTTAATTTGCACTCAATTCATTTGTTTGGACATTATTTGTCATAATGTTTCTCTTTAGAGGATTTTCCTCTATTTTGGTTAATTCATTTCACTAAGTAATACCAGAGGCTTTGGAGCTCTTTTAAGTAAAGAATGCATAGAATATCATTTCTCAACGCCAAACTGTCCCAAACGGGAATGCTGACGCCGAAAGGTAGAAGAATACCACAACCGAGACAATAATAAGGAAATAAATATTGAAGAAGAATTATCAATTATAGAACAGATCACAATAACGCGGAATATAATAAAGTCAAGGCAAACAAGACAAACACTCTCGTGAAGAACATTAGAAGACTCTTCAAATATGCAGCCGTTCGTGATAATAGTTCTGTTGTCAGCCATTCACCCAAAGGAGTCAACTCTAACGATCCAACCACTAACGAGGGGCAATGGGATTGCGGCAATTGAAGTCTTTGGAATGCACCTTATTAATGAAAAGAAAGCATACGGACCAATCTGCAGAGGGCAACTCCAAATAACAGGCGCACCTACTTTGAGACAACTTGGCTGTTTAGTGAAGTTGCTTATGAGAACGCACACTTAATTGCCGCACCTGTGCGGTACCCACATAACTTGATTACGAGGTGTGTCCTTAAAACAGTGCAGCGTGTAAGGCATGCTTTAAAAATTTAAGGCAATTTATATTTATTATTACATGTGTTGGAATTATTTTGTGCGCGTCTGTATTACATTCTTCAAAAAAAAAAGATTTTTCTATCAGCATTCGCAGAAAAAAAATAAGTAATGACTTATGACTTGATAAAGATACCCTGTTCACGATATGAAATTAATTATTTTGAACATTATTTTAATTTTACTCTACGAGCTTTCTTCGTCTGTGTATCGAATGTTTAGTTTCCGCATTCTCTTCATCTTCCGTATCAGAAGAGGTAAGTAAAGTCGCACAAAATAGTGCACCTTCGCCCACTCCCGTTTCGTCTTCCAATAATACATCAAAAGTTTCAGCGTGTAAACAGGTCCAAAGTAATAATAGTTAATTCAACATGGTACTGAGCATAGTTGGATCCAGTTTTAAAAAATATGTGCGTACATGTGCATGGATGTGTGAATACATATGCAAAGTATGTGTGTGTGTACAGTTACATGATCAGTTACATTTACCGGTAACCATCGCAAGTTTGGCTGTCGTTAAAATTTATTCTGTATTTGCATTTCAGTTCGAGGTGATTAAAGAGAAGAGTAGAAACAGAAATGATGCAGTGGGCGGATACCTCATTTATACCAGACCTCCCCAAAGGGCCACTGTGCACTTATCGCAACAGAGTAAATTTCGATTGGAAACGTTTAAGGCTGATATTTGAAAACGAGGAGGGCTTGCGCATTAAAGTAAGTTCTTTTGTTGGATTTATTTGAACTAGAAGATACAAATATAAGACATTCTCTTCTCTTATTAGTACGACGTATGGAAGATTTTAGAATATTATCGCTTCCTTTCCCATCCTATTGCACATTCACCCACCGATGAAGAAAAACTTTTCTATGGTATACAAGTGAACCGTATAGCCGATTTGATAGTTCCTTATAGATATTTGGAAGGGCGCTCGTTTAGTGAAAAAACAAAATATTTAATGAGCATAAATGAGGCCTTGCATACATACTGTCCCAGTTTGTCGATGAAAATTGTCTCGGACGTTGTTTGGTTTAATCATATCATACGAAACTTCGGTACTGAACGTCATAGGAAATATTATGAAGATGCTTGGAACCGTGACGTTATAATTTGTATAGCGGAAAGGGAAGTCTCACACGGCAGTATTACCTATAGCATTCGCACCACTGCCACTTATGATCCCGCAACTCAGGAGTTTATTATAAATACACTAGATTTGGACACTTACAAATGTTGTGTCGGGAACTTGCGAGGGACTGCTACGATTGCATTAACGTTAGCTAATTTATATACAGCCGATGGCATTAATAGAGATGTGCATTGGTTTCTGATACCCATAACAGACTTAAAAACATTACAGCCGTATCCGGGTGTTCTGGCCATTAACAACGGTTGTTTTACTTTTGCCAATTACCGCATACCTCGTGAAAATTTACTAAATCGGTGGAGTGATGTTACAATCGAAGGATTGTACGAGACTTCTGTTACACACTCGAGGAAGGAATACTGTAATTACACAGAATTATCATTTGTCACTCTTGTTACTATTATGCAAGAATCGGTTAATAATTTGTCAAATGCTGCTGTTATAGCGGTACGCTATGTGGCTGTAATACAATGCTTGTACTTACAAAATAACGGGCCCGCACTGACTTTAATTGAGGCTCCAATAAATGTTAGTGGAACTGTTATTTGATATTTTAGCAACGACAGTTTTTCGTGTTTTAATTATTTTCTTTTTCTTTTCTCAGCAATGTATAATATTTCCTTATTTGGCTGCCGCATGTGTTTTAAAGATTTATGTCGCTGAACTGACTGAAGAATCTTTGAAGCTTGCTGATAAAAACAGGGATGATTCCAACGATGGCGGATTAACGGTAAGCAAGGACTTACTTTGCTTTTATTTAAATACATACTCTCTTTTCTTGGGAGACACAAAATGCTGTTTTAATTTTACATTTGAGATCACGAAAAGTTTGTTTTGAGTTTTAATAAACCAGACTCGGGTTTACGTACTGAGGATGATGACACTCCAGCCTGAATCTTTTGAAATTAAAATATTTATTTATTTTTTTATGAAAGGCCCATAAAAGACATTCCAACACTCTTGAAAAATAGGACTGATTTCACGCCAATTTTATGTCAGCATTCGGAATATGCTTGAAAGGTCTTTTTATATAGAAATATTTTTTATTCCCTGTTACAGTTGGAAGCATTAAAGGAAATGAATGCGATTATTTGCTCATCTCTGATCATGATATCACGGACGGCAGGTGGTGGCATACAAACGGCCATACAATTATGTGGTAGCAGCGGTTGCCTCAAGGCTTCCAAATTGCTTGACTTACGAGTTAACCACGATCAAAAAAGGTATACTATTAATTTGTGTGAACTGAGATCCAACTGGTTACTAATGCAATGGAATCATCCTGCCAAGACTTCACTCAATAGTGTAAATTTTCTATCCCAACGAGAAATCATACTCACTTACACGTTCTTAAGTGTCTCAAAGGCTCACGAAATTGGATCGGTAGCGTGTAAGTTCCTTATAGTTAAATGAATAGATTTTCCCTAATAATAATTCTCATTCAACTGTGTTTATTTATGTTGCCTCTTGGTTGCCGCTTCAGTTACTTTGACCTGTTACAAATGGCTGTTGTGTTATTTACTGAAAACCACTTCCGAGAAAATAGCTGAAAATACTAATGCAGGAAGTCATTATCTTCAGAGCCCTACTAATTCTGACAAGATCTCTATAGAAAAATTGCATATTGTCTATGCCGAATATTACTGTTTGAGTCGTGTTATTGATCGAATTCAACGACCCGATGTTAGCGAAGAGTATGCTCACATTTTGAAATTGGTTCTAGACATCTATGCCATGTGGAGTCTAAATTTTCATATGACCACTTTCTATATGGGCGGTTTTGCGTCCGGCCCCAGTTTTTTAAATGCTAATAATACACGACTGTTGGAAAAATGTGCTGTACTAAAGGATTCAGCCGTGACTGTGGCAGATGCCTTGGCACCACCTGATTTTACTTTGAACTCAGTAATTGGGCAGTCGGATGGTTTTTTATATGAGAACTTGGAAAACCAGCTTAGGACAAATCCTGGAGCATTCGAATTACCACAATGGTATGATGTAATCAAACATCAAATGTGGTGTAAATTTTATTCAAATGCTTTTCCTTTTCAAAAAAAATAATGGAAAATATTTCTCTCTATTGTGTAACACAATTAAGCATTTATAATTTGCAGAAAGTGGAACTAATTATATTTTTTAAACGATATGTTTTATGAAGTGAATAAAAAAGATATTATAAATTATAAATATTCTGTAAATGATTTTTATTTCGCACAGAAATTTGTTTTCTCCTTCAAAACCATTTTCATTCCTAAAGGATTCCACACTCTCACGTTTCCCAGTGTAAGGCGAGAATTTAAATATCAAGTGTAAATCGCCTCTACGAAGTAGTGAAAGCAGGCGAGTTACATATACACATACTTTCACCAAAGGACTGGGACTTCCCCACCATAGTTAATAAGTACTTAAAGAGGAAGTAAAATTTATTCTTTTTGTTTCACATCAACCAAATGAAAGAAAGTGCTTAAGATGTGAATAAAAATGGTAAAAATGGGTCGATACAAGACCATAGAAAGCAAAAGACGAGAAGATTCGGAGAATGTATTTTTTTTAGAGAAGTAAAGAAAAAACATACAACAAAAGCAGTAACAATAGAACAGCAACAATACCCGAGGCTAGCAATGAATGGTCCACTGCAGTTCATAATGAAGCCCAAGGATGTCATAGAGCAGTTCAGCGGATACAGCTTTTGAGCCGTAATATTGCCATAATAACCTTTATTGAATCTGTGGAGCTGACTCGCGGTTTATGTAACAGCGATCATAATTATTGCCCCTATTATGGTTCACAACACCTAAGTGTTGTGTTGTAGAGCAGACAATACAGTAAATATATGATAAAATTGGATCTCCTCCTCCTGCTGGATCAAAGAATGAAGTATTTAGATTTCGATCAGTTAATAGTATAGTAATAGCTCCAGCTAAAACTGGTGAAGATAATAAAAATAATAAGGCGGTAATAGCTTCTGATCATACAAGTAAAGGCATTCAAATTGATCAAATTCCAGCTAAATCAACAGATGAACCTCTCTGAGCAATATTATATTATATGGGAGGGTAAACAGTTCATCCTGCACCCAACCCCCTTTTCAACTATTCTTCTTGAGAGTAAGAAAGTAAGTGCAGGGGCTAAAAATCAAAAGTTATATTATTTATACGTGGAAATGCTATATCTGGAGCTCCTAACATTAATGGAATTAATCAATTTCCAAATCCTCCAATTATAATTGGTATCACTATAAAAAAAATTATAATAAAAGCGTGAGCTGTAACAATTACATTATAGATTTGATCATTTCCAATTAATGTTCCAGGGTGTCCTAATTCAGTACGAATTAAAATTCTTAAAGAAGTTCCTACTATTCCTGCTCAAGCTCCAAAAATAAAATATAAGGCACCAATATCTTTATGATTAGTAGAAAATAGCCATTATTGCGATTAAATGGCTGAAAATAGGCGATAAATTGTAAATTTGTTTATGTGATATTTGTCTTTAATCAATAATCAATAATCAATAATTATTTTTGGCTTTATAGTCAATAATGACATTAGACTGCAATTCTAAAGGAGTCAATTATTACTAAAGCTTTAAATTTAAAGCTTAAGAGATTTCTTTTCTAATATTTATAGCTTTGAAGGCAACAACAAACGAACAACATGAAATTTGAATGTAACATTTTACCCTTCGCAAGTAATGTCGATCTTCAAATTGCCAAGCAAACCAAATATATTCTTTTCAACGACAATTCCCCTATCTGTAAATCCCTGAAAAAAGTTACTAAATCCAATAAAGTGTACAAAAATCCCAGTGTTCTACAAAAAATACTCGAAACTCCAGCGGAAGTTTATATGACCATGTTCCACGAAATTAAAGAGGAATTGCAAAAGCAAAATTTTACGATGAGTTACACTGACGGTTCAAAAAATGGGACCATTCATCTTATTCTCTTATTAAAGCATCATTACTACCAGTATATAGTTCAACTTCCCCCGCTGAAATTATAGCAATCAATGAAGCTATAGAATACGCGCAGAATACCAGTGGTAAGTTTGCAATATTTACCGATTCACTAGCCTCAATCGACTCAATCAGTAACCTCTCCAATGTAATTCAATCGAATCAAGTCAAACAAATTGAAATGAAATCTAATCAAATCAAATCAAACTTAATCAAATGTTATAAAATTCAAACACATCCGAGTCAAATCAAACCAAATCAAGTTAAATGAAATCGAATCACATAAATTTTAAATCAAATTGAATACAGTCGCATTTAAAAAAATGATCATTTAGAATAAACAGAAAAACGCAGTTGATCGGAAGTTTTTATTGCCAAAAATATTTAAAGTAAAAAAACGCCTATAAAAACACGTTCGAATACCAGTTTCGTTTAAACGTTCATGTGATGCCGAACAGTTAAGACGTCTTCACAGCCACAATTTCCCGTTCTGTAACTTTTTTACCGGTAAATACTTAAAAACAAAATACAAACAAACGCTTAAATGTGTATTCGGGAAAAAAAACTAAATGTCGTTGGCACGAAGTTAACACTTCTGCAACAATATATTGTATTGACATCATTAACAAAATATAAATTTAAAAAAAAAGTAAAATTTTTTTTTAAAGTTATTTAACAAAGACGTAATTTTTTGAATGCTGCAAATTGACACAGTGGCACTACAATAGTGCAATCAATGTGAAGATCAGGAGTATGACAATATTTTTCTAAAGATTACGGTGACGGTCAAATGTTTTTCCTTAACAGTTTGCTTATTTAGAAAACATGCATATAAAAATCGTTTGCTGATTTCAATGATCTTCAATCTTATCACTATTAGAATTGAGAAAAAAAAATATTTAAAAATACATTGCACAATTCAAAATATTATTGAAATTTTTATCAGGTACAAAAACGTTCAATATTTCAATAATCGCTTAGTTCGTTTGGCAATTGTGCGCAGTGACTTAAACATTGAATTTTGTTAGAACGCTTGAAATGTGAGTGAGTGCCGTTTTAATTTTTACGAAAATCATTAACAAATAATATGATGTGTAAATAAAATATAATTGTTAATTACCTTTCTCTTGTGAGAGAACTGAGAAAACACGCAAAAAATTAAAATAAGGTGTCAAAAAATATTTAAAACTAAAAACAAAAAAAAAAAAAAAAAAAAACAATAAAACTTGAAATACTTGAAAAGCAAATAAAAAATATTATAATTTGCATGAATTATAATTATTTGTATTTTAAAGTACGAGTGTGTATATATAATGAAATAGATGCAAACAAAAACTGAGCGAAATATTTTAGTATGAAATTAAATTTGTTTAGCCACTACTTAACTGTCTTAACTATTTCTTATTGTAAACAGTGTCTGATACTCTTTGACAAGTATGCAAAATTATCCATGTGAAATCAATAAATATTTAAAAAAAAATTATATACAATAAACTAGTTCTTATCTGCTTGTGAACCTCCCTAATGAATTTTGTTATAATTCGTATACTATATATATATATATATATATATATATATATATACTGAATTTATAACTGCTTACATTCTCTGAACTGGAATTTTTCATTAACCAGTAACTAGTAATAATGTGTTTTTTTTCACAATAACATTATTTTGGCACAGGCTTATTTTGACGTAAAATAATAAATTTGACATGTTACCGATGACAGCTTAGTTTTCTACTACAAAAATGTTAGCTTATAAAGACTGGAATTAGAAAAATTGCCTTGTCTCCCGTTTATCAGCTGATCAAAAACATCGGCAAACGAGCCAGAGTCCAGGTTCTATTCTCTCCATATTTTCAAAATTTCTGAAAAACAAATTTTTATGAAACTAAAAGCTCTTTATTTTGAAATCACCAATAACTTACTAGTACTAATTGTTTGATATATTACTTTAAACGATAATAGATATAGAGATGATAATATATATATCCTCAATTACCTCAGTGTACTTTCAACTAAACAGTTTTGAAAAATAATTCCAAATTATAGCAACAGTCGGAAACATTTACTTGACAAACTGTACATTCGCACATACAAGAATTATAAATCACGGGGAAATTTTTTATCTTTCCTCCGACTTTTTCTCTTTCTCAGAAGAGCTCGCAAAGTAAAAGAAAAGATACGGATTTCAGTTTTAAAAGTTCAAAAGCAAAAGTTCTCCCTTCTGGATAAAACCTATATATTTCCAGGTCACATTTGGCCAATTTAAGTTTTTTTTTGTGAAAAATGCAATAACCTCACCTGCTAACCCCTGTCTAGTAGGCTCTCCATTAACCATTCGCATACTGAGATGAAAAATTTGATATCTGTTTGTCAGAGAGATATAATTTCTTATTTATAATTGCCAAGTCTTGCATTTTGCCTTTATTTCGAAATTTGAAAAAGTCCTTATTGGCAAACCCTGTATATGATAGTTTCAATTACCGTTTGGAAAAATACATGTATTTTGATACTTAATAAATATTTTATTAAACTATGCGGTATTATAACCAATATTAATGAAATAATATTAGGGGAATCCCCCTAATAATAAAAAGTAAATTAAAATACAGATGCCGCTTATAGAATTCATATGTATGTATGTATGTTTTCCCCCGTTCCAGTGAATGTAATTAGTTCGAGTTGTAAAAAATTGGAATTGTGATTGTTCCAACCATTGAATTTTTTTCTCCATGCTAATTATTCACACGTTGTGAATAATTTTTTTAATAATATTCACTCTATTAATTTCTAATTTGTTTTTAATTTTAATTGTCTTTACAGACATCATACCCGCGCATGTACATAGATACATACATGTCGAATATTCAAATTTCAAAATTTCGCTTTCTAATTACATACTGAGTTGCTCACGATAACATGAGCAATATATTAACAGACATCACGATTGATTATGGTCATTGTTTACACAGTGCAAGTGTTAATGCTAATATTTCTGCTTTCAAGGGCAAATCAGGGAAAATACAGAAACTAAAGTTATTTTTGCATTCGCTTTCATATCCCAGAATGTATTCAGATATGAAAAAGAAAGAACAACAAATAAACATTTAGACTTGCAGTGTGTAAACGAAGACTTCGAAACAGAGCTATTGAGCTAATATTGAATATTAATGCTTTAGATGGAGTATAAGAAAAGTAAAAATCACGTAAATGAAGGAATCCCTGTGGAAACTATAAAATTCAAATATTTGAAAATGCTTACTTGTAATGCTTGAACAGATCTTTAACCAAATTTACTCGAATCGAAGTTTGAATAAATTTAAATGCATTCATTTTCTTACAAACTTTTACATTGAGTGTGATTTGTCAGCTCAAATGCAAAATAAAAAAGGAAGAGAAAGCAAATGAAAAACGGTAACAGCTATAAATACGAGTATATAGCGGTGTTGCCGCTTTTTTAGTTAATAGATGTTATGTAAATAAATGAATATCAAATAATATATTTATTTGGAATATTTAGAATTTATTAAGGATATCACAACTTTCCAATTGCATTGTGTTCTGACGAAAATTTTTGCCATGTTGCCAGATGTCATAAATCGTTATTTACACTGCAAATACAGATAGCAAAAAAATGTCAGACGTAATAAAACATTTTATAAAAGAAATCTGTCAATTATTTGTTGCATTTATAAAGCTTTGATGAAAATGAAAATGAAATTAATCGATTTCCACTTTTTTTATAATTTGCATTTATTCACCAAATTTGTCGTTTATTTTTATTTAAAGTTGTAAATTTAATTTCATAATTATGAATATATTTCTTTGTACATTTTTCAGCCAAGCAAATATGTGGAGGGGAGTGATTTTAATAGCGACATGTGCTTTATGGGGAGTTAATAGTGCGAAAGCTGGTAAGCAGTCCTTCGAAATACGAGTATTTCAAAGTTTTTATTTTAAACTTCCTTTTTCTTAATTTAACACGGCAAATTATCCGAAATACCACGGCCTTGCGCACACATATTGAATCAAATCGAAGTCGGAATTTTGTTTAAGGTCTTGCTTTACTATTCTAGCCAGTCGCACGATTCATTCACATAAAAATTTGTTAGTAATTAGCTACTATTTTAAAAATCGTATCAAAATGGTGTTGCTGTTGCCACAGAATCAAACAAAAATGATGCAAAGTATTTTTTCTTTGCTGTTTGAAGTAAAAGCAACTCTGATCACATAAAAATTGCAATTTTATGGGTTGTCTGTCAGACATGTGTATTTTTAGGACACACTATACTACTTTTTCAGCACACGTGTCATATTTGACTGATCCAGCGATTGTGTGGGATAGTGGGCAGGCCTTAACAGAGCAATAAAAAAATATGAAATTTTCTATACACTGAAATGACATGCTGAAGAAGAAATGTTTAATAATGCTATATTATAATTCCTTGGTTTCAAGTAGAAAGGCTCTAACTGAAATTTTTTTTTTTCAAAGTATATTCAATTTATGCATTGAAATCACCAAAAAAAAAAATTATTCAAAAAATTTGTTAGTTAGGGCCTTTCTACTTGTGACCAACGATTTGTATTTAAGAAAATATTTGACTTTTTATAAAGCCATTTTCATTAAAATTTAAAATTAGATATACCATTTCTATAACAGGCCAACGATATATTATTATATCATTATATATAATATATTAATTTTTTTTATATACATAAATACAATTATGCCAGTAATAAATAAATCGAATATAATAATTTAGCGAATAATTATTATTCGTATAATTTAAATTGCAAACATTTTTAACTAAAGCTTTGAAAAAATCTGGTGAAGTTTGCTTTTAAAAAATTTTAAATCTGGTACGCCTATTTTATGTATGCCAGCGATATGTACTCATAAAGTGCAATCCAAAAACATGTTTTTACATTTTTATTTATTATAATTGTATTTTAAATAAATATTTATAGATTCTTAAATTTAAGATTTTTTGAAAATGGCGTCTTTGAAATATGCAATATGTCGTTGTCTCTATAAAAATAACTATAAAGCTGTTTACAGCGCTGCAATAGCAGCCAACGACATTTGAACACCCAATGACGTCCAGCCTGACGTACCAAATGTATTTACAGTTCAAGAGGTTTTTAGTGCTAAGCTACCGACTAAAACTCCAAAAGAAGTTGTTTTACTTCTCCCTCCGCCAATAAATATGAAGACTGTGCAGTCAATTTATATTCTTATTAGCTAAAATATTTAATGTTTTACGAAAAAAGAACAGCTGATTGGAACATGTGTTTTGCTTATGTTGCAACCAAAGAAAAATTTAGGCAGTTTTACAACAACTATTACATGCAGATTCGATTTCCAAATCAGATTAATGATAATTCTAACTTGGCTTCGATAGTAAGCTAATGGAAAAATTTGTTAACAATAAAAAAAGTGTGGTTATACGATTTTGAAACTACTTTTTTTATTATTTAATAGCAATTAACAAAGCAATTAACAAGATGGTGTTACGTTTTTATACCTTATAAGTTTATTTTAAGTAAATAAATTGTATTTCCTCAAATGTGAGATGTTTGAGAATGACGTCATTAAAATAAACAATGTCAGCTGTTTGATATGGCAGTACTACCACGCTGCAATAGCCGCCAGCGACATTTTGATATACTCGTCCATAAATTTAAATTTAATTTAAAGAAGCAGCTTAAACGAATATTATTTCAACTGTAGAGCGTACTTGCCCTCAAAACTGACAAGCGTGAAATCATTAGCGAATAGATTCTTAGAAGAATATTTAAATTGTTTCAGCTGAGCAACATGGTGGTGCCTCATATTCATATAGTTATTCCAGCCCAAAATATGATGACAAAGGCAGCCAAGCAAACCATCACAATGATTATGATAATTATGTACCTGATTTTGGGTTTGGTTTCAATTTCGTGGATCCGTATGTCTTTCATCAACAACTGACTGCCGAAATTTTAGCTCAAAATGCTGCTCATCAGAAGTAAGTTATTCTTGTGTCGATTGAATTGGCAATTCTTATGCTGATAGCTCCAAATAGAAAACTCATATGCGCTTATCCTCCATTATCAAAATATTCATCTTCTCTTAGTGCTATAGCATCGACATTTACTAGCGGTGATGCCATGGTGCAAGCTGGTGCTTCTAATTCGCCTAATGAAGGATATAACTTTGCAGAGTAAATATTTATTTCCCTCCTTCCTGCTTGACACATACATTTCATTTCTCCAGTTTTACATTTTACACTTAAAACCGTAATTGAGTGCTTAAGGCTGTAACAAGTTTATATATCGTGTAATTCATTTAGGTTAATCAATCGTCAACAGGCTGCACTTTTCGATAACATCAGACGCCAAAGCCAGCACAATTACGACGCCAACCAGGATAATCATTACATGCCTAATTATGCGGCAGCTGCCGCTTCTCTAGGCCCCGAAGGTGGCTACCAATCAGCTTTCATAAGGCCTGAGAATCCAGTAAGTTTGCATTTAAACTATTAACTCTATAAGATTTTCTACAACTCATAATTTTTATATATTTTTTAATGGCAGGATATTCCCAATGTAAGCAACCGTTTCTCTGCCAGCAGTCCAGATGGCTTTAAAGGTATCTCGGTTAGCTCTTACAGTAGCAGTTCGAATGTTAATGGCAAAACGACTAGTCATCGTGGAGCTGAAGCCACTATCAATGACAATGGCCGCATAACAACTTATAAAGTCAATTCATAAAAATTTCATTTACATGAAACATGATCTTTTCTTTTATTTAAAATTTTAAATTAAATTAATTAACAACATTATTATTTTTTTTGCAAATTTTTTATTAAAATTAAATTATATATACAGCACAAAATCATTTCACAAAATTATTCCAAAATAAAATTTTTAAATTCTATATCGCTCCAACTATAGTTATTATAATTATCGTCTGTAGTACTCTGAGCAAGAAGAACTTCTTCTTCCCTGAAGAGACTCAACACAAGTTGGCGAAATATTGGAATTGAATAATCAATACGTATCGTCAAAGCGTTTAAAAAAGGCTCTTGTATCATTTACAGATGTAGGACGAACTTTCATATAGCACCGATTCCGGCCGGTGCAACTGATACTTTATAATTGGTGATTTCAGTGCTTTTAGCGATTTTTAAATCGTTTTTACTTGAGAATAAACATGCGGCTATTTAATAACTTGTATTTTATACTTTATGTGAAATTAATTTTATTTGGTAAAAAAAAATCTGTTCCATTGGAACTCAGTTCGATACCGAATAATGCAGTATGAAAATATCTCACCCTGCCAAAGAGCGGAAAGAATTAATTAATTAAGGCATGCCAATATCAAATCTGATTCATACAGATTATAGCTACTGTCTGGCAAACTGTTGACGTCACGAATTTTATTTTTAATATTTTATTTAAAGGATTAAAAAAAATTTGAAATTTGAAATTAATATTGAGTGGAATTTAGTTTTTTATATACGACTGGAAATGCATTGTCCGAAGTCAAACTGAATGTCGTGGCTATCAGCTGCTTTCATGTCCACGTCAACACATGCTTTTGATGATCGCGGGGTAACCTTTACCTTCCTCATTAATAAAATCATAATAATTTATTATTATGATTATGAATTAATAAGACTTAAATAAAATACTCATCATATAGATGAATACTCATCATAAGGATTTGGCTGCCTTTGTCATGCTAATACAATATATGCAGTCTCCGATGAAGAAAATGTATCAAAATCACGGCAACCCAAACAATGTAGAACAGCTGTTAATAAAAAAAATTCAGGCATTCCGCTCGCTACGAACTAAATATATTCACCTAAAGTACGATTTGAAAATTTGGGACACCGCACTACACAGTAAGATACTTCAAGTAATAAAATTAATTTGTATTAGACGTTAAATTTTTTATACAGGTTCCAAATTCTTAACATATCTCTGCAGACATTTTCCTGATTACTTCTCCTACAATATTGGTTTTGCGAAAATAGACTTCAATTCTACAAAATGAATTTTAAAAATTTGATAAGAAATTAAATGAGATTTTTTTTCTTGATTTTGAAAAGAAAATTTTATAGAGAAGAGAGTAGGTTAAAGTTTTTGTGTATTCTGGGTTACTCGGCAGTGTTGCCAACATCATCATTGCCATCACTTAAACGACATCAATTTGGGTAATGTGGACAATTTGCTGGATTTTTACTGATATTTTTAATCTTATAATTGCATACATTAAATTTCAGCTTTTCTAATTTAAAATTTTCATAAGAATTCATTTGTTATCTATTTAAGCAACAGACGGCAAATCATGCTATAAAATGTAACCTTGAAATTGTCAATGACACTGAGAGAGTTTTAATTTAAAATATAATTCAAATCGTGCGAAACGTTTGAGAATTACAAAAACAAAAAAAAATATATTGATAGATAATTATACAGCACACAGTCCAAGACATAAATGATACATTAGCAACACATTTAATGGGCGGGTGTGCTTATGAAATATGAATTTTTCTTTATCCTTTGATATTGAAGGACATGTCAACACTTCTAACAATGATCTCAAAATAGGATTTAAGAAAGCCAAATATACACAGCTTTAATAATTTTTTTATATAATTTAAAAAAAAATTTAATTTTTCTGTAACAATTGATATAAATTTTTTTTTTTTTAATGTTTAAATGTTTTTAACATTTATCGGTATTTTATGTTGATTTTAAATTTCTAAAAAAAACTTTAAAATAGACTTTTTCGAAGTGACCTTGAGCTGATCTTTACATCACTTTAATTAACTATGAATTAATTTTTCAATATTTTAATTATTTTTTTATAATTTTTATAGTATTTTTATTTTGACTTTAAATTTCTAAAAAAAAAATTGTTGAATCAAATGAATTTTTTAAATCCATTACGCAGTAATATATTTAATGACATATCGTTTTGTATAGACTTGCTCTCTTCAATAGGTTCAAAATATCCCCACAGGCTTTTTTTACCGTGCACAATTTTTTTTCATGCCCCCTTCGTTTGAGATTTGTGAGCTGTGTATTGAACTTATGCATTTCTTGTTACTGCCACTGAATATTTTAAAAGTCACTGGTTGCTGAAAACAATATAATTGGACTCAAGAAATAAAAATTACCTTCATTTTATAAAAACAAAAATTGGAAATAATTCATACATGAACTTTTTAATTTAAATATTTTAAAGAATTAATTTGATATATTATTTTAAATTATTATTTAAAAATAAAAAATCTATTTTATTAAAAAACTCAATAGAACTTAATAAGTACAGTGACAATTATTTCTGTTTGATATAAAAAATAAATTTGTTTTAGTTTGACTAGGAGGTCCTTTTTACTAGGGCCATGACCACTAAAAATTAATTTTTTTTTGGCAAAATTGAAAATTAACGTAAAAAATTTAAAAAATGGAAAAAAAATTGAAATCGAAAAAAGATTCCAAAAAAAAAAAAATACATTTTAAACACGTAGAAGTGATATGTATATTCAGTAATTTGGGAGATATAAGGGGTTCAGAGTGTATTCGTTTTGGGTTGAAGTTACGAGAGAGGGGAATAGTGGATGTTCTGATTTCCTTTATTTTTTAAACTCGGCGATGAAATACCAAATATAACTTTTCCATTCTGATTGTAACGTGGCTAAATTGTGTGGACTTCATAGATTTTATGAAAAGATTTCTTAAATATAATACATAAATACATACTTAAATCTATTACATAGTGTAGAAAATGTTTCATTAAATTTATCACAAGTGTGTTACTGGGTAGACAATATATGTATTATGTGTATCCAAGTTATTCTTATATGTATCCCCTAACCAGTAAATATTTAAAGGTCCTGAAAATGTATGCTAAAACTTGTATGAAGGCAGAACAAGCGGGATTGCCCTCAAAAAAGATACTTTCAGTAAACTTGATGTTTTTCATAAAAAAAAATTGTAATTATGTGATATTGCGTCGAAAAGAAGAGATTTTAAGGATTTCAAAACAGTTTGTTTTTCATTCCACATTACTTTGGAGAGAGATATTCCATATATTCAACAGCAGTCAAACATATGTGTGATATATGTCATGTTTTTCAACGCTTCTAAGAAAATGTTGGAATATCTTTTCATCTTATCTTCTAAAAAATGTTGGCATATTTGTTCAGATATTCCATAGATTAGGTTTAATATTTTTATGTATGGGTTTCTTGGTCACATAGGTTTTATTCGCCGAGTAGGAGGGCTTTTGTGACAAAAGCCATACCCCTTAAAGAAGTCAGGTATGAGAGCAGTTTGCAGGAAAGCGTCTAAAAAATGTTAAAATAACTTTTCAGATGTTCCATAGATGAGGTTTAATATTTTTATGTATTGGTTTCTTGCTCACATAGGTTTGATCAGCTGAGTAGGAGTGCGTTGGTGACAGTAGCTATATCCCATAAAGAAGTCAGGTATGAGAGCAGTTTGCAGAAAGGCTTCTAAAAAATGTGGAAATAACTTTTCAGATGTTCCATATATGAGGGATAATATTCTTATGGATTCGTTTCTTGCTCACATAGGTTTGATCCGCTGAGTAGGAGGGCTTTGGTGACAGTAGCCATATCAGTTACAAAAGTCTGATATATGAACAGTTTGTACAAAGGCTTCTAAAAAATTTTGGCATATCTGTTCAGATATTCCATAGATGAGGTGTAATATTTTTATGTATGGGTTTCTTGGTCACATAGGTTTTATTTGCCGAGAAGGAGGGCTTTGGTGACAGTATTCACATCTCTCATAGAAGTCAGATATATGAATAATTTGCATAAAGGCATAACTATTCAGATATTTCATATATATGGGGTTTAATGGTCTTATATATTGGCTTCTTGGCCACGTGGGTATGATCCTCTGAGGAAGAATGGCTTAAATGCAGTGAAGAAATTTTGAGAAAACACGCGAAACTAATTAACACATTTATTTCATCATGTAAACCCAGTGCTACTTCAGCGATCTTTATATAAGCAGTAAAGGGTGTAAAAATCGCACTATAAATAAAAAGTGGGACTCGTGACTACTTACTGCCATTGGGATTAAAGATAATGCATATCAAGCCTTTTATTAAGGCCTTCTGTCTCTTAAGCAGACCATTATATATTTTTTTTTAATTTCTTTACTTGCAGCAAAAAAAAAAACAAAAAAAAATTGTTCTTAATAAAATATCAATATAATAATTATTTTATTTTTTTTATTATATTTTTTTTATATTTTCTGTTTTGATGTTATTTTATTTTTCTACAAACTTTTGATTATCAATACAGAGGAAAAAACATTAAAAATAATTTCTCTGGTTCAAAAGGGTCAAGACTTACGAAATGTTATCGGCGGCCAATTCTCATGTATTTCATGAAATTATGATTTTGAGTCGAGTCTTCAAATAAGTGTTTGAATGCGAAACTGTATTCATTAATAAAGAGTTTGTGCTGGCGGCAATACGAACATTTTTAAATAGTGATTGAAGTGACTAGAAGATATTTTTGTTTCACAATTAAAAATAAGTTGAAATGAAGTGGTTTATAGTATTGGCCCTGTGCCTAACTGCAGTTGCGGCAGGTAATGTGTAAAGTAATGTGTGGCAGTGGGGTTTGGCAGATGGTTTCATGTGCATTTAAAAAGAAAAGTGAAATTTAATCAAATCAAATTTGAAATCGTGGAATAACTAAAACTGCTTGTGTAACATTGAAAAAGATTAAAAAATTAGTGGGAAAAAAGAATATATGGGAAGGCATTGCCGGTTATTTCATGGCCAAAATATGGTAACAAGAAGCATGTCGAAACAATAGTTGATTAAAATTAAATTTATTGCAGATACTTTTAAAAATTTATTTTATGTATATATGTGCTAAAAGTGTTACCATTTTACCACTAACTACAACTGCAGAAAATATCCAAATTGTACAATATTATTCCCATAATTCTCGTTTAGTTTTTAAATTTTTTTTTTTTTTTTTTTACTTCTACAGCTTGAAATAAACGTTTTACAATTTTCTTTTCAACTAAAGTAGTTGCGTGCAGTTGGTAATGCAATACTTGAAAATAAAAATTTAATAAAAAATTAAAAAAGGTCAAGCTTAGAAAAAATATTGAATAGCAAAAAGAGCGAGCAAAACTAAAAACAAGAAAGCAATTTTTTTTTTATTTTATAAAATGGAGATAATGAAAATAGTATATTAATATATTTTTAGTCAATAACTTTAATTAAACTAGCCTTCAAATTATCATTTAAAAGTAAAGTAAAATAAAATAAAATAAAATAAAATAAAATAAAATAAAATAAATTAAAAAAATTATGCATTAAACTAAATATAGAAATATATGTACATTCTGAAGCACCCAACAATTCAGCAACTTTTTTCTTCGCTTCAAACAATTATTTTATGGGTTATTTTTTATTGTAATTAAATATAATTAATAATTAATTTGTTTTAGAATTAAATTTTGTTTACAACCAAAACTAAACACAATTTTTATAAAGTATTCCAAATTAATTCTTAGCCTTCCCGCTTTTACTTTTTATATAAAAATTCAACTCAAGAAAGAGAAAGCATATGGTTTACAAAATGCTTTCTATAATGTCTTATTTTAAAAACGATTTTTTATAAAGAGCTTTCAAAAAATAGATACAACTAACCGATATAGGTACACGTGGTGTGAACTTTGTTACTAGACCCACTTATATATGGTTAAATAAATAAACTATTGCATATAAAACTAGTGTAACAAAAAACCAGTTGGCTTAATGCTTGTTACGTTTGAAGTCTCCATTATATTATTGAAGTCTCTATTATATTTCTGAAAATATAATATAAAAATATAATATCTATTTTTACTGAAAAAATTTCGAAATGTAAAGCAAAAGGAGAGTTAGACCAGTTGCACTCGTATCTACTTCGTTTCTATCGCTCCCAAATAAAATCAAAAATTGAACACGAATATGTGCTATGTGTAAGCCAGGCCTTACTGCATTTTATATATCAAGATTTAGTGATTATCTTATTAGAAAAGGATATAGTGAGCGCACGGACCTGGTGAAGCCTTTTAATAATTAATTTTTATTTATATTAGAAATAAAAATTATTCTACTCAATATAAATTTTAGAAAATGAAATATAAAAAGAAAATAATTAAGTAAAAGGTTCAAAGAAATTTTAAAGTTTGATAAAATAAAAAAAGCCACTAAATATTTTATAGTGTGAACGAGTCGTATATTTTAAGTTAGTTGTGATAATAAAACAAAATGGCATACAAATAAATTCTCATATGGTTTCTTTGAAATATTCACTTTAAATCTGGCATGATGTGAGAAAAATCGGCCGCGGCCGCAGATAAAACTTAAGAAAGAACACTTTAAAATATATTTTCGTATTTACACTGTGCAACTTTATTGCATGCAATTTTATCTTATTTATTTTTTTTTTCTCAAAATAGAAAAGTTTTTCCTTTTTTGAGAATTAAAATATTTACGATGTAAAATTTCATTCGTTGTATGAAATTATCATATTAAATGAGAATTTTAGATGAGAAATTTATACATTTTACATTTCTTCTGCCCTCTTTGCAATAAAAACTAAGTCGTCCTGAGTGCAGGTAATATAGAAGCAGTGGGCTTATAAAAATCGCAGAACATAAAATGAGAAATCATATATTGAAGCCAAAGTTATAAAAAAAAAATTATTTAAAAGTATATCAAAGAGTTGCAAACATCAGAGAGAGTATGCCTCAAATGTTGCCATTGTCTGTTCACAACGGCAACGCTGATCAAATATTTCTTCTCTCTTCATAGAAAATTTTAAGGAACTACCGAGAATTATTTTAAATGAGGTTATTTCAGAATAATTCCAATAGAGATAGTCCAACAATTGTCGATCTAATGCGATCAATTTATATTATTAAAGCTCGCAAGCGAAATTCTTTTGCTCAACACTTTATGATAACCTTTTGCCTGAACCACAAAAACACTTTATTGAAAGTGTTTAATAAAAACTTTTGATAATTTCTTTGCATTTAAATTAAAGTTACACATCCTGTTTTTAAAATTATTAATTCTTTTCTTTTTTTCTTACTTATCTTTTGCAGAAAACTTACATGAGAGGTAAGTGAATATTGTCATGCATATCGCCGGCCGGCCATTTATTAAAAATTTAATAGAGTTTTAATAAGTTTTCAAGTTAACTTTTAAGCTTTCTTGTAAGCTTTTTCTTTAATTACTATTTCCAATTTATCACTAAGCGCTGATGACATTCTGCGGAGTATTATTTGTACTAAATAAATAAATATAAATAAAAAATAAGAAACAAAAAACGATAAATAAAAAATGATAAAAAAAAAAACAATAAATAAAGATATTAATTAAATAAATTATAAAAAATAAATTATAAAACAAATAATATTAAGTAAATATATTTAAATGAAAATAATAAGAAATAAAAATTATAATAAATAAATAGTAATAAATTAAACTATTAAATTAAATAAATTATTAGAATTAGACATTAAAACATAAATAATTATAAATAAATATTGATAAATAAATTATTATCTGAATAAATAAAAAAAATACAAATAAAAATAAGAATTAAAAATTAGAAAAATAAAAATAGAAAATAGAAAAATAAAAATTATTAAATTAAATAAATTTTTAAAAATAAACATTCAAACATAAATAATTATAATTAAAAGGAATAAGAAATAAAAATTATAAATAAAAAGTTATAATTTCAAATATTAATAAATTATTAGAAATAAATAATAAAACATAAATAAATATAAAAAAATGGTAATAAATAAAAGTATAAAATTAAATAAATAATTAAAAATAAATAATAAAACTTAAATAATTATAAATAAAAAAATAAGAAATAAAAATTGTAAATAAAAAGTTATAATTTCAAATATTAATAAATTATTAGAAATAAATAATAAAACATAAATAAATATAAAAAAATGGTAATAAATAAAAGTATAAAATTAAATAAATAATTAAAAATAAATAATGAAACTTACATAGTTATAAATAAAAAAATAAGAAATAAAAATTATAAATAAAAAGTTATAATTTCAAATATTAATAAATTATTAGAAATAAATAATAAAATATAAATAGTTATAAATTTATAATGATAAATAAATAATTATTTAAATAAATAAACATATAAACAGAAAATAAGAAATAAAAAATTATAAATAAAAAGTAGTAAATTAAAATGATAATAAATTATTAGAAATAAATAATAAAATATAAATAATTATAAATAAATATTGATAAATAAATTATCATCTAAATAAATAAATATATAAACAGAAAGAAAGAAATAAAAAATTATAAACAAATAATAATAAAAAAAAAATAAATTAAATAAATTATTAGAAAAATATAATAACCCATAAATAATTATAAATAAAAATAAATAAATGAATGAGAATTAAAAAGCAATATATAAAAATATTAAATTAAATAAATTAATAAAAATAAATAATAAAACATAATTAACTATAAACAAATTATTAAAAATAAATAATAAAATATAAATTATGTAAAAAAATTGTAATACTCGTATAAATACATATATAAATAAACGAATAAATAAATAAATATGAATAAAGAATAATAAATAAATAATTATAAATAAATTTTATTATTTATGATTCGTTCAGTTTTCAGGTCCTCCCGAGTTTCATTTAAATGAAACTTTCTGTTATTTTGTTGCTCAGTATTTATATATATTTTGTATATATATTTATATATATTTATTATAATCATAAATAATAAACTTATAAAGAACAAAAATTGTAACAAAATAAATTAAACAATTAAAAATAAATAATAAAATAGAAACAAATATAAAAAAAAAATAATAAATAAATAATTCCTTGAAGAAGCTCATTAAAAGTTGGCGAAATATACGAAAACAAGTAAAAGTGCTATATTCGACTGTGCCGAATCTTCTATACCCTTCTCCATGGATATGTTCTCTCAAAAAATAAGTAACATAAAGAAGAACTTAAAAACGTACCCATATCGTCATAGTATTACTTCGTGAGGAGGTGTTCACCGATTACTACTTTCTAAGATTACCTTTCTTTCTCTTTTTGCTGCTCTCTGCAGCGCTAGGAATTCTTTGCGACGCCACCCACCAAATTCAAGATCTCCATTGATAACAGCTCCACGGAGGCTCTCATGGCTCCATATCGCAGGCAATCGAAACACAATAGCTATATATAGTTGGAGAAATTTTTTCAACACTGTGTGCATGCATGTACAAAAATGCTTAAGAAAACTATGATGGCAAAAAAACACTTCATATGCCAGAATACTATACAATCGTATTGCAAACACATAAAAGTATACACAAACAAAACCACCACCAAATGAATTTGCGTTTGCTACAACAAAAACAAAAAACAAAAACAAAAACAAAAATTTTCTATTCATATACATAAGCATCCCGCCATGGATCCCCAGTGGCTCCGTTGCTTTACAAATATACTCAAAAAAAAAAAAAAAAAAAAATATAGCACATATGTCGTTCAAAAAGGGTAAAATTAAGAAAAAATAGTCGTTTATCTACCCAACTTTATAGTGAAATTTTAACAGCGAGTTTGGCTGCGAACGTAGACGTGCTTGTCAATACACATGCTCTTGGTTTGTTACTCAGCGTGGATTTTTTGCATTTTCTTCATATAAATATTATGAAATTATTTTTTGGCTATATTTTTTTTATTTATCGGCCGATTTTGCTTTTTTTTATAAGTGGTACTTTTGAAAGAAATTAGAACAGATAGGTAAAAAAATTTTTGATTTTAGACAAAATTTAAGGTCAATTTTGAGCGCAACAAAATTACCGGAAGGAAATGAGGACAGACAGACAGACAGACAGACAGACAGACGGACAGACGAAATACTCCCCTTCTTATAACGATCCAGAATATATATACTTTATATGGTCGGAAATCAATATTTATTGAAATTGCATCCCCTATATCAAACTTATTTATACCCTTCCATCCTTTTTGGAGAAGGGTATAAAAAAATTATTTAAAAGAAGATTGCTTTGCAGAGAATAACCCATAGGATAAATATAATATATACAAATAAAATCAACTTTTTTTTTAAAATTTAATGTTTATAATGTTTTAAATTAAAAGACATTTTTTGAAATATGATGTCATAAAAATTATAATTTACAGAACAATATATGTGTGTGTGTGTTTGAAATAAAAACAAATTAAAAAAAAATTAATGTAGTATTAATTTAGGTTCTGATACAAATTATTATAAAAAGATTTATATAAAAGATTTTTATTCAAAATTCGGTTATAATATAATTGACTTTGTTATAACAGAATATATTCATTTTACATGTATTTTATTAATTAAACTTAAATTGATATTTTATTTATTTTATTTACTTTTTTTCTTGTTAACTTTGCAATTTTTTAGTGGAGTTAATTTTCACACATTGTAAGTACCGGGAACAATAAAAGTGAATTTACTTATTCCTGTTCGGCTTCACACAAAATTATTAACATTTTTCAAAATTTATATAAACTAATAACAGAGAGATATTTTAATTGTTTGCATAATATGAAGAATATGAAAAGCGGAGTGTTAGGGAAATCAATTTAGCTGGTCGCGTTATCATTAGCTAGCAAAACAGTGTGACGAAAAATTATTCCAACAAATATTTTACTGAGTTAGTTTTTGCTATTTTTAGTACACAAACACATCTACGAAAATATTTTTTATGTTATTTTCTTTAGTCTATGATTGAGTATGTTCAATCAGGAGGTAGAATTTTCTTATATGTATATTTCTAGACTACTGATGTCTGTATGTCAATAACATTGTGGCCAGCTGCAGTCTTCCTTAATCATAGAGTTCCGCAAAGTATAGAGCATCAAAAAATATCTTGCCACATGTTAAGATTACACCATCTTAGAAATGGATCCTTTTATGTGGGTATTTTTCAAGTTCCTCCTTTTCCCTTTATAGCAAAAGCATATGTAATTCACACACAATTAACTATCACGTGTCTGCCTGGTGCCATTACATAAGCTAAAAATGGTTAATTGACGAAATCACTGTGCTTGATGATGTGTGGGGTCAAGTACCCCCTGTGTTCGTCTTTTCTAGGAGTGTTTTATATAAGAAGTAAAGTAAGTAATAACCGAGTACTGATACCAGAAATAGCTTAAGAGAGCCGGTGACACCAAAAACTCTACCTTCGAGTAGGCTCTATTCTCTTAGTTATCAATTATGCATATCAAGCGCAAGAGTTTTGTGGCAACTTCAACAAGTTTTCTACAATGGAACATGACATTTCCCTTCGCATTAAAAGGAACACTTTTTGGTTTTCTTTTCAGTTAAATTAGTGGAACCAGTTTTGATTGAATTTATTAATTATTTTTGGATTCTTTTTTTAATTCCCGATTGATACCGCTTAATTATACAACAATTAAAAATATTCTTTAGCCCTTAAAATTGCTGTTCAGGTTTTCTAAATTTGTTCAATCCGTATTTCAGACACTACAGTCAACACCATCAAACTTTGGAGGAGGCTAAAAGAAAAATTGCAGATGTTTTAGGGGGTCAACATAATGACTTTGAAGAAGTTGGAAGTTATGGGGGTCTAGGAGGTGTAGGTGTGGGAACAGTTGGTTTTTCTTCATCGGGATCCGCTGGTTCTGAATTTGGGGCGGGAGCCGGTAGCAATGCTGAGTTTAGTTCTTCAGCTGGTTCTAATTTTGGCGCTAGTCATTCGGCAAATTTTGCTTCATCGTCATCGTTTGGCAGCAATGCCAACTATGCCAGTAGTGGTTTATATGGTTCCGGATCTCAAGGCAGTTCCCCAGTTGTCATACCCGTATTAGGTAAAGGTGGTTCATCTGCATATTTGGAAAGTTCTGCTGCTGAAAATGTCCAACAGATTGTACCCGAAATTGTTGTTGGCGGTGGTGCCGCAGGCCACGAAAGTTTTTTACATCATGAAGAACATGTTAGCGATAACCAGGTAGCTACACCTCTTATTTACACCTCTCCATCGAGTGGTTCGGAAAAATACTACCATCACGAAGAGCGTCGCGTTTCAAATGCCGCTACTCCAGTTGTATATACTATGCCATCTAATAGTGGGTCACAGAACTATATTCGTCATGAAGAACACCGCACTCAAGGCCAAACTTCTGTTCCGAATATTCAGTTTGCTCCTTCTTCAGGCGGTTCTGAAAACTATGTCCACCACGAAGAACGACGAGTGCAAAACCATGCCGTTCCCCTAGTCCAATACAGTAGTCCCTCTGTTGGCGCCGAAAAGTACATCCATCATGAGGAACGTCGTGTACAAAATCAAGCTGTTCCCATTATTCAATACTCTGCTCCTTCTGGCAGTTCAGAAAATTATGTTCACGTTAAGTCCGAACGTGTTCAACAAAGTCCTGTTCAATTGGTTGTCTCCTCTCCCAGTGGTGGCCAAGAATCTTACATGAAATACCATAAGGTTACATCTACCGCTACCCAACCTCAACTACTGGTACACACGGCTCCCTCCAGCAGCTCTTCTTATCTTCATCAGAATTCTGCTACTTCCAATACAGGATCTCAATTGGGTCATTTGGTTACTGGTGGCCTTACTGGTACTAACGCTAACTATAAAACCGGCTATTATGGCAACTCTGCTTACACATTACCCTCCACTACCTTTGGTAAGTTATAATTAGTGGCTTTCTCATCCAATAGCTACTTATTCATAAATACTTCTCCTTTTTGCAAATGAATTTGTTAGGCTCCGAAGCCTTGACATCTGCCAACTCCAACTCCTTGTTCAAAACTGGTTTCGGTGCATCGCATCAAGGTGCCTCTACCTTTGGCGCCTCCTCTGCATTCGGAGCTGGCCATCAAGCTGGATTCGGTACTAATAGCGCCTACACTGATAGCTCAGCATTTGGCTCTAAGTTCGGCAGTCAATCTAAATTTGGATCCTCTTTTGGTACGGAATCCAAATTCGGTTCTCAGTTTGGTGCCGAGTCTTCCTTGGGTTCTGGTTCTTCAATTGGCTCTTCGTCTGGCTTACACAACTATATGCAAGAGGCTGAACGTTTAGCTAAAATACAATCTCAAGGTATGACAGTGGGCGGTAGCCGTGCTGGTGGCAGTCAATTCAGTTCTAACATGGAAGGTGGTAGCACCTCTGGTTTTGGCGGTTTCGGTGGAGTTGTTGGTACTGGAGTTGGTACTGGTGCTGGCAATTCAGGTTATAAAACCAAATCGTGGGAGAAGGCCTCCAAATGGTCCAGCCAATCAGAGGTATGTAATTTAGCATTTAAAATATTATCGCGAAAACCATCCATCACTTCCACTTTTAAAAATTGAATTCGTAATATTTGTTTCGACAGTGGAACAAAAAAGTTTTGGAACTTAAAACAGAAAAATGAATTTGGTTATTGTTTCGAACATACGTGTCTCATTAGTTATGCGATATGAAAAGTTATGAAAAGGATTTAAACAGATTCCAACGATAACGATAAATTGACTATCTCTGCTATTCGCCACTAAAAATGAAACACATTTGTGTATATGAAAATGCACGCAATCATAAAATCGGGCGAAATTCGTAAAACAACTATTTGTTTGCCGGCGACAGTAGTTCCAATTGTGTTACCGCATGATCGGTAGTAAAAATAAGTATATTTTTTTTGTATATTTTTTTTAGTTTGGCTCTGATGGCCGCGTGAATAACTACAACGAATTGTCGACTGGCGAAAGTGAAAACTTCGATATCAATGGACGCCGTGCCGGTTACAAAGCTGCCACCACTACGCTGGATGACAATGGTAAAGTAAGCAGTTACAGTCTCCACACATGAACACACATACGACTACTTTAAGAAGTGAAAAATAGTATGTGCGTTGAATAAAATAATTAAAATTAAAAAATTATTACATTAATTTAAAAATAAAGCATAAAAACCACGAAATAAATATTTAAAAATGCAGTCCATTGAATTATTATTGATTTTATTTATTGCGAGAAACACAAATTAATAAACAATTTGCCAGCCCTGCAACTGATAAAAAGAATTCTGGAAACAAATAAATAAATAATAAATTTATTAAATAAAATAAATTTAATTTTTAAATACTTCTTAATTTATTTACAAAATGTATTTCTAATTGTTTAGCAATTCCTCGCTATTTGCGAGAAAATGGCTTTTGCAGTTTATCGTCCAAGACTTCAATCAATGTGCCGGCCACAATGTGTGGCTGATAGTGGTAGTGTGGTGTGTTGTCTCGACGTTTTCTATATTCTTTACTATTTGACAGGCAATAGCAGGGTTTCCAAGCGCTATGTTTGTAGGCGCTTATGTCGGCGGGCTTATTGTAGGCCTCCACATACACCGAACGTTCCGTAGTCCAACGTGGTATGTAACTTACCCAGCCATCCGACTGACGATAAATGCCGCTGTCAGTGTCTTGTGCACGTGCAGTGCCAACATAGACCGGCACATTATTGGGATAATATTCGGGATAGTAGTTATTGGGGTAGGCACCACGTCCTGTGGGATCATTTCTTCTCTCACTAGAGAAATTTGGATTCCAATGAGTTCTAGGATCATGGGATTTATGATTTTTTTGTACGGAGCCGCCGCGACCTTTAAAAATCGGAACACTGGCATCTTCTGTGAAAGCAAAGGAATATCACTTTACGAATACCATTACATATAAAGTCACCTTTATCAATATCTTCCTCTCGACTAGTTTTATTGGCATGATCAACTTCGCCGGCTGTAATTTCGAACGTTATATCAGTGTGTATGCCAACTCGCTTTTTATTTTTGCCGAAATCTGTTACTTCGACACTTTCCTTAGATTCTTAAAATAAATTTATAGGGAATTGATTGGTCCAGCTTTTCCAATTGTTATGCAATTTACCTTTAGAGTGGCGCGTATCGCCTGTATCTACTGTTACTCGAACGCCGTGTATTTTTGGACCCGATTTACCTTTCTTTTCGCCATCGCTCTCTTTTTCTCTTTCAATGTCGATTTCATCGCTTTTACCTTGTTTTTTAGCCACCGTAATGGGATTTGTGCCATTATTTTGCTCTTCGGCTTCATCAAAATCCAACTTGGGTGAAACTTCGTTTTGTTGTCCTAAAAATTTATAAAGAAAAAAATCGCATTTACACCAGAAGGCGACTCTCTACGTCTCCAAAATCGGCTTTACTTATTCCCAATGAAGTTAAATTTTGGATCTTAGATGTGAATTAACTCCAATTCATTTCCAATTATTGTTATTTATTTCACTTACTGTAAAAATCCAAAATCGACGGTTATATTGCAATAGTCCAGTGAAACAATTTCGGGGAATTTAGACTCAAACCTCGATTTCTGTGCAAGATTATAATGAAAGACAACCAGTCATAAGGACGTTTTTGGAATAACATAATATAAGTTTTACAGAATGGTTCCTATACATATATATAAATTTTGGGTATCCATAATATTCTGTATCAGTCATTATAAGTCATTATTCAATTATGTTTATAAGGGAGTCCTTTTTCTATGCTACCGCTAGCTTTAATAAAAAATATTTATGCCACAATGGAGAAGGCGTGGCATAGGCACGGGGTTTAAAAAAATTTGCCTTAGACGGGTATTCTGTGGAACAACAATAATGTTTCCTTGCGAACCAAAGAGAATTAGGTAAATTTGGCAAAGGGTTCAGAAACTCTTCCCCTACAAGTTCCTAAGATGGTTTTTTGGGGAAGAATAAACGACGGACATTCACTTTGTTCAAACACTAGTCAGCCACTGACTTTGGACGTAAAAATTTAATTTCGTAACAAGACACTCTTTTCTAAATTTTAACGGCCATATCAAGACCCTATCAAGCAATGAATGAATACCCGGAATACCCTTTTTAATAGGGTGATGTTTTAAAACAATGTTATTAGACACTATCGGTGTTATTCGCAGAGTAGATCCAGGAACTGTGAACAAAGTCTAGAAAATTTATTATATAATCATTATAAATTATTTAGACGTCAATTGGCCCCCGACTTGCCAATTTCTTTACGAAACTGCTCCTCCAGAAAACTTCTTAACAACTTTTTTTTTCAAAAAAAATTTTTGTTTTTACAAAATTTTATTTAATTGCAATTATTTTTAATTCTAACGAACCTTCGCCGTAATGAAAAATAATCGCCAGCAAAATACTCAGTCGTAATAAATAATAAATAATATTTATTGCTTTCATTGCTTTTAAATTATTGGCGTGTTTAGAATAGACAGATCACGAAAGAGCACTATAGTACGAGATGTTTTTGTTTTTTATACGTATTAATAAATATTTATAATTTAAATTAAATTCTTAACACTTCAAAAGCTTGAAAACAACTAAAATACAAGTTCTAAAAAGCAATTCATCTTAGAACTAATAGATTTAAAAAAAAAAAATCTCTCAAAAAAAACCAAAAAAAAAAAACAAAGACAGTAACAATTTCAGATTTAACAAACAAAATGTCTTGAATTACGCGTTTTCCAAATATATTTTTTTTGTTTGTAACGAATATCTTGTTTGTTGTTCGCCTACCAGCAGTTAATTTCATATTAAATTGTTAACGTCTGTTAAAGTTGGCTGTCGCTTTGCTGTGTGTCGTCGATAACATCTTCATGCTACCAGCTATTGATTACACTTTTTTATTTCATTCTTTTTAACTTTGTTTTGTTTGCGTAATTTTTTTTATAGGGTTCTCAATATTTTACAAAAATTCCCTTAAAATAAAAAACGTTTAGAATAGAAGTTAAAGTTTCTAGATGTGAAATTAATTCCATCACTATTTGCTTCTAGTATGAGTAGTAGAAGTTTTATGTTTAACTGTACTGTCATCTGCCTAAAAGTATGTGACAGATTTTGTTTACTTTTTATGTTTTTTATTTAAATAACACACACTACTTGCCATTTTGTACGTTATGAATGTTGAGTACTAAATATATAATATTAATATAATATGTAAATAAATATAATATTTTAAAAATAATCTTAAAAATAAAATATTTTTTGTATAAACAATTAATTATTATATAGTAAATGAATTATTGAAAGCTTGCGAATCAGCTTAAGAACTTTCATAAAAATTATTTTTAATAATTACTTTTTAACTTAATAAGGATGTAACTTCTTTAGGAAATAGATATTACAAGTAATCGTTAAATTTTTAAAAATGTGAAAATCTTTTAAGAAGTATAGAGAAGTATATATAATGTTTATATAATTTTTCTTGATCCTAAGAAAATTAACTTCACGGACCGTTAGAATCCTTTCGTCAGGAAATTAACTAAAACTATTTCCTGATAAAGTTGGCTATTTAAGTAACAAAATCAAGTGACTCCGTATTGAACGGATAATGAATATCCTATTACTCCGAAAGACACGAGTTCGATTCCCGCCTACTCCCAAAGTGCTTTCCTGCGTACAAGGCGAAAGCTTTGCCAGTTGGGCTCATAGAAAAAGTATATATAAAATAAAAGTAATCGAAAGACGAACCGAAGCCCTCATTGCCGGTTCAAAAATATTAAAGCTCAACTCAATTACACAATTTTCCTGCTGGTACCAAAACCCAGTTAAATCCACTGATTCTATTACTATTTGCCTCTAATATCATCTACCTAAAAGTATGTGACAGAATTAGTTGTTATTGTATGAAGGAAAACTAAACGTGCAAAATGCTGATCATTGGCTCAGTTGTATTAAACAGAGATCTTAAACGAAGCCATAAATATGACAGCGAAAATTAGTTTCATACATTCCCCTTTTATCTGTCAAACTCTATTTATAAAAGTAAACTAAGGCCTCTGGTGACTGCCTTGATTTTTATTTTTACTAGAAACAATTGACTAAAAATTATTATAAATTATAACTAAATTATTGTAAAATTTTGTACAACGGCGAAATTAATATTCCTATGCGGATTTCGCTTTGGCCTAGAAAAAACAAGGCAGATTCAAGCAATTTCCAATATAAAATAATCGAGAAGTTTTAACAGAATTAATATTGTAACAAAAATAATTTTTAATGTATTTTTCAGTAAAAAATTAATATTCTCCTGAAGTCAAATTAAAATAAGTATAGTGAACTAATTCATGGCAATGCTTTCCTTTATGAATAGTAATGATTTCTATATTTTTGTTCCGATTTTCAATCCAAATTCGTTGCAAATACATGTAACATATCGCATATGTCATAAATATTCTATATATAGAGAATATATATATTCATATATAGATAATATGATTAAAGTAACAGGGTGCCTCCGTAGGCGAATGAATAATGAGCAGCCTACTAACCTATATGTCGTGGGGTCGGCCTGTGCCTAGAGGTTGGGGGTTTTCCTACGATGAAGCCAAATATGTTGCAGGTTAACTTAGTCAAAAAAAAAAAAATGTATCGGCTATAAACTGAATCTACTGTACCAGGTTTATATCAGCTGATTGTCAGCAAGTAATAAAAGCATACCAACATATGTACGTATGTTATTTGTTTGCCTGTAAATTGTTATTCTGTCGGAGTATAACGCTTCTTTTTTAGCAATATTCACATTAGCGGGATTGCACTGTAGGTGCTTAAAAACTCTAAATGTAAATTATATAAACATTTATCAGTAATATATCTGGTCAAATGTCTAAAGCAAATCTTAAAATTAAAATTGCCTGATGGCTTTTGTGAGTTCATTCTTTCGCTGATTTAATCATCTTGGCCTCGTAGTTAACAGAACGAAATTCGTGTTGTTTTTATGGCCGGACAGAGTAATTGTCTTTAATCAGTCATGATAATCTATATTGTTTCTATTTTGCTGTTTGTTATTTCTGCTTAATGTGTGATTTTTCGTTTTTTAACTCAGCACTTAGAAGTAGACACTCTACAGTCTGCAGTGACGCCAACAATTTATGGCAAATGATTACTTTCCACAGCATCTAATGGGTTAAGAATTCTTGACATTTACTTTGCATTCTGAAATAAATGCGCAAACGTGTAACTTTACAGTAAGGCAGATTATAAATCATTGATCTTTATTGTATAATTTATTTTACTTAAAATCTAAATGTTTATAATCGTTACAGTCAATTCCCGGTATAACACTTTGCAAATATTTTTGCAATAAGTTGTATGTCCTTACCAAGTCATTTATAGTCGTTGTTTACTAAGAAATTTTTAAACTTTTTGAAAACCTTCTTTGGGCAAATTTTTTTTTTATACAGTAGGTGCTCGTTAAATGGAAACAGTTGGTTTTTCATGCAATTCATACTTATTGAACTGTTAGTTTCCTATATTGAAATATAATCAATGAAAGAAAAATTTGAATTTATAAAAAAAAATATATAAATAAAATTAAAAAAGTAAACAAGTTAAAAGTCTCTTAATTACCCTTTCTCGAATTTAGTATTTGACATACGTTTTTAGGTTGTTCATTACTGATAAAATCATATCGCTATAGAGTGCTCAAAGCCAAGCCAGCAGATTCGGACTAAAAATTGTTAAAATTTAACCATTTAAAATGTCAACGAAAATTTCTATAAATTTTGAGAGCCAATTTTTGGTTATCACTTTCGGAATATATTACTCTTTCTTATCAGTTTTTATACTATATTTAACGCTTTTCTAGATTGCTAAAATGGCCACACTACTGATTTCCTAGCATTTATTGCACCTGCCTGCTATTCATTCTCCATATTCAAACAATTATACATTTAAATTATTACCTAATTCGTTATATCGAGTGTTGACTGTATGTTATGCCGGGGTTTCACTGTGTTATTTTTAACAACTTAAGTAGCGACTAATAAACATCAACTTTATTTATTTTCCTACATAATCTTTTGTGTATTTCTTCCATTCTCCCACCATAAATCATTTGATGTTAATAAACGCCTGACGCAACTGTTTTTAGATACTGTAATAATTTAACAATTTAAATTTTTCCTGTCAGCGATCTGATCAGTTAATTACACATATATTGCTGCTTAACAAATAATATATAAGAAAAAAACAATAATGAAAATCTAAAATTAATTAAAACAACTTTTTGAAGTTAAAATTATCACATTTGATTCACAGCAGCCAGCTGTTGTGCTTTGATGAATAATTACTTCTCTCGACAGCTGGTTACTCTGATGGCAACGGGAATATTTCTTGTATGGCGTTATCCTTCTATACACCTCTATTCCAACAGTTTCCTGCTGGTCTAGAAACATTATTTTCAAAACAGTTGTGGGAAAATTTTAGGTTAATAAGCGATTTGTTCACCAATTTTAGTTGTCACCATTGCTGTAATTGAGAAATAATTTAACAGCTGATAGTTTGGCGTGACATTCCATTATGAATAGATATACAAGAGAGAGAGAGAGAGAAAGCCACGAAATAGTCGAAATTTTTAAACAATATAAATGGTTCTATTCGTCAAAACTTATGTGGACTTCATTCATTCTACGGCCTGCATCAACAGCTGATAGTTTTACGTGACATTCCATTATGAATAGACATACAAGAGAGAGAGAGAGAGCCACGAAATAGTTGCAATTTTTAAACAATATAAATGGTTCTATTCGTCAAAACTTATGTGGACTTCATTCTTTCTACGGCCTGCATCAACAGCTGATAGTTTTACGTGACATTCCATTATGAATAGACATACAAGAGAGAGAGAACCAAAGTGGTTAATTCGCACAACAACATATCGTTTAGTAAGCACGTTTATTCTCAACGATAATCGTTGAAGAAGATTTAAATTAATCAATTTGTTCACGTTCTCGATAACTGCAATTAAGTATTCCCCCGTAAAGGGAGATTTTACGAAAAAATGTGGAATTAAAAATTTTTATATATATAAACTAGGCAACAATTACAATAGATCGACCATATTAGCTGCAGTCCAAATTAATATTGGAATATAATATCCTTTTAAAATTTTCCTCCCGTATGAAGCGCTTTAAGTTGAAATACTATCCACAGAGAGTCGCATTTTAGGGCAACCTATGGGTGGGTTCATGCGATGATGTCCTCAAACTTACTGTCAGGTGATTAGATTATTAAATTTTTCGCTGTCAAATTAGTTAACATGTGGACCCAACAGCACAGAGCTACTTGAAACATTTAAACGGCACAATTGATTTTCAACCCGAGACTTTGGATGAAAGAATAAATTTACGAAATGCTGGACAGTTGACCAACTGAAAATCAACTTTCGAAAAGTCATTCGCGAAAAGTCTGTGGAAGTTTATAACCCAGATTGCACCCTGTACGTGACAGCTATAACCGAATTGCTATAGTAGCACGAATGTCATAAAATCTTTAACCAATAAATTCCATTTCAATCATCTGAAAAATATATCTCTTTGTTTTATAATGATTTAAGCTACTGCGCCTCTAAAGGGAACACCCTATAATTTCTGCTGATTGTTCCGGCATTATTAATTGAAAAATTTATATTCAATATTCAATAGAATATTAATTTTATATCTAAAAATGCAATCGAAATTAATTATTGAGGGGTAACAGCTGGTTGATTTATATTTTCTTTTATAAATTTTAAATTATTTATTAATTAATTTTTTTATTTATTAATAAATTTATGAAATTATTAAAAATAGCAATGCAGTCATTGGACATTAAATACAATAAAACCCTTCTCTGGTTTATAAAAACTTAAACCGATACTCTGGTCAATGGGGTTGAGGTATAAAATCGCTGAGGTATGTAATCAATTATTTTCCTGAATATTGGCTACAGATCTTCGAAAATTTCAGCGTCAGGAGGTTGGCAGAAGCATATCGAAAGCGATAAGGCATCAGATTCAATGCTGGGGTCCACTAAAGACTGCGAAAAAAAATAATAAAAATTGTTTTTGATAAGATTGAACTTAAGGACCTTAGGGTCTACTGATTTATTTCCGAATTAGGTCACACATATGTGTTTTTCTTATTAATTTTATTGTAATTCAAAATAAAATATACGACAATGCGATAAAGTTATTAAAAAATTGGAGCAAAATCTCGAATGTATGCTGATGAAAATGAAATAAACTCTGTCTGTGTATGAATGAATAATGCAGAGCCTACTAAACCATAGGTTGCGAGTTCGATTTCTGAATGGACCCTGGTTTTTTTTTTGGAGGATAAGACGAAAGCTTTTCATGTTAAGTTGCGAAAAAAAAATGGTCGCACTAAGAAAAAAAAGCAACTTGTGATCATTTAACGCTGTGATGCCACCATGTAAAGTTAATTTCCCCGCCATGGCAGAGTTATTTGATGCGGTACTTTTAGTTTTTCAAACAAATTATTCGAAATAAGTTAATCCTGTGGAATAAGAAATATACTCTTAGACCAAAATTTGTTTGGAAGAAATGGCAGAGTACAAACATATCCTTTATAATCCTTTTTATATCCAAAAACTAAGAATTAGTTAAGACTCTGCTTTAATCTCTGGTATGGGCATTTCCATACTGTTAAATATTAGTATATATTTTTTTGCACTAAAAAAATTTAACAATAAACATAAACAATATATTATCATTAAATTAATGAACTGCAAGGATAAGAAAACACTTAATGCAAAATATGTTCATTAAAGAAATAGACGACGTTTTGCGTTGGGATTCTGTGCACACCGTTTAATAATGGAATTTGTTGAAAATAATAAATTTTGCAAAATGCAAAGACATAAAGTGCTTTTTGCGCAATTAATTAACAATTGCAGTTTGGGGAGAAGGAAGGAAATAAGCAAGAGGGTGCAACACGACCAAGACTATAATTAAGCAGGCAGGCGGCAGGCATTCTTACACAAAATTACATTAAAGGCTGCAGAATATACATTGGGATTAGAATTGAATTAATGTCGACTCATAAATCTCATTAGCTTTCTACTATTTTGTTGTGGCATTTGTGGTTCTGTTGTTGTTGCCCTCTTGTGTTGTTCTAAGAATAAAATTCTTAATTTAAGCCACGTTATTAGAAAAGACAAAAATGAAAAATGGGCTGGAATAAAATTCCACAAAGAACAACCACAACAACAAAAAACCAGTTGCATTAAGGGCACGAGTGAACTGGGTGTTACAGCAATATGAATAGTTGACAAAAGGTGGGGAGGAGAAAGTCCTAGTCCGATAAGCAAAACTTAAATGTAAAGCTCATTGTTATAGTTTTCCTACAATGCCTTTTAGCCCTAAAGAAAATGCAACTTAATGATTTTGAGTTGAGAGTAAAATCACAAAATAACTTAAAAATATTTCGCCAAATTACGATATGACTCAGCGAGATGGAGGGCTGCTGCATAGTTTCTTATTGCATTTAGCTACACATCCTTTAAATGTTTCTTACTATTCTGCTATGCTCGCTCTAAAGGTAGCTGCCCTTTTTTCCAATTACTGTTTGTAGCAGCCTTCTTTTAAGAAATCATTTGGGGAAACACTCTGAGGGGGTGTTTAACAATACTCGTGGTAATCCTACTCTTGGCAGAGAGTAATGACTTTGAGATGTGTTTGCACTATACGCATACGTTACGTTAATGGAGGCTTTAGCAAGTTTTGGCCTCCTTAGTTTTCATAGTGCCTCCTTAGCCTACATAATTGAGGGCAGTATTTTATACGATTTGATGATCCTTAAAATAAACGTATTCATATTGTTTTGTATGCCCACTTTATTATTAATTTTTTATTATTATTTATGACAAATTACTTTAGATTTTTATTTATAATATTTATTTAAATATTATTAATTAAATAAATATTGTTAAAGTTTGTTTACTTAAAAATATTTTTTTTTTTTGAACGATTGTCCTTTAACCACACTTGTCATCTGTTTTATAACAAAAAGTGTACCAAGTGGAACTACAATATGCTTCCTGCTCCTTCGAATGCCAGTGAGACGGTTTAGACTTATAAGCTCTCTGAGCTGCATTAATTATGGTCAAAAAATTTGAATTAACTCTGTAAAATAGCGATTAAAACAAAATAACATGTCGCTCGATATATTGTCACAAGAAAACTTTTAACGATCTCACTCTCGGCCCAAAAAAGAATAATGTGGTTTGCACAATTTTTATACTATAAAATCGGGGAAACCTTTGCAAATTTGTTAATAATATTAACTCTGTAAGCGAATAAATAATACGCAGCCTAATAAACCGGTGGTCGCGGGTTCGATTCCTGCCTAGACCGAAAATGTTTTCCTGCGTACAAGACGAAAGCTTTGCAAGTTGAATTGATAAAAAAGTATATATGAGATAAAAGTAACAGATATATGAACTAAAGTCCTCATTGCCGGCTCAAAAATACTAAAACTCAACTCAATTGTACTTAATTTAGTACAAATATTGCCTTTTTTTCCTTCTGGTAACAAAATACAAAAAAAAATTTTTATTAAATTAGTTACTTTAAACTTATTCGATTAAAATACTTTTTTTCAACAATCTTTGAAATATCGTCAAGACATAAGAAAACTTTTATATTATTCGTTTAAATTTATTGCTTTTGTTGCAATAAAGAGTCTTATAAAGAGTTTTTTTTTAATTTCATGAATGCATTCTTTGCCAAGTCTGACTTCTTTACAACAATAATTATAAATTCGCATGTTGTCTTACTTCAGATTAGTTAATCTTACTGTATAATTGGGCTAATGCAATTCATATTAAACAGTTGCAATGCCATGTTAAGTGATCTATCGATTTAATAGATTTTGTAATGCATTACAATTCCAGATAAAGAACTGTCCTACTGAACTTCCAAGCACACAGGAAACAAATGCTGCAAATGCTGCAAATACGGCAAGTACAACAATGAGGAAGCCCACTCATGCTTCACAGGATTATGAGCGCCATATAGAATTGGACTGCAAAGTTGAAATATTGCACTTTCGTTAAGGGGCCATCACTATTGAAGGACAAGACAACGCCAATGACAGCACGAGTAGTGATAATGATGGGGATGGCAAACATGACATTGAGCTCATCCATCGACGATGGCAAGAATGACAATGAAAAATGACATGATATGACAAACCTAACGAAACTTGGATTCGATACACACAATCAGTTACGGTTAATTGTAATACCTCGTTAGGCTTTGTCTGTGTGTGTGTGTTTGTGTGTGCGGATTTTTAATTTTCTCTTCCGTTTCCGGAAACTAACCAAATAGCACAGCATACTCGTATGTGTAAGTATGTGCACAAGTGTAGCATTTCACTTTTTTCATTAAAAAAAATTATTTCATGCTGTAATGCAATACCTCTTCATGTCATCGCTTAGGAAAATAAAAACCTCTCTTCCGTTTGTGCAAACCCTTTTTTAATAAAGTAGTTACAGAAAAAAATTGCTGTACACGCCTCGATTCTATCTGTGTAAAATGAATGTGTGTTGGTTTTTGTCTATGTAGAGGTCATTTAAATTGGAGGTTAGAAAGTGAATTGGCACAGTAAAATCTTTAATTAGGAAGTCTTTCTTAGAAAACCCTATAAATGGTAATTGCCACAATTTTCACTGCTTCCTTTCAATATTCCCTGTAATTGCAAAAAAAAATATTTTTTAAAATATTTAAAAGCGTAAACAAATTTTAAAATTAATTTTTGTATAATATTTGCAATAAAAATGGTTTTATCTTTAAGCACTATGGGTCCGTTCCTTACTAAAAAGATGTGGTCGGGCAACTTCAACTTTTTTCTACTTTAACAAAACCAAAATTGCAAAATAATTGACGGAAACAAACAAAACAAACGGATGTTTTTTAAATTTTAAATTCATATATTCATTAAGTTTTTAAATAAATAAAAATAAAAAAAAAATTAAAAATAAATTTATTCATTTTTTGCAAATTTAAAATTGTCCTAAACTTCGGATAGCAAGCGGTGTGCCCATTGGACAGAATAGGACTTCCATAGTTCAGTCATATCATCCTCTTTTTCATTTTCATGTCCTTAAGGAATATAATTATTTTTGCTACACATGGTATTCAATGGGTTAAATAACATTTGAATGAAGACTTTATTAACATTAAATATGCAATTAAATTATATTCAATTAAAGGCGTAATCGAACCTTTACAACAGGTGCGCATCCAAATTGTAAGCAGAGGTGGGAAATTATTGTCGCTTAATTTTATTGAAAAAATTTTTTCTCCAATTTCTTATTTCTAAAAAAAACATCGATATGTTTGTACCTGCTTGCGATAGCAAAACAGGTTCACATATCGCATGTCTTGAAAAAAAAAGCAAATTTACTAAAATTAGAACTCTATTACGTAGACAATTAGTTAAATTTAAAGATAGCAGTGTGCCAGCCCTGAAGGTAAAATTGAAGGAAGTCGGACAAAGAAGTTTTCGCAACAGCTGAAGGTCTCATGGTAAACTTCTGAGCAGCTCAAAGAATTAAATGATAATACGTATTTAAATTATTATTTGGCTTGATAACGAAGCCTATTGAATAAATGTCATTACTTCATTACCACACAATTGTGAGTAGGAATTAAAATTCAACACTGCCCCATTGTGCTGGCTCAAATTAAATTAATAGTGTTTTAAAATGTTTATAACTTTATTATAGTTGCAGTTACGCCCCATTGTGCGCGATTGAGAACATAAATATCTCGAAAATTTTTCGACCATGGCCCACTGTGCGAAGTATGAATTAAATAAATAACTGAAATATTTTTAGGAATTTCGATTATGCGGCGATGTGTGAGACAGAAAGCAGATCGAATGAGCTGTATAACTTTATCCTAATTACAGTTACGCCCCATTGTGCGCGATTGGGAACTTAAATATCGTGAAAATATCAGGAATCTAACTCGCGGCTTCCGGTTTAATAGGCTGAGTATTATTCATTCGCCTACGGATACCCTGCCCCATATTTAGCCCCCTTGAAAATATTTAGCCTATGGCCCATTGTGCAAACTGTAATGGGTACAGTTCATAACTTAACTAGTTTTGAAATATTTCGATTTTGAGTCCCTGTGCGATGCACCATACAAATCGAATAAATAATTTTTAAAAATATTTAAATGGTTTTTCCAATCTTCCTTGACAACGCAAGTAGTTGCTGTTTTAGTGTTATTGGAGCTGCCTAAAAGGACTTTGCTAAACCATCTCTAGACTAGACTAGACACCACAGATGGCTGGCGAGTGAAACTCTATCTGTTGCTAAACATACTTCTGCTTAACGATTTTTAATTAAAGATTGTTGAGATAAAATCGACTAGATGTAAATTGTATGAATTCATGAATTGTGCCTGCCAGAATTGGTGATAATTTCTTACAAGCAATTCTTGTCACTTCTTATGGCACCTGGGAGAGAATGCACAAGAAAATGTGGCAAAAATTTAAAAAAAAAAAATAAAAAAAGGAATTTATCAATTCCAATGAATGCAGCCCTGCCCCTTATCAAAATCCTTGACACAAAACATTTATTTCTGAGTTTTTTTTACGTTTTCCTTTTCATGGCGATAATTTTATTAAGACATAAAGAACAAGTCTAGTTCACTCCCCAATGAGTATTCAAGCTTTTTATAAAAAATAAACACTTTTAGCACGAAGATGAGGAAAGAATTTAGAGAACAGCTTCCCAGAAACAATAACAATAACAATCTTAATCATAAAAAATCTACACTTTATCAATTCCCATTGGATTGTTGTCATTTATGAAAGACTATAAAAATTGTTAAAGTAGAATTTTTTTCTCGTTCCCCTTGAATACAATCTGATTGCGATCTATAATAGATGGAGGAGGTACAGATGATTGCAGCCTCTACAACAGTTTGCAACTGCATTCTCTGGCATACAGGACGCTTCTAAGCAGAATATTTAATTCCATTGTAATTGAATGCAGAGAATAAACGCTGTCGACAAAGACTTATTCCTTATCGTGTCGATTGCTTGTTAAATTGTTGTTATTGTTATTATTATTATATTATTGAGTTTAGTTATTGTCTTTATTGTTACAGTGTTGTTGTTGTATTTCCATAATGTGTATTAAGATGTGCTTTAAACAATTGAGGGTGAACAAAACATTCATTATGTTTGCATTTCAAATGTGTATGTGAAGCATTGCGCGAGAGTGTTTCCTTGTAATAAATAAAATTGTGTTAGAATGTTAGAAACGAAGCGAAACCCGAGAACCCTTGGAGCTGATGGTAAGCATACACACTCGTCTAAGGATTTAGCCACTGCTGTTTTTCATTCCATTGGGGAAGGTGTTGATTGTTTATATATCCTTATTGTTCCCTCATTGACTATTCACACTTTACAATTTCGTTGTATTGAAACAATATTTTTTTTTATCGCTCTCTATCGCTGTACTTGTTTCCCATTTATAACAACTGTATTCATACAATTCATACAACACAATCGTATTTTTCATTTCACTATTCGTAATATGCCTCATTGTAGAGTGACCAGGTGTTAAAGTCATAGTTGACATCGTGAAAAGCAGTGGTTCATTGCCAGGGAAAAATACACCTTCCGAAAATGTACTCTGCACAGTAATTGGTACGAAATATTGTCCAACCATAAACCCATAAAAGTTTAGATAGAAGTAATTCTTCCAAAGATTTACTGCCTCTTTTGGGAAAAGTTATGAAACGATTATGGTAACACTTTTCGCCCACTGGGAAATATCATCAGCCTGAGGACAACATACACCAAACTGCATATATTAACATTATCCCGATAAAGCTCCCAACGCGTTACCTAATCGCTTCCCATGGTACTTTTTTAATGGTACTGGTGAAGTTCCCTTCTTTGTCTACATCACATTTCTTAGACAACGAATTCTCTTTGGGAAGAGGATAATCATTAAACATGACAAATTTTTAGAAGAAATACATCAATACATACACACATACGTATGCAGGTAAATATACACATATATTAAATAATTGATCCAGAATTAAATTTATAAAATGTAGGAATATAAATATATTTTGCACCCATTATTAGGCCCACTTTTCCCCCAAATCAGTGACTGTAACTCCAGGCCATGCCAATAATATAGTGTCTTTCATCTCTTATTGGTACTCTGAAATCATTCAACCCAACATATGATCACAGCATGTATACAGCCCTTGCCCAAATTACCTACCCAAGACTTCTAGGCTTGAAAATCCGGTATGCGGATCATAAGTGGCTCGAGTGCTCAAATCACATGCATGAGAAAATTCTGCTAAAGGAAAACACCCACAATATCTGCTCTGGCCATTTTGCCAGGATATTTATCCCAGCCCTCAGTGCCCATAGTCGACTGGGTGCTGGGACAACATGCCATTCAACAGAAAATACTCTTCGATAGAAAAAGCATGAAATCTTAACCAGAAAAATTAATGAACGATTTTCGTCTAAGCAAATAGATAACCTGGTTTAAAGCATGACTACCAAACAGTGAGAGAGGGAGAGAGAAAGAGTGTGATAAGAAGAACTGCAGTGAGAAAAAGAAAGCTAACAGCAATTCTTGTAAGAAAAATTATTAATTTTAATTACAATTTAAATATTTTTTTACTTTTTACTTATAAAACAAATACAGGACTGGAAATAGAAAATGTCAAAAACAAAATACAGCTGTTTGTATGAAAGCGATTTATCTGACTTTGATGCAATATCACGTGCAGTGCTCCGTGCAGTGACTATGTGGTCTACATGAGGAAAAAAGCCCAGACTTGTTTGGACACTTTACTAATGTGACTTAAGTAAAGCGATAGCTTGAATCCAAGCAAATAAAGCCCTTCTAAACCTTCTGCACGGAGGAATCCACCCTGAAGTAATGCGAAAGCCGTTTCGTGATAGGAACACCTGCCGAGGAGAGGGAGAATACCCACTATAGAATAATACATTTCGCCACGTTAATCTCTTAACACTGTGAGGTCTTATACAGAACAACACCGAGAATATTCAATATAAGAACTTCCTTGTTAGCAGAAGTTTTTCCACACTAAATTGTATCGTTTGCAGGAAAAGTAGACTCGTAATCTATGTGGTTTGATATGCAATAAAAAAGGATTTAGCAGTCCGACAAAATACCTCGCAGCAGTAAAATATGCAAAAATATGCAAAAAATATGCAAAAAATATGGCAAATTAGAAAACATTGTATCCTTTACAGGACCAGTATACTCGTAATCTACGTGGTTTGATATGCAATAAAAAAGGATTCAGCAGGCCGATAAAATACCTCGCAGCAGTAAAATATGCAAAAAATATGCAAAAATATGCAAAAAATATGCAAAAATATGGCAAATTAGAAAACATTGTATCCTTTACAGCACCAGTATACTCGTAATTTATGTGACTTGATATATAATAAAGAAGGACTTAGTATGCCTATAAAATACCTGTCAGCAGTAAAATATGCAAAAATATGCAAAAATATGTACAAATATGCTACATTGGAAAACTTCTGCTTAATAAAAATATCTCGTACATGACAAAATAAATTTCAATATAAAAATATAGAAAATAAATATTTTTTGTTTTGAGTGACGTAAACCACTATGGTCACCCTAAATAGACACTGGCATGATTTGTTTGCTGTTTTCAGATTAGACGAGTTTGTATTGTGGTTTGATTGCTCTTCATCCAATATTAAAAATTGGTGGTGCATTCATCCGGACATCTGTTAAAAGTCTGTGCAGAAAAAATAAACAACATTCACCAAGTTTGCCATGTGCAATAAATTTTGGGAAAATACCGGAACTAAAAACAGTGGTGAAAAAAAAAAATTTTTATTAAAAAAAAATATTTTTGCAATCATTGAACACTTATAAATTGAATTGGAAATTTGATCAGTTTGAAGATGATTGGTTTTCACTTTCGCTATTTGTAAGCGAAAAGCAAAAACAAAAAATAAAAATGGGAAAGTTAAGGGCGGGGGTGGTTTGTTAGACGTAAATTGTTAATGATGGCAAAAGTTGTTGGGCTATTATTTGCTTTTACTGTGGTCTAAATTGTTGTTAACTACTGGTTAACTACTATTCCACTCAATCCCGTTTGACGCACTACATACGAAACACATCAAACAAAAAAGGCAGAAACCAACTTGGCAAACAACACTTTCTATTAATAGTCCTGCTTTACACATAAAAATATTGAGATTTTCTGTTCAAACAATGTTGCTTATATGTCAATTTATTGTTAATTTTTAAGATAATCATATTTCCCATTTTTTCTGCTTAACCAATTTATGACCACTGTACCTATTTCGATACACTAGTTTTTTTTTGAGTAATATTTGCAAAAACTGTAAAGAATACTAAAATAAAAATGAATAGCTAAATTAATTAAGCCAATTTCCTTCCTCATATGTGGGCAATATGTCAATTCGAATACAACTCTTTTTATGAGATGGAAAAATTGCTTTTTAGAATTTTTTTATATTTTTTTTGCTGAGCAAGAATTTTCAAGCATATATGATGCAAAATGTTTCCAATAATGTGGCTTTTGGCTTTGAATAAGTTAAAATTCAGTAATCGATTACTTGTAATTAATGATCATGCAGAAGCATGTTTAAACCTTAGCATAACAAAATTCATTTCAAATGGTAATCCATTAAAATACTCACTCAATTATTTAATATTGAATTAAAATGGCAGGGGAATAATAATGGCACATACCTGAAATTAGAAAAGAAAAAAAAATTTCATATTAAAGAAATTATTAATTAAAATCAACTAATCAGACATTATGTATACACTAGTACTCTTCGTTTTTCGCTAATACATGAGCCACAATCATATTAGCCGGGTAACGAATGAAAAGTGTTAAAAATAAACACACAACATAACAGTGAACAGTGCATCATAAAAGTAACGATATAATAAAAATATTTTTATATTTAAAGTGTGTGAAAAGAAATTAGTAGTGAAACAAGAGGTTTAGGTGTACTTTGTTTTCGCTCTTAACTTCAATGCACCAGCCAAGGGCCGGACAGAGTTAAGACTTTTAAAACGCCTTGACACTAATGCAAGTTGACCTGATCTGATGCGGCTTCCATTTCATATTTCCTTATATAACAGTGTTTAACAAAAAATAACAACAACAAAAAAGTTCTAAATAAATAACAAATTGCATGAGTGGAGAATTATATAACCAAATATATACAATATACAGTACTACGTGGATTTGCGCAACCAAAAGGAAACCGGGGTTTTTGCTTTTGCCGAAAAGTTGTTTAATTCACGTCACGTACAAATTTTATTTAAAAAGTCATCACTACTTAGTCCAAGGAATGAAGTTTAAGCGCAACAAGACTGAAATTTTTGTTTCCTTTTTGGAAAATCGCTGCTTCCTTGATTGCTTGGAGAGCAATACATTTTTCATAAGAAATGTCATTTTTTTTTGGCTGGCCCTTCCATACAAATGTCGAGGGTCTTAATGGCTTTTTCTTTATGTTCCATTTCGATAGTTTCCGCAATGTCTTCGTCTGAAACCCCTATAGCTATATATCCTTCTGAATAATCTTCTTTGTTCCATTCTATAATTTCACCACCTGTTAAGTTTATAGCCGGTAATTTAAAATAGATCCCGTAATACAATCAATAATAAAACGTATTCTCCATTCCTCTTTCCAACGTTTCTGAAACGTTCCAACTTTTCTGAATGGCGATGGTAAAAATTTTGCCCCCGCTTTACCTAAAACATTCCTAAGATGGTTTATATGCTGCATCTTGCAATGAAAGCATTTCAAAGAGAAAATTCCTTTCAAAGTTGCATTTATAAAAACTTGCATGTAAAAAAATTGCGTATTGCGCTAATCGGTGTACTGCAGTTATTGTTAGTTGCGCAAATCGAACTCGCATTCTATATACTTTTGGCACTCTCCCCTGGTCTCCTCGTTCAATAAAACCATAAATTGAAATGGATTTTATTTTGTTAAATCGCTGGTGGGGTTTTGTTGCTTCTATAATCCGATTACTATTTCGATAATGAACACGGTTCAATAGAATGCTCACTCAAACCCACACACACACCCACACACACATATACACCCACGCAAAGGATAAGAGGAAACGATAAAAACCATATGTGATTTTTGGTAAAATATATATAATTTTGGTTCCTCTTTTCTGCATACGATTGCAATATGAGCCGTTCCACATAAACAGCGTTCCAACCAGTCATCTCATTACAACTTTTCTTTTGTTGGCAGCATCCATTCAGACATCCTGTAAAGATTTGCTGCGTTTGTTTCCTCCTGTTATTCATGGCTTTCCCTTTTTTTTTTAATACAGGATTAACTCGCTGACTGGCTGATAGACACACACATACCTCATATGCATGCAAAAGTACACACGGAGAGCGAGAGCGACTGAATGACGTTTTGCAATCAGTAGCAAAATTTCTAACCATGACTTATAATTGGATTTCAATGACTGCAATTTGTTGATAATTTTTAACGAAAATCGTTTGTACGTGACGTGAATGTTTACAGGGTAGTTTGTCATTTGTTTGAGAATCAGCCACACTGCCGGACGGACGGACATGTGTTTAACATGCTGTTGTATGCATGAATTTCAATGATTCGCAAAAAAAAAAATTAAATTATTCATATATTGTATTATTTTGTTTGATTTCTAACCGCATTTATTTTTGAGGTTTGAAAGGCCAACAATTGTTTGCCAGTTGCAGCTAAAACAATACGAATTTTTATTAAACAAAATCTCGAGCAAACTGGCCAGGAAGCAGCCAAGAACTATAAAAATACAACAACACACATACAAATCGCGCTGTAAAAAAAGATATTAAAAATTGACGCATAACTGGTCTAGAGGTTAAAATCGAACCGGATATTGTAACGGTCCACAATCTTAATGCAAAATCGAAAAACGGGAAGAAAAAAAAGATAAGAGCCACCCCGACAACATTTATGGTGTTCAGTTGAGAAGAAATAAATTTAAAAAAAATTGGTAAAAAATCTGCTAAAAATAAATTCGCTAAAAATTTTTAATAAAAATATTGTAAATCGCAAAATAAATATTTTACTAATTCCTGCTCAATAAATCGTATAAGCAGGGGATATAGGCGCAACTGCAGTTCTTAAACAAACAAAAAATTAATAATTTTTTTTTATCAGATGAATGGTTATCTCGTCCAATACTTAAATTTCGAATAAAATTTATTATTTAATTGTTTCTAATAAAATTATTGTAGAAATTTATTTTTTAGTTAAAAAGCTAAATCTTAATAAAAAGACGAGAAGACCCTATAAATCTTTATAATTTTTTTTTATTCAGTAAAATATTAATTTTGACATTATAGTGCGATTTTAATCGTCATTATTATAAGAAGTCCTTGAAAATGCTCTAAGTGCCTAAGGTTGTGGGTTCGATCCCTGTTTTCGACAATCATGACAAAAAGTTTTCAATTTTTATTATTATCATCATGATGGCTCTTCTAATATCAATTTATAACAATATTGACTTGTTATCGGTTATATTAGTTAGCGAGTTGTATAATTTCAAATGGCTAAGATTATGGGTTCAATTCCCAGTACCAAAAAATTAATAAAATCTAAACGAATTCTCTCAAATACTTTAACATCTCATGTGTTAATTGTGATTACAATATTCTGGTGATGAAGGTATAGCACTGGCTTATGATATACTAGCAAAATATTTACTTCGATATTAAAATTCGCCTGACACTATATACCTCTCTTCGTTTCGTCTGAAGCATAATTTCCCCAGCGAAGTAAAAACTGTTAATAAGATTCTACCAAATTATTTCTAAATGTCATCTGGAAGAGTTTCAAACTATATCTGCCCCATTACCCCTTTCATTTGCTATATACTGAAGACATTCGTAGTTGCAACTAAATAGTGACTGCTTCTACTTGGCCGCCATTGTAATAAGTCATAAGTTAATCGTAAACTGCTTCACAGAATACAACGAAAACTGGAGTGCTCGAAACCCCAAACTTAGCCCCCTAGAGCATCTCTGGTTTTAGCACAAAAGAAGAATTGATAATAATGCATAAATAGTAAATCTGGACTATTAGTTTACAGTTATTACAACCCACTGTTTAGTAGCATTTTATTAATTTTTATTATTTCACCCGTGAAATGATAATTTAGACGAACCTAAGAAGGTTATACTCGTATGATCTCAGGTGTATATTATGATCAATGTAAATTGTTTGCTGGTATATCTTAAGTGAGCAGTGAACTATACCTTCACCACGTGAACACTATACTCATAATTAAAACATAAATTATTACATCAGTTGAGAAAAGAATTAATATTTTATATTATTATTGCCGTGAGCAGGGATCAAACCCATAAATTCGTACGTTTACAGTTGACAAACACTGGGAAAGATAGATGAAGTTACTAAAAATTCCTCTCTGAAAGTATAACAGAATTCTTAGAAGAAGTCATGAACCACAAAAAAAAGGCAAAATATTTATGCCTTTATTTCTAATATTTTTTTTATTAGTAAAGGCCGTCTGTCATTTTGCATACGACATGTTAGGAATTTTTCTAATTTTATTTTTATTTATTTTGAATTTATAATTTATAATATATAAAATGAATATAAATAATTTACAAAAATTGGCATAAAAAAATTTAATTCTTTTTTTTTCTTTTTTTTATAGGGTGTTCCATATTTAATGTGAGCAACTGTATGTATTACTAAAAACATATCAAAGGTTTTTTGAGCCCTCTGTCGAATCACATTTATATTCACATTTATTTTACTTTTACAGTGCATTTAAAATGTCCTCGGCCAGGGGAAGGAGCCCTAAGCGCAGTAATATTTATATTTATGCTTGAAAGAACACATTATAACTAATGTAATGTTCAGTAAAAAAAAGAAACTATATAATTAAAAAAAAAGTAATATAATTAATTTAATAAAATAAGTTTTAATTAAATAAAATCATAAATAATTTTCAATTAAAATTGTTAATTGGAGTGGAGTATCAATTAACAGCTGCTTGGTTGGAGTTTTAATAATTTTTATCTTCAGTCTTGTAATACAACATGTGCATTGAAGATAATTAATTAAATTTTCTATAAAATTTCGTTGTTGAAACCAAAACGCCATTGGCCAGCGGCCCCCTTATTTGCTCACTAAGCCCATCAAAGGTGGTGGCTAGACAAAAGTTACTACGGACTTTCGAAAAAAAAACAAATGTAATACAAATTGATGGCGAAAATGATGAAAAATAATATGTAATAAATTTCAATTTCTGCATTTTCCTCAAATGTCATTAACATACAACCAGACTGCATGACCTTTTTTTTTCTAGAAAAAGTATTGGGTCTCCATCAAACTCATCATCAAATTTTTCGTTGTGTAACTTGAAGCATTTCAAATTGATGTTTAACATACTTTGGAGTGCTGCAGGATGGAAAGTATGAAAAAGCAACACGAAGATTATTGCAGTAAATGACACGTACGCCCAGGGGCACAATTTAATAACAACCGCACAAGCTGATCACATACTGGTACACGCCCATGACCAACGTACGTGTGCCATCCTTTTACCGTCAAACCTGTCAATTGTCAATGACTTCAGTTGAAATCGAAAGTAAGAAAGCAATAGTCTCAGGCACGGGTAACAACTAAAGGACATTCTACTCGACTCGTTAATATAAAATAAGATAAAATGCTTAATACTAGAAAATATAAAAAGGTTTATTAAAATTAAAAATAGGAAAGGGAAATAGTCTCACTGAAAATTACAGAGTAGTAAAAGAGTAAAATGCACAAAAATCCTCTATAACAATTGCGACAGACTAACAGCTTTGCCACGGAAAACAAATGTATTCGCATATTCTTCATAGACTTCATTATTCGCCACCACTGTCAGAGAACAATAGATTCAATACCTTTTCTTTGCGCTCTGTTGAGCAAAATATAAATAATCGTTTGTAAGTATGAATCAACCACTCATTACAAGTCCTTTAACATTAAACTACATTGTTACGTGCATCCTTCTTTAATGCTAAAACATTTTTTGTGTTCACTACTTTTTTCCACGACCATATTCAAGTGGAAAATGCACAACAGCCCTTGACATTGACTCTGCGAAATGAAAAGCGAACATCAAATTGCACAACTGGGAATAAAATTGCTTTACTGCACAATTATTTAAAATTAAATTCATAAAATTTCACACAAACAGATCTAATAAAAATGTTTTTAAAGAAGGAATACAATTTAATTATAAAGTGTAATTTTTTTAAGCAAAAGGGGAACCGAGAGAGCATTGCGAATTGCGTTAATTATTTCATAATTATATTATTAATCAAAATTATATGATATAATATAAAATTTTTAAGCAAACTTGTTAAAAGACTCAAAAGAATTCAGATGATTTGAGAAACATATGCCGCCCCAATTAAATGTTTGTTCATTTCAAAATATACTTGTAATTAATTTTTTAATCAATTTCTTACTTTAGTTTTAAATATTTCTATGAGTGCGAGTTGTAGACAAAAAATAAACCTTATTTTCAATTCTAATCTTCTCCCTTTCAAAGTAATCCCCTTCAGATATATAACACTTATGCCAGCGTTTCTTCCATTTCTCAAGACACTTCTGAAACGCGCTTTTTTCTTTTACTTCCTCAATCCTAGCGAAACGCTTTTCTTTTATCGGTGTCTTCAGTTTTGGGAAGAGGAAAAAGTCAGCTGGAGCCATGTACGGTGAATACAGTTTTGTTTTTGGCCAAAAAACTGACGCACAAGAATCAATCTGTGAGATGGTGCGTTATGATGCAAAATCCATAACTACTTTTTCCATAATTCTATGCGTTTCTAACGAATTGGAGCGCACAAACGGCTTATAACTTAAGGTAGTATTCCCTATTGATCGTACGGCTTCTTGGTAAGAATTCTTGATTCACTACTCCATTCTAATCGAAGAAAAGACTGAGCAAAACATTCATATTTAGCCGAGCTTGACGTGCTTTTTTTTGGTCTTGCCTCTTCTAGACGCTTCTATTGAGATGATTGGGCTTTGGCTTCACTGTCATAGCCATACATTCATGATTCGTCACCAGTTACGACCTTTTTGAGTAAATTTGCAAAGTCGTTGACGTCTTTCAGCAACTGCCATGCGACTTTGTTTTGGTTCAATATTTAGTAAATCAAAACACGACTAACCTTTTGACCTTTCTGGCAAAAACAACCTGGCAATGCAAAATGGCTGATAATGCTAACATATATAACAGACATGTGTACCAACATAGCAGAAAAAAATTCTATTAATCGAACACACGTAACTCAAGACATTTGAAAATAACGGCTATTTTTTGATCACACCACGTATATCTCTTTCAGTAAAATTAATTATACAGATGCAATCCAACAGAAAATAATATAAAAATTAATTGAAGTGTGAGAAGTTTTATGGGAATCATTATCGGATCTTATACGGAACATGTTTGTTCAAACGATTTATATATAAATAATCAACTCAGAAAATCTGTATTCATGTTATATTAATTAATATAAGCAGCGATCTGGGATTTACCGAAATTATATATTTACAAATACTGAGTACCCATTCCAATCTGCTTGCTACCAACGCTATCCGAACAAGAGCACATTTATATTTTATATTAGCTTTCATAGTTTAATATATCTATAGAGTTCCCAAGTGTAAATCATCAACTTTAATGGAGCTCAATAACCTATGCTCATTTATTTTTAATTGCAGGACTTTGCCTAAAATTTCTTTAGAAAACAGACCACAAATAAAAATAAATTAAATTCAATACTCATTTCAATTAATAAAATCCTTAAACGAAGATAATAGTGAGAATTTTTCAATTAAAAGTTTTCATTGATACAACAAAACCAGTATTAGTAGAGAAACTGTTTTTTAATTTATTTTATATAATAAAATATATATAAAAATTTTATATAAATATATATAATAAAATATAATGAAATTCTGAAATGAAGATAATTGTGAGAATTTTTCAATTAAAAGTTTTCATTGACACAACCAAACCATTATTAGTAGAGAAACTGTTTTTTTAATTTATTTTATATAATAAAATATATATAAAAATTTTATACAAATATATATAATAAAATATAATGAAATTCTTAAATGAAGATAATTGTGAGAATTTTTCAATTAAAAGTTTTCATTGGCACAACAAACCCAGTATTAGTAGAGAAACTGTTTTTTTAATTTATTTTATATAATAAAATATATATAAACATTTTATACAAATATATATAATAAAATATAATGAAATTCTTAAATGAGGATTATTGGAAAAATTTTTCAATTAAAACTTTTCATTGACAAAACGAAATTAGTAATATAGTGAATTTCATTAGAAAAACTGTTTTTTTTAATTTATTTTATACAATATAAAAAAATATAAATAAAAACATATATATAAAAATATAAATGAAGATAATTCTAAAAACTTTTCAATTAAAATTTTGATTGGCACAACAAAACCTATAAAAGAAAGAAATGCATATAAATATACATTGGAAATCCGCTTCTTTTATGTAGGGGAAAATTATAATATTTTTATATTGAAGGCAACAATGAAATCGCTTTAAGCCCCTTTAGATGATTGAAATAAAATATATAATTTTTTTATTGGAAAGACTTGCAGTAAATGCACGATGCAGTTAAAATGTGCTGCATATGATAAATCAATCCTAATAATTTTATTACATTGAAGGTATTAAAAAAGTTCTGCTTTAATAAAGTAATATCCTCCCCTCTTTTTTCTAAACCTCTTATCATTTAATTTAAACTTTAACAATTTCGAGTCATAAATCAAAAATTAAGCTCCCGCTGAGTTTTTTTTTGCTACAACCCCTTATTGAAAGCAAAAGAATTTTCGTCAGAAATTAAAAAACAAGCAGGGCAAAAGAGAAAAAATAAATAATTCCAAAATTTATTAAATAAAAACTGTCAAAACGTTTTTCAAAAAATAAATTTGCAATAACAACAAAATCAAGGAAAAGTAAACAAAACAAACGCGCTAAGCAATGCGAAAAGGAAGAACTCAAATTGAAATGAGTCGGGGGGTCGCTGCTTACAGATGAAAAGAGAACGTGTTACTTTTTTTCTATTGAAGCTCATCATTATAGATGGCAGCATGCAGAGCTAGTTGTACCCCAGGGAGGTTGTACTTTAGTGTTCAAGCATATTTCATTTCAAACTCTACTATTGCGGCCGGCCTGCTCATTCAGACTCACGAGTACTTCATGGTGCGTGTCAATTTTTCATCCATTTTTTATTCAAGCAAGGATTACAATTTGCCATAAAAATGTGAAATAATGAATAAAAGGAATGAATAACAATATGTGTGTAAGGAAAACCAAATTAAAAAGAAAAACTTGTTAAAATCACAAGTTTTCAAATGAAACAATAAAATACAGGATGCTGCAAACCAACCCCCGGGCCCGGCCAACTACTAAGTGGTGCTGGTTAGTATTCGCTCTTAGAAAGGCCAAGAAACCAAAAAAAAAAAACAAACAAAAAAGTAACATTTGAATGTCAACTAATGTATAACACCCGTATCTAAAAGTGCTTCCCTGCAACAAGCAGGCAATAAAAATACCCAGCAGGTTGTAACCGCATAGATCGCTCTTCTTGCTGGCTCTGTTCGAAACAGTTTCAAATTTATTTCCAAAAGCCAGTGAAAAAACAATCTAAACATCGAATCTTAATTAAAACATGTTTATGTTTTGTTTTTCATTTTTATTGCCGCATCATAAATAAACACTGCAATTCCGCTTTCCACCACTGGCGGAAGAGTTTTGGTTCCCCCAGCATTTCTTTCGGTTTGTAGGAATAACCCCTCTTAATTTAAAGCCATTAATGATCTTTTTTTTATAAATAATCTTTTATCAAACAGTGATAAAAAATGCGCATGATCAAAGTGTTTGCTCCTACTTTAAACAGACAGACTTTTAATTATATTTTAGTTGAAAAGCCACCAGCCCAGAGCAAATTATGAAACTGTTTTCTTCATTATAATTAATTAAGGCGAAGGGCAGCCAATAACTCATTTAAATTTAATTGAAAAATCGAAAACCAAAAGAAAATATTTCCCCACAATCAATTTTATGCAATAAATACTGGTACCAAGTCCGCAATTGGCTAATGCTGAAATGTGTTTCCTCATGCCTCGTAAGTGAATGAATGAATTTCATTCGTGAACAATATTCATCATAATCATGAACATTATTTGTTCCCAAGAAAGTATATAAATAGAGTGAAACATTATATTTATGAAAACTGTTTCATTATATTTATGAAAATTGTTTCATTATATTTATGAACATTATTGGTGGATTAGTTTACAAAGTACTTCCACCTTAAATCAATGCAACTGAATCACTGAAGTCAATAAAAGGAGTGGAACATTGTAGTTATGAAAACCGTTTCATTATATTTATGAACATTATTGGTTTACTTGTCCACAAAGTACTTCTACCTTAAAGCAATGGAACTAAAGGTCGAAAGTTAATACTAGGAGTCTAAAATTATATTTGTAGAAAAAACATTCACTGTGCTTATGAAAAACATTTCATTATATTTATGAACATTATTGGTGCACCTTTTTACAAAATATTTCTACCTTTAAATCAATGACACAAAGTTATGAAAAATATTTCATTATATTTATGAACATTATTGGTGTATTTGCCCACGAATTACTTCTACCTTAAATCAATGCAACTGGATCACTGAAGTCAATAAAAGGAGTGGAACATTCTAGTTATGAAAACCGTTTCATTATATTTATGAACATTATTGGTTTACTTGTCCACAAAGTATTTCTACCTTTATATCATTGGAATTGAAGGACGAAGGTTAATACTAGGAGTCCAAAATTATATTTGTAGAAAAAATTTTCATTCTGTTTATGAAAAACGTTTCATTATATTTATGATTTTTATTGATGTGATTTTTTACACAGAGTTTCGAATTGGCGCACGAAAGTGAAACAAATTTCATTATATTTATGAAAATTATATATATTCATCAAGAATGACAATATTAGCTATTTTATCTGTGATTGCTTTGCTGATCATAAATATATATATATGTATATATATATCAATAATCCAAAAAGACACAACGTTATGGTGGAACAGAAAGAGAGAGGAATTTAGACACACATTAGTGATCTGTCTGAATTACTGAGCCAGCCTACCGACTTCAAAAAAATTATTCTAATTCTTTGTTCTTTCTCATGACATAAAAATTAAAACGGGTTTGGCCACTAACTCGGATTGGCATATTTCTCGAATTCCACAGATGGCATGCTACAAGGCTGGGGATCTATTATTATATTTGGCCCAGCCGCTATTTATAATATTTAAAACATAAAATTTAAACCTAAAATAATGAAAATAATTAAATAGAAAATATAACACAGATAAACATTTTTTATGCAGTCATTGCAGTTGTTGGTATTTGTCATATTGGCATGAAGATTTACGTTGTGTATATGTGTGAAGACAAATATGACAAGTTAAATACATTGCGATAGATATCGATAAATTATAAGAACTTGGTGTAGAAATTCTAACTTGACTAAGAAATTCCTTCACATTATCCACAAGGTTATGCCTCATTGGATCAGGCTTATATGGCTAGGAAGGGAAGACATTATATAATTAAACTGTACTTATGGAATAACTTAATTGTATAAGTGAAATTTTTTAAAAGCTTTGGAATATATGACTAGGGGGAAATGATTATATAAATGATTTCTGGGAGGTATATGGCCAGTGTGCCCCAACCATTCTTCCTCAGCTGTTTGCTGGTAAAAATACCTTCGCCACTTGAGCTATCCAGCATAGCAGTTAACAAAAAGATATTAAAGCATATAAGCTGGAGCTAGAGATTGCACCGATGACCTTAGAAGAGGCTACTTGACGGCCTTACTAGTTCAGTCAGGAGGTTTCTCTATATTTTTAGTTTCATCAGCTGTTTGTCTGTTTTATTCATTATATTTCAAATTCGCTTGACATTTCTTTATCACAGTATTTCAATATTTTTAAGTTTTCTAATGTGTTCTTGGGCGATTTTATCACTAACTCGCACATGGACTTCGATTGAACAGTGAAATATCACAGATGAAATTTCCTATTTATCTTTTTGATACATGGAACCTTTTTCGCCTCTGAAAATGTCGTGTAATTAAAGGCATAAACAGCCATTGGCATCCTTCTTAGATTTATATGAATTTTTAAAATACTAAAGAGAACTTGTTTAACGATGCCGAGTACTGTCAGCCGAGTACTGAAGGCAGAGAATGAAGCGGAATGAAATGTCCATTAAATGCACATGAAATCATGATAATGTCAAATAAAAATGGCGATTTATAGTTTGAGTTTTTGCCATGTTTATATGAGTGTGTTTTTTTTTTCTTTTTATCTGTGAGAGACACTTTATATGTGTGTTTTGTTTAGTATTTCGATAATTTTTGCAACATGCCACACTAATGGCAGCATAACTGCCACCATCATTATGCTTGTACTCGCACTTATGAGTACATACGCGCATTTGCGACATAATAAATATCAAGTTTTATAGACTGCCATAGAATTTTTGTTAGAAATGTATATATGTGTGTGTGTTTAAATGTATGTGTATTCATATTTGTGTATGTTGGTGTGATTGCGTCAAAAAGCCAGTTCTAAATTTCAAACTAGATTCTTATACAACATTATAGATGATGGTGCCCATCCATCCCCTCCTGCCTGCCCAATTTGTTTGTGTAATAAGCGATTTTTTTTTATTTCCAACATCATACTCAAACAATCTAAAAAGCCAGGCGACTCTTAAAATAAAATGTTTGAATTATTTTTTTTTTTTTTTTTTTTTGGAATTTTGTATTTTTCATTTTTTTTTTTTTTTTGTTCTGGCAACAGAAAAGAGCAATGGCAGCAACAGCAATAACGTTTGAAAAAAAAACGCAGAAGAAGCAGCAGCAACAATTTAAAATTGGTGAAAAACACAAACAGGAAGTTCATTATTGTCAATGATTAATGACTAAAAGTTTATGTGTTTGTAGTTTGTTTGCTTAAGTATACAAACACATACACACCATTAATGTGCACACACACATACGTGGAGATACTTTTCAAGCAACATTAAAGCTTTGCAAATTTGGTAATAATAAGAGTTTGTTGCAAGACAGCAAGCCGCAGCAGCAGTAACAGAATAACATGTTGATGTTTAAGCCGCCGCCACCTCCACCGCCGCCGCCATTATTACTTTCCACCCAACCAACCATGCCCCGACCACTCTACTAACGCCATTAAACGGTTCAATTTAGTACTTCCGCATGCCATGTGTCAATGTCGTAACCATTTTCCTTGCCGTTTTGCTGCGTTTCGCTATTGTACACTCGAGGCAAAAATTGCAAGAAATAAACCAGCGTGTCCTCTATATGAAAACAATATTTTTATAAGAATTTTATTTACAACATTTTGTCGCAATGGTCTCCTGAATGCCGCATCACAAACAAAAATATTTAACACCAACACATATTTAAGCAACATTTCCATTTCTTTCCAGTAAATGGGTTTTTTCTATTCCAGACAATTTTCTTTTACTTTACACCGAGGAACAAAAAAAAAATTTTTTTTTAGCTTCTGCTATAAAAAAAAACAAATATAAAAATTACTCTGATAAAAATATATAAAATATTTACAGGCAATAAATGTTTTCCCAGTTTCCCAGTTTCCCAGTTTCCCTCTTAATTTGTTCACAATCGTGCCAGTGTAAGAAAATTAATACCGATAATGATGAAGTTAAAGCGCTAATCGCCCACCAATTCTCATTTAGTTTAACCATGTTTTATATATAAATATTAATATAATAAATCGAATAATATAATAATATAATAAATAAATTTTTAAAATCTTTCCTTAGTTAATTTAAAAAAAATTATATTCAATCAAAAATGTTTGCTGGTTCAGCGGTAATGTGAATTTTTTTTTTTTTTTTTAGAATATCCAAAGTCAAGTTTAATACAAATAACTCTCCCAGTTATTTAGTCTAGTCCATTTATTGCTGATAGGGGCAATTCTTATTTATTTAATTTAATCCGCTATAGTGTGTGACGTAATGTGGAGTTCAATACACAAAATAATTAATATCTACGATAGAAGACGAAATTTTTTAAGGGGTTTATTCTATCAGAAATTTGTACTTCTGCTCTAAATATTAAAGTACTTTTTCTTATTTTATCAGCCGCTGGTTAGAACAAAGTTCCATTACCTTGGGTTCAAAATAACAAACACTAGCCCACTACTGACTAATGGCCTACAGGTCTCACAGTGTCAGGTAACGCGAAAATTACACTGGGAATAAGAAATTCCAAACGTTTTTGCCTCATAAATAAATCGGAAAGTATGCCGCAGCTTGGTTAACCTACAACGCTTTCGGCTTTTCCACAGAAAACCGCCCAGGGTCTAGGCAGGAATCGAACTCGCGATCTCCGGTTAACTAGACTTTATTCATTTGCCTATAGAGGCACCCAAAGCAGTATTAAAGGAATTTTTAATTTCCTCAGATATATAGTTTTTAAAATATCGTTTGAATAAGTAATGTTAATGACAAAAAATTTTTAAGGAACAATATAATCCAGAAATGAATTTTGTTGTCAATTTATTTTAACGATTTAGTTGGCTTTAAAATCTTCTTAAAGCACTAAAGAGGCGACTGAAAAAATTGTAAAATCCCGGATAGCATTCACTGTTATTTGACAACAGTTTGAAATTTCTGGTTTATTTTTGGCAGCCATTTTACTTTTCTCTCCGTTTAAGGCCTCTTTTTACTATCCTAGATAGTTGTACACACAAATCTTATAGTGATAGCCTTCTATTTTAAAAAATCCCATCAAAGTGGCGTAGGTGGTATCATCCGGGGATACAAAAAATTATAAAAAAAATTGTGTCTTTGATGATTGAAGTAAATGCAACTCTGATCGCATGAAAATTGCCATTTTTTGAACCTTTTCATAAACTTTGGGTTGTCATAAAAATCGGACATTTTTAGGTCACACTATTCAATTTTCTCAGCCTAGAAGCCATTTTTAACATGTCTAGGATAGTAGAAGCACACCTTTACAACATGCAGAGTTGGATAAGTTATTATATAAAAATTTTGAATATCAAATGGATATTGTCAATTGTTTCTAGGTCGTTAACTGCTTAAGGTTCTGTTATTTCCAAAAAGGTAAGATTTCTTTAAATAAGATATAATGAATCTTGAATATAATGAATCTTGATATCGTACACGGAGAGAATAAAGAGAAAAAGCGACAAAAGTGTCTTAAGCGCATTTCTAATTTCTTAAGAGATGTTGTCTCTTTCCTACTTTGACAATAAAGCGTTGTCGTTTGTAACCATCTCGTTCTCAGTTTCAAAACGAATCATACAGGTTTTAAAAATGAAATGTTGTCCTGTTGATTACGTCTCATTCTTTGACAAGCAACCAACTGCGAAGCCACACTTTGAATGTGAAAGGAGATTTAGGCGAATCAACTTCATGCGACTGAAGATGAGACTCGAAACGACTTTTCTTATTAATTTCCTGAAAAAATCATTTCGAGTTTCCAAAACCCTGAAACACCCAGCAAGAACTTTTAACAAAACAGAAGAGTTTGAACACATGCGTTCTTAATTTGAGAACAAGGCGTTCTCATTTTGACAGAGACTCATTCCCAAGTTAATATCATGCGATATTTTTGTGCCATTTGTTTTTAATTTGACGAGGGGACGTTTATAATTTCGTTCTCGATTCACTAATGAATTGTTCTTAAATGCTCAATGCTGGTTGTCAATAATATTGTTTACACTTTATTGTCAAATTGACACTGGGCGTGAACAGCCTGAGAATGTTTTCTCCCCTCTGCGTAGTCTTCACTAGTTACTCCCTTTGCGATTATTGCTTTTTAGGTGAAAGACGTAAGAGGTTAAGGGAGGAGTAAGAGGTTATAAAATTCTCTTTATTGTAATTCTCTTTATTTGTCGGCTTTGTACAGCTCGTTGTACAAAAATTGCACGTCTGACCGGGCACCCAAACAGAAACTTCCAAATTCAATGGCTAAAGGGTTTGCCAAAAAGACTTTTTCGAGTGTATTGCAAAATAAACAATCACAGTTAATTGCTATTGGTATGACATTTATAAGCACTAATGGTTGCTTGCTGTTTGGACAATAACGATAAGAAATGATTTGGTAGGAGACAATTGGTTTGTTAGATTATAAAGAAACAAGACTGCCTGAATAAAAGCTGGAGAGGAAAAAAACAGCAAAAACACACACAAACACGAATAATGTAAAAATGTCAACTCTAAATTATTCGAGAAACCAATTAATACACTGAATAACATTTGAAAAGTGTTGAAGTTGGCAAAATCGTAAAAGCCGATAGCAAAATTGCAGGCATCAGAAACACAAGCATTGTCGTCATACTCCCGCAAAACTGGCGAAAGACAATAAGATGAAGAGGGCTACCGCCATTGCATATGGCAACATTATTTAACAATACAAATAAAAATATAAAAAAATATTGTTTTATCGAATTGTTGTAACCTTTAACACTGAAGCTACATGGGCACACACGCACACACACACACATACATATTCTTACGAAAAAGGTGTTTTGTTTGTTTGGCCAGAGGAAGGACACACACACGCACAAGTAAACAGCATTTCACACATCATCATCGTCAACGTCATCGTCATCGCCATCGTCGTCGTCCATGTCTTTCATGTCCTCATCGCCGTGTTGTAGACACAAAAGCTCTATCAAGTGTCAGACAGAGTTTATGTAGATACAGGTTTTTATACTCTTTCATTATTATCCTCCTGCATTGTCCTGTCTGTGGTATATCGGTCTGCTGTTTCTGTGCTGAATTGTACTCATAATAAAAACAATGATGTCAATGATGGTCATGTCAGTTTCAAAGACCACTTCTGCTAGTTTTTATATGTTGAGACAACTACTGCACATGAGTGCTTTAGCTGTGCGTTTGCATGTGTGTGTGTGTGTGTGAGTGCCACAGGATACAAAAGTCTATTGTGATTTTAGCTGTTTTGTATATTTTCCTATAAATGATGATGAAGCTGATTTAAAGCCTTCACAAAGTGATTATTATTTGATTTTTCATTTGTTTTAAATCAAATTGATGTCATTGAAAATGTTTTCACAACCACATTTTTTTCCTTTTCAAGCAGATGTTTTCAATGTTATTTTTTAATTGAAGAGTTCTAGTGAAGTTAAATGTAAACATTTCGTTTTCTTAAATCGTGCAAGGCATGACGTTTGTGCTGATTATTGCTGGCAAATTTCCATATAATGAATTGGTACAGTAAGTATTGAACAAATTCATTTCGCCTCCTCCTTAAAACCTTCTAATGCATTTGCAGCTTTAAGTGAATACAGTGCTGGTAATAAATGGCTACCACCATCATAATTCTTTTATTATGCATTATTCATACACTTGCATGTATATTTATTGACATAATAGATATTTTATCTTAAAGTTGCATACTATTTCTAGTACACCGGTCGTTAACGGGTTAATCAAAATTTTAAATAATTTGTTTTAAAAATACTATTAAATTTGTATATTTTTGCACAGTACATTTTTGCACGTACGCTATTTTACAATTAACAAATACACGTTCATGTAAGGAACTGCCTCCCACGCGTTTCTCATCTTATAGAAAATAGCAAAATAATTTTTTTGGCAAAATACACTTCCAGACCTTTTTAATGATATATAATATGTCATACGCTGGTTTACTTACAACACTTTTATAACAATTACAAATGCATACATGCAAAACTGCCTCCTACGTGATTCTCATTTTATAGAAAATAAACATTTTTTACACATGTTTTTAGAAACTACACTTCCAGACCTCTCTAATGATATATAATATTTCATACACTATTGTATTTACACCACTTTTGTAAAAATCACAAAGTTATGCACACAAAACTGACTACTACGAGCTTCTCATACTAGCAGGTGTATTTTCTATATAAACAATACAAAATCCTCGATTTATACAGGTGTTGTGGGTCTGCATTAAAGTAAATATTTTGATAAGTATGAAATTAAAAATGTAAATTTTAATACGTTTAGAAAATATATTGCATGCAACATTTTTTTCTTTCACTGTATAATGTAGGAAATATATTAAATTCTCTGGAACGATTTTTACTCATTGAACCAACCCTATATGGAGAGGAAGGAATTAAATTAGGCTATTAAAATGCAATTATAAAAAATTTGAATTATATTTGTGAAATTTTTAAGAAAGCTTTAAAAATATGACTTAGTGAAAGGAACTTACATATATGTATACATGATATCTAAGAGAAATACGGCCGCTGTTGCCAAACTATTCTGATTTTATATACTGTAGGTATAAGCTAAACTGTTTTAGAATCTTTAAAAGCCTTGCCATCGGGCCCACTAGCCCACATTTTCCCATCATTACAATTTTGCCAAAAAAAAATTTTCGCCAATGAGGCAATGGGAGCTTTTATACGCAGGCAAGAAAATCCCTTAAAATTCCATTCTATACTGGATTTTAATATAATCTCAACTCTTCTGAAATCCCTGAAGCCTATTCTTGCGGTTCTAGTAGCCCGTATTGCAACACTTTTTAATTGTTTGCTCAATTTTTTTTGTCAAAATGGTCTCAAAAAAAACCCGCTTAAAAGAATAGTAAAAAAACGCCTAAAATGAAACAGTCAAATGAGGAAAATTCAAAACAAGAAGGAAACTGGTAAAAAAATTAAAAATATATCGTTTACCAAACATAAGGAGGGTATACTAAGCTGCAAGCTGGTGATCCGCGAAGGTCTGCGAAGACAAACAGCTGACACTTAAGGTGCGATTTAATATCGCTTAAAATGTTATTATAATAAATTATATATTTCCCCTCAAAATGAGGTGCTTACCAGTGTGATTACACTTTAGCCCAAGAAAAAATCGTTAAGCTTTGAAAGCTTACGATTTTGTTAACTGATAATTACCATTAACTGAAGCGTAATTATGCACCAGCGTAAAAAGAGGTTTCCTGTGAAGGATAACAGAGCTGAGATCATTTTAAATTAAAATTAAATAAAATTAAGCTAAAAAATTGTGTAATAAATATATTTTTTTTTTATCAAATTATTATTATTAATTGCATTTTTGTGAAAAAATCGTCCAAATTTAAAAACGTACGTTTGCGTATTTTTGAATAAAAAACTTGCGTTTTTATTGCTGTTGTATGTTTATTTTGCGTTTTTAAAAGTTTAAAATATATATTTGCTAATAATAAAGGAAAAAAAATATTACGTACACGTATATGATCGATCAAATATGAATTAATATGCTGCCGCTAATATGCTTCTCTTAATATTAAATTCAGCATCCCAATAAAAAACGTTTTCAATAAAAATCCTTACAATTATTAACATCTTAATTAATAGTCCTGCCAACATTTTAAAATAAATATTTTAGATTTTAATTCAGACATAAATTTTAACACATTTTACAAATGTGTTATTAATACTTTTTTACTTTTACTTTAAAAGTGAACTCAATGCAATATTTATAAAAAAAAATATTTTAAAATAAAAATAATATTTTTAATAAGAAGAGAAAAAAATATTTTTCATGTTTACATGAGAAAAAAATAAAAAAAAATTTATATAAATTTGTATTCAATAATAATTTATTATTTAAATGCCAGTAGAATTAAAAAAAAAGGAACTAAAAGTAATAAAATAAATATATTTTTTTTGTAAACAAATTCCATAACCAGGAGTAAAGTACATACGAGGGTTAGTGAGTAGTGAATAGCCGTATGGTAGGAATGGGCTCAAAAATGTGTTTGGTGGAATTCTCTAGTTTTGTTTATGAACTAAAGCAAACTTCTGTAGGCACTGTAATAGCGCACAGTGGAACAATTTTTTTAAAAGAAAATTTTACAAATTTCCTACATTTGAAAATAATGGGATTATTGGATTTATTGTGAGCCTCGCTGGCGTGTTAAGAATGGTGCACGACAGAAGGCTTCATAATTTAAAGTTATGCTGACTGAGAACTGTCAAACTGACAAGAACTGTCAAACAATTAATGAAATTGTAACAAAAATAAATACAAGCCTTAAAAGAATATTAAAAATGCATTAAAATTGATTATACTGACGTATCTGCCGGGTTGTTTTGAGCATGCTAAAGCAGACGTTCAAAGAAGCTTTACCCCAATACTGGTGTAAACTGGATACTTATGCAAATTCCCAGTTAAAGATAAATGAGAAGTTTATTCGAATCAAAGCCTTAAAAAATGACCAGATTAAATACACTCGTCTTCTTACCACTGTTCTATATCTGCTGATATTTTTCAGACCACATGCAAAATAAAGAAGAAAGAGAAAACAAATGAAGTTCAGTACAATAAATTATTATTATTATAAATATGAATGATTTTCTTTACTTATATTAAGTTTTATCCTGCGGCTGTACCAACTTACCAGCAACTGAGAAAAAATATTATATATTATTCATATAACTATATATATAATACATATATATTATATAGATATTTTTCTGAAGAATAATTTCTTTTTTCGCTGGCAATTCATATAAAGAAAATTTTGTGCCTTTTAAAGTATTAAACAGAAGTGAAACCAATGACGAATTTTTCGGGAGGAGTATTCATAGAAGGTAGTAAAATACGCATAAAATAAGTGGCTGCCGAAATTCATTCCGCTTATCTTTGCAATAGATCTATTTACATTTCATACAGTCCGACCATGTTTGCCTTTACTTCCTAAAGGCCTTAGTAATGTAGCAAATTTTATTTTTCATATCATTTTATTTTATATATCATTTAGAAAAAAAATACTATATAGTTAAATATAAATATGGTTCCATTTTCTGTTTATTATTTAAATTGTTGTGTAATATTTGCTTTAATAATGTGGCACTACTGGTAAACTGGTTTATCAGCTAACAGCTTTTAAAATAGCGGTTACAACAGATATTAAAATAGCTGTTACAACAGATATAAAATAGCTGTTATAACAGCCAATAAAACAGCTGTTACAACAGATATTAAAACAGCTGTTATAACAGCCAATAAAACAGCTGGTATAACAGCCAATAAAACAGCTGTTACAAAAGATATTAAAACAGCTGTTATAACAGCCAATAAAACAGCTGTTATAACAGCCAATAAAGCAGCTGTTATAACAGCCAATAAAGCAGCTGTTATAACAGCCAATAAAACAGCTGGTATAACAGCCAATAAAACAACTGGTATAACAGCCAATAAAGCAGCTGTTATAACAGCCAATAAAACAGCTGTTATAACAGCCAATAAAACAGCTGTTATAACAGCCAATAAAACAGCTGTTATAACAGCCAATAAAGCAGCTGTTATAACAGCCAATAAAGCAGCTGTTATAACAGCCAATAAAACAGCTGGTATAACAGCCAATAAAGCAGCTGTTATAACAGCCAATAAAACAGCTGTTATAACAGCCAATAAAACAGCTGTTATAACAGCCAATAAAACAGCTGTTATAACAGCCAATAAAACAGCTGTTATAACAGCCAATAAAACAGCTGGTATAACAGCCAATAAAGCAGCTGTTATAACAGCCAATAAAACAGCTGTTATAACAGCCAATAAAACAGCTGTTATAACAGCCAATAAAGAAGCTGTTATAACAGCCAATAAAACAGCTGTTATAACAGTTGTATATATAAAGTTAAGTTAAAGCATTGAAGTTATCTGTTGAGAAATGTCAAAGTAATTTAAGAGTCATGTAAATTTTATGCTAATGTAAGCCAAGTTGTCTGTTAAAACAGCTATTAACAGATGTTTTGTAAACGTCAAAGTGCTTAACACGATGAGTTTCCATACGAAAGTTATACAGTTATATATCGTATAAATCATTCGCTTCCGTTCTGTTTCATACAGACATCCACTAGCCATCATGCAGATGCAATTGCTGTCTACAATTGTAACGATAAAATTTAGCACTTTTCTTTCTAATTTATGTCACTGTTCTTGAATACATTTTCATCTGTTAGATACGACGATACGTTTTTTACACAGCAAAGTATGTGTATCAGTTCGCTCGACAGTTTTTCTGCAAATTTGTCACAATATTTATGTTTCGCAAGTGCAATAGTCGTAAATCCTCCAAAGCCAGCCATCTCTATTTATATACGAACAGTTTCATACAAGCTGTTGCTCGGAAATAGCCCATATTTTTAAATTATTTTTTTCTTTTGATTTTCCAAAACTCGTTTAGCAATTCGGCAAAATATTACCACACTACTACTGTTAAGTGTTTTATGCAGATGGACAGGGTTTTCATTTACTGAAAACTTTATTTCCAAAACAAACAGTGTAAAATACTTGAAATTTTAGAAAGGAGTCAGGGAACCACCTCCTTAGCCAATGTGGAAAAACGTAGGAAAAAATCATTGTAACTCTGTTGCTTTGGTAATTCTCGTATAGAAACAATTTTAATTTAAGAGAAGCGTACCCACAAGGAGGAAGCATGGGAATGAGTGAGAACCAGCGGTTAATCGTTATTGAATCGCTATTCTACACAATCGAACGATTTGTCAAATATAACATGTGTGCTGAAAAACTAGGATAGTGTTTGCTGAAAATGCCTCTGTTCAACAGATTTTTTCGATAAGGTGTACAATTTGCTGAAGTTTATGAAAATGTTCATAAACAGAGTTGCATTTGCTACAAGCCACTAACAAAAATACATTTTTTGCATCATATTTGTATGATATCCATGCGATTTTTTCGAATAGGATGGCATCTCATTAGAACTTAGAGTGCATGCATCGTACGACTGTGTGGGATAGTGATGCGTGCCTTTTAATTAAGTGTTTTCAATGTGTGTTATTGCAAAGCTGTGCTCAGTGTTGCCAATTTGGCAGATTTATCTATAATTTACACTTTTTGTGTTTTTTTATACGGTACTCTAAATATTTTTATTTTCACTCCAATTTCCAAGCACGTAATTTTATTATATTTGCTTATTAATCAAACAATATGTAATATCAGTTTTCCTCGGCCCATTTTTTATAAAAAATTTAAATCGAAATTTTCTGCTCTCTTTCTTATTTATATTCTTCTATTTTCTTCTAGCTCAGGCCCTTTATTTAAGTATATGCAGTCATTATAAAATATTAATACTTTCCAGATTGAATAAATCGACTATGTATGTATGTATGTGTACAATGTTATGAATATGTATTGTTTTTTTCCAAGATTTATTTTTCACGGTGTTTTCTGGAAGGTATGTAGCGCGTAAAAACAGGATTAGGTTTATGTGAACTTCAATAATTTTTGATATTTTTCATTTACGTACACTGGGGTGCACCTCTTCACAGCAACACTGGAAACCCTCTCTCTGCTCTATTAAACAAATCCACACAGTGCAAATTACTTCATACACTTCCACTACAAAAAGCTTCCAATTTAAAAAGCTTTTCATTATCCAATAAATTCTAAATTTATACGAATTCGTGTTATTTTAAAAATTTTTAAGTTGTCTCTGAATTCCTTTACTGTCTGTAAATACAAGTTTGTAGGGGGAAGAAAGGTGTCAATGTGTGTGTGTTTATTTGTCCATTCGTGGTGTTTTATTTTGGTGTTTTATTTTTCAGACTGGAAAATTAGAGCAACTGAAATTGTATAAAGTTTCGTTTATTTGACTCGTACATGCAAAGAAAAAATCTTATTGGGGTGTTACGTTGGACTGATGCTGGTTCTTTGAACTGAATTTCAAATACACCGAATCGTGTAAAAAAATAATACCTAATAATTGGGTTTCTTCTTCTACCGATTTGCTATAAAAGCAATAGGATTCTGAAACCCTAGTCCGCCATTTCTCCCACTCATATCATTTTTAGCTGAATTTTTAATTTAAATATATAAAACTTCTATATACATTATTTCTTGAATAATACCGCCCCTCAAAATGTTATGCAATATTAACTCTGTTAATTTAACAGAGAGTAGGAGAAGAATGTTAAAAACGAGGCTAACTGAGACCGAATTTAGACCGGCAAAGTTTACTCTACACAATTTTGAGTTTCCTAATAAAAAAGCAAAGAGAATAGGGACTTTTGAGTTCTCTCATGGCGTTTCGTGGCAAGGCCACGGGATACCATGTTACATGGATACATAGTTGTATTTATGCATATAAGTTGCTTTGATAATTTTTCGCGTATGAACACCGAACGAAGCTTAAAAGAGGAATTGCTATTCCTTTCATATGAGGATCTCAAATGTGCTAACCAAAAGCTTTTTTGTTTTTTTGTTTATTAATGAACTTAACATGCAAAGCTTTCGGCTAGTATGCAGGAAAACACTTAGGGTCTAGACAGGAATCGAACCCGCGCCATCCGATTTAGTAGGCTATGCATTATTCCTTCGCTTACTGAGGCTCTTCTAGAGAAATGTATTATGTAGTTAATACGATTAATAAGGAGCGATTTGAGGGGTCTTATTGGCGTCTTCACTACCGAAGACACATTACCATTACCAAAATTCTGGAATGTGAAAGCTACCGGAATGACGTATGCCATTCATATATGCTGGCACGTATGTCGAGTCCATACTAACGAGGAAATAACTAGACCTCTATGCAGTATAAGAGTTTGGTACTATACCAGGCTAGGATAACGGGTCCCGATGTAGGGTTATTAAAGCTAATGATCCTTTATAGGTTGATGTTCTGGTCCTACCCGAATGGTAGGACCAGAAAAAAAGCAGTGGTAGGAAGTGGATCCTAGAAAAAAAGGATGATGATAAGACAAGAGTATTTCATAAAAAGAAGTTTAGCTTTTGCAGCTCTTTGAATTCTACTTCACATTGCCGAAGCTGCTACACTAAACCGTCAAAAGCTTTAATTTTATTGCCTAAAATGTGGGCAGATGTTTCAAAGTTGGCAATCAAACAATATTTTTTTTGAAATTTAATGGAGAGTGAAACTGGTGATCTGCCCTTATTTATATACAATATAAATATTAATAATAACGTAATAATTATTATATGGTATATATATATATGGTGGTAATAATTCACGTATTCTTTTTGCAAAAGAAATTTACTTCACATATGTATTAGTGTAAAGGAGCTTTTGAACTAACTTACACCAGGCTACACATTAAGGCAGGGTATATGAATAAGCTTTCAAAATACAAATTTCATTTTTTACATCTTACTCTTCAATACTTGGCAACTAATTAATTGTGTAGATGTGAAAAAATAGTGGTAAAGAATCTTTTGAACTAACTTACACCAGGCTACACATTAAGGCAGGATATATGAACAAGCTTTCAAAATACAAATTGCATTTTTTACATCTTACTCTTCAATACTTGGCAACTAATTAATTGTGTAGATGTGGAAAAATAGTGCTAAAGGATCTTATAAACTAACTTACACCAGGCTACACATTAAGGCAGGATATATGAACAAGCTTTCAAAATACAAATTGCATTTTTTATATTTTCCTCTTCGAAACTTGGCAACTTATTAATTATAAAGATTTAAAAAAATAAAATTGAATTATCATCCGCAACTAAAACTAGTCAAAAATCATTGTGGCCATTTCCAACACTGGTGACAAAATTTAAATGAATTTGAAACTATTTATTGCAAATGCTCATTGAGTTTTCGGTTTAACTTTACAGTTTGCTGTCAACATTTGCTGTTCGTTTTTAAAATGCTTTTATTTTATCTCTACGGCAATTTCTTTTTTTGCTTTAATTTTTTGTTTTAATTTTTATTTATATTCATTTGCCACATTTCAATATTTAAAGGATCAAATGGAGTTTTAAAATGCATAAATAAATGAAATGAAAACTATTGCACATGAAATGGATTTCATTTTGTATGTGTATGTGCGTATGGCTGGATGTGTGTGTACATAAAATTGGTTTAAATATTTCCTCTTTGCTTATGTCCTGGCCGATTGTACTCGTTTGTAAGTTGTGTTAATATTGTTTTTGTTGTTAAATGCTATAAATACACTATAAATATTGTATTCTATTTAAATATTGTTGCAAATTTACCATAAAAATTGCCATTCCTGTGTAATGAATACGATTCAGATAAAATTTCACATATAACTACATACGTAGTAAATAAATGCGTTACGTATGTATGCATGTGCGTGCGTAGTAGAGTGGCATATCGAAATGTGATAACAAACTGATTTTAAATCAGCCTGTAGTTGTATTTTTATTTTTTATAAATTTTTCTTAATAATTTTAAAAGTCTGAAAATTTTTAAAAATTGATTAGGTATGTCTGACTATTACGTAGTCATCACGTAATACTTCCGTCGCATTTATTAATTGTTTATATTGAATTTCTATTTTTGTTTTTTAAATTTTAAAAATCGAAAATTTGTCCGTGACAGTCACGTCGTCTTCACGTGAACGTTACGTCACATTCACATCTCTTAAGGGGACTCTTTAAAATACTTTTAGAATTTTTTTGGAATTTTTTTTTTTTTGGTAAAAAAATTAATCACATAATCGTTTTTACACTACCGCTTGATATTCGGCGAAACTCATTAAAATGCAACCCTGTTAAAAATTATTTTGCTGTATTTAAAAATTACCTCTTAAAAATTTTTTTCTTATTTATTCATCTTATTTATATTTACAAAATTCATTTTTATTTGAAATATTTTCTATTATTCTACTTTTTAATTTTTTGTGCTGCCAGACTTGAAAATATCTTTCAAAACTTCGTTATATTTCATACGAAATGTAAGCAAAGAGGGTCCCAAGGAAAAAAAAATATTATTATTATTATTAAATTATTATTAAAAAATTATTCGGCATCCGAATAATACCACGTATCCGATTTCAAAAAGTAGTGCAGCGCAACGAACCACAATCGCATGAAAAAAGTGAATACAACAACGGAATGATGGCTGGGTATAATCTATTAACCCTTTAGGATCCCCTTCTGTCAGATATATTGAATGGATAAAATTGTTTGCCCAATGAATGTACAATAAATCCTGTCACCGACATTAAAACCTGCTTAAACCTTTTTGAAGCGTTTCTAAACAAACAGTTTCTTTAACCCATTACAGTCCAATATTTCAATTAAATTATTATTTAATGAAATAGAAAAACAGAAAAACTTATTAATTTCTTAAAAACAATTACGAATATATAGCCTGGCCTATAATGAGCACTTTATGATCTTAGGCATAAGAAAGTATAGAGCCTTATTTCGTATATTATTATTAATACGTTTAATTAAAAATGATATAATTTAATTACGCTTTTAATTAATTTATATATAATTATATATATATAATATAATTTATAATTTATATATATTTATAAATATTATAATTTAATTAATTATAATTTCATTACGCTTTTGCATAATGAAAATTATTTACTGAAGAGCTGGCAAATTATATTTGTATACTTTCAGCTATCAAATTGCTGTATTTATTAAAAATGCCGTCATTGTTGTTGTTGGCATTTTTTACATGACCATGAAAGCAATAACTTTAGCATTTTTGTTACTCCTTAATAAAAGCTAATTAAAATCTTATCAATTAAATACAATTAAAACGACAGAAAAAGAATTTTACACCCCACACCCCCATTTTTTCCGCCAATAAAAATATGTGCTAAAACAATGAAAATTGTATCTAGAAATTTGGATTCCAATATCTATATACTTTGAGCTTTTAAATTTCCGCATTTTGAACATATGCCGTCATTGTTGTGGTTGGAATTTTTTACATGACCATAAATACGATATTCCTTACCACAAATTTTTTTTACCGTTACAGTTTTCCGTAGAATTGGCATACTCCTACAATTAAAAGAATATTTAAATTTACATATAATCGTACAGACAGGATAGTTACGTATCATGAACGGACAGTGAAAATAAATTTTACAATTTTCTATTAATATTTTTTTTTTATACATTTTTTATTTATTGAATCTTCCGCACGGAACTAACAATAAGTATATTAAATCTTAATCTAATTTATTATGCCAAGTCCAGTCAATGCCAGACGAGCCAGTTTCAGTTGCACTGATCAATTAATTTTCTATTAATAAAAAAATAAATGGCGGCATTGATTGAGTTTAATATTTTAGGACATTGACAACTATAATGCCGCCCCAGTATTATTTGAGGCATTTTTCTGAGGCCCTTAAACTCTGTATGGCATATCCTTAACAGGCAGGAGCACCCCGTTACACACATCAACACACACTTTATATGAGTATAGAAAATGCATGTGGTGGCAGAATAGTAATTTCATTAATTCTTCTCATTTAGTTTTAAATTATTATTTTGTATTTTATTGTAACAGAATATCTTTTAGTTTTTAAAATATTAAATGAGTCGATGCGTTTAACGATGGCTTTGCTCTGGCCAGCATCAAAGCTTCATTATCCTCGGCGTCATCATGACCTACAGTTCTTTACTGTCATCATCAATCGCAAACAAATTGAATCGTAAATTTTATTTTAAGCCAAATTTACGACAATATGAAATTAAAAATGTATTGCAATCACTGCTTTATTACAATTTTATGCGAGTGTTGTCAATAACATTAAAGCTGCGGCGATTTATTTACACTCGATTGAAAGCGGAAAATTATAATGAAGAAATTAAAAGGTAAACAAAAATAATAATGTTAAAAAAGTTGTCATGTGAAGAACAAGAATTACTCAGTTTAATTCGTTTAAACAGCTGAAAAGATTTGGAGATTAATCGCATATTAGATTTCCTTAAATCGAATAATTTAAATGGGCAGCTCAAGAGTTGCATAAGAAAAGTCTATTTGATATATATTGACATGCAACTGCAGATGAGCTCATTTTATACAGGGTTTGGCAATCATACTGTCACTTCTGAAAGCCTTTTCAGGAATTCTCAAGCACATTTAGAATTCGAGATTAATCGCAAAATATACTTCCTTAGATGGAATAATTCGAATGGGCGGTTCAACAGTTCAAGAATAAAAGGCTATTTGATTGATAATGACAAACAAATGCAGATGACCTTTTTTAGTTCTTGAAGCTTTTGTCGCAATTCTCGTTGACATCTAGAATTCACGATTAGTCGCAATACAAATTTCTTTGAATTCTGCAAGAAATCGAAAGCAAAATAACTTTCCAAAGTCTATTAAATATTCGCCCAAAATACTGAAATCAGAGAGAAAATATTTGTTCGTGTTTCTTACGATGTGGGCGAGCTACTCGTGTTGTTCTTAATAGGAAATCCAGATTGAACAACACACCTTAACGCCTTCAGTTAATTTTGATTTGTAATGCTAATGTCTGGAAATTCTTTCGAGAAGTTTGTGCAATTGAGCACTGCAGCTTGTTTGACATAACTCAGAGGAAAGGCTCATATCAAAGCATCGTGGTTGGAGGCACACTAAACTAAACATATGATGCAAATAACAAATTCTTTTGAACAGCTGCTTTGAATAAATGCAACTCTAATCGTATAGATGTAAGTAAATGCAACTCGGACTACATTCAATAACTTTTTGGTGCATACTAACATGCTTTTCCAGTAGACGTGCCATATTTGACAAATCATACGACTATGTCGGTAGTGATTCATGGCCTTAAACAAACACCAGACATAAGGGAATGCAACTCTGACCACATAGTTGAATTTGTGGGGCACTACTAACATGCTTTTCCAGTAGACATCTCACATTTGAGAAATCATGCGACTGTGTACGGTAGTGATTTATGGCCTCAAACAAACACCAGACATAAGGAGATGCAACTCTGACTCAAATAGTGAAATTTTTGAGGTTTACTATCACCCTTTTCCAGTAGACATCTCACATTTAAGGTTCATGGCCTTAACAAAGCACCAGAAATAAGTAATTGCAACTCTGACTACATAGTTGGATTTTTGGGGTTTACTATCACGCTTTTCCAATAGACGTGCCATATTTGACAAATCATACTACTGTGTACGATAATGATTCATGTCCTTAAACAAACACCAAACATAAGGAAATGCAACTCTGACTACATAGTTGCACTTTTAGACCATACTATCACGCTTTTCCAGTAGACATCTCATATTTAACAAGTCATACGACCATATTGCTGAAGGATAATTTGTAAATTTAAATGATTATTTTTTTTTTTTTGTTCAGCGAAATATGAACTCCAATTAAAAGCACTTGAAGTGAATTAACGAAGAATTATTCGCTTTCTTGTCTCCTTTTTTTGTGATTGCTTAAAAGCCTCCCATAAAAATTGACTATCAAATACAATATTTATTGCTGCTACGCCTCGTTGCCACTGTTGAATTTTCCTCAACATTCATTTGGCAAACAAGTTGCAAATTATTTGCACAAATTAAATTTACGAGAAGACGCTGCACACAATTTTAAATAGACTCGACTGATTGTTTATTTAAAATTATATTCCAAGCAAATTAACAATAATGAACTTCTACGTACGTAAGAGATAAATTTCGAAAACGTTTGATGTACGAACAGCCGAAAGCGTTCTATTAATGGAGTCGAATGCCTGCCGCTGTTGCTGTAACGACAGTCGTTGTAAGAGTTGTTTCGTTTGCGTCCTGATTGAGTTTAACATTTAAATTAGAATGTGTTGCTGAAATTTATTCAAATAAAACGTGTTAGAATTTCCATTCTTTTAGCGCTACTGCTTCGCATTCCATTTAAATTGAAGTGTTCGTATGCGTGTGAGTTTGCGTGTGCGTGTGTGCGGGGTGTTTTTTTTTGCTCTTTCCCCGTTTTCTATGTGGATGATAATTAAAACTAAAAACTTTTTACAACATCATAAAACACTTAGAGGAGTCATTTTGATTTTAATATAATTGTTTATCATGTCATTTTTATTGATGGCCAATGTTGTTGTTGTTGCTGCCGTTGCCGTTGCCGTGCATGTCACTAAAAGCGTAAAGAGCTGCAAGTAGAAGGTTTTTATAACTCGTGTAATTGCTGCGATGCCATGCTCGTCTGTCTGATTTTCTGGATGGCAAATACAGTGTGTCTGAAAAGTTGCTTCAAATCGAGGCGATAAGAAGAAAAATTTTTAGTTTGAACGAATTAAATTTTTCTACGGCGACTCTAGGAAAACTAATTGAGAGTTATAGAGGTCCCCGGTTTGATACCCGCCACCAATAATCATTAAATAAAAAATTATGAATTTTTCTCATATGCTGATGGCGAGACAACAAATTTTCATCAAATATTTTTCTAAAATAAATTTCAGAAATGTCTGGAATTATTTAATACCTCTGATACCTCCGAAGGGGTATGCAATTCATAAACGATTGAGTTGAACTGAAGGAATCACTTAACCGAACAAAGTCAGATGGTTATTTTACTGAGATCCAGTTTGCCTATTTAATATCGAGTTCCATTTTATGCACGCATGCCGCTCCCTTCCTATCCGCACGATTTTTCTTTCGGATTCAGTTTTTTAATTCGTTATAAATTTTTTAACATTAATTTTTTGTTTTAAAGGGGGAGTCCCCAATTTTTTTGTTTTATTTATTCTAGTCTTTTCTGTGGCTAAGCAGGTCCAGATGCCTGCCCTATTTCATTAATAATAACAGAAATATTTATTATAGAAAAAGTATGTCGAATAAAATTTGTGTATATTTTGTAGCTTTTCGAAGACTTTTACAAGTTTGCTATGACAGGGTTTTTAGTAATTCTCAAACGCTTTGAGGTTATTTTTCTTATCGGCATTATAGAACGTTTACTGACGAGTTTGGTTCATCAACGAAATGCAGGTATGCCTTTTACCTTCAAAACGCAACAAACAAAAGCAAATAAATAATATAATCGTTTTCCGAAATTTTCTTTTTTAAGCTTCACCTTTAAGCTTCAGATAAAATTATATATAAAATTTATATACATTTATCATATATATCTTTTTGGTTTCCAAGTTTTCTTACTTGAAGTCTTCTTTTAATTTATAGGCTTTAATAAATTTTTTTTTTTATAAAAATATTATTTTTTTTTAGCAAGATTTCATTTCAAAATAATTGAAAGTGATAAAACCCCAACTTATAAGATGTGCCAGGCGATTTAAGCGATTGTGTGAATACACGTAACTGCTGAGGTGAATGTAAAAACACATCTAACGAAAATGCTACTAAATAACAGTACTAATTCGATATCAGAGCAGCCGCAAAATTCAACTTTGCCTTCGACTAAAATCAGCTGTGATTCGACATCAGAAAGCGTGAAAAATTCAACTCTGTCTTCGAATAAATTAAGCTGGGATTCGATATCAGAAGGGCTGGCAAATTCAACTCTACTTTCCACTAAAATCAGTTGTGATTCGACATCAGAAGGGCTGGCAAATTCAACTCTGACTTCGACTGAAATCAGCTCTGATTTAAATGCAGAAGAGGTGCCAAATTCAATTCTGCCTCCGTATAAAAACAGCTGTTATTCAACATCAGCAGGGTTGGGAAATTCAACTCTGCCTTTGACTAAAATCAGCTGTGATTCGACTTCAAAAGAAGGGCTGGCAAATTCAACTCTGTTTTTGACTAAAATCAGCTGTGATTCGACTTCAAAAGAAGGGCTGGCAAATTCAACTCTACCTTCCGCTAAAATCAGCGGTGATTGGACAACAGAAGGGCTGGCCAATTCTGCTATTTTTCATTCGACTGAAAACAGGAAGGACTCTACATCAGAACTATAAATCTATTTTCTCTAGGACAACCTGTTTTCTACAAATCCGTCACTGTGCATTGCAAAAATTGCTAATTGTTAATGCCTTTAGTTTTACTGCCTAGAAATTGTTTTCAGGCTGAGGATTGAACTAGCTTACCACGGCATGACAATCACATTTAGATAATCACTATTTAGATATGCTAATAATTAATAAACATAAATGTTTCGCTGTTTATTGAAAGCCAACTCCTTACAAGATTACTGCCAAGTAACACAGGAACTCTGTATGTTTTGATTGAGTCCTCGTTAGCACTCCCCCCCTCAAACAAGAATCATTATAATAAATCCTCATTCATTTTCAAACGTTGTCATTCCTGTTTTTGTCAGCTGCAAGCGAAAAGAAAACTAAGTACCGGCAGTTCTAGTGGGTGAATTATTTGTTAATCTGCCATTGTTTATTTCATTTCTTTTATTGTTGCATTACAGGCAATCTAATGCTGCGGCATCAACAACTGTGTTGTTCGAATTAGTGTTGGTGTACGTACATGTATTGTACGAGTAGTCCTTTTAATCAAACAAGATTCAAAATAAAATGTTGCACATTTTTACTACAGTCATTGTCTGCATATGGATTTTTATTTACGTTCTAGTGCAATATTTTTTTGTCAGAGTGCAAGCAATAAAACATAAAGCCAACAGCAACAACAACAGCAGCAGCAAACAAATTCCTTTTCATATGCATTCATTCGTTCCCCTGCGCACGTACGTACCCAACTATCGAAAAAAGGTAGATTTTATTTTACATCAACAACAAATAAACGGCAACGCACCTCGATCGGAATGTTAAGTATAAATTTTATTTATTTTAGTTTAAATTATATGTGAGTGGGATTGTGTGCAACATGAGGACGAACAACGGCAACAACACTTTTAAAAGGTTTCATTTAGTTTGTATATCAACATGAACGACAAAGTCAGGGAACTAGGAATTTAATTTAATTTGTTCTCGAGTGGAGTTAAAATTTACTTCAGTTTTATTTTCGTTTTTATTAACGCTCTCTAGACGTACTCACACTCCCCCACAAGCACACATACATACACACACACACACCTGTACAACTAACCATGTTCATGGGAATGTAAATTTGTTTGGCGGTATTTATGCAAACACGATTTGACTAGGACAATAATTCAGCACCTCCTCCCACCTAAAGGAATAACGAGTGGTTGCGTTTCGGAGGAATAAAAAATTATTTAGAATTTTTGTCTGAGAAGTTGCGTAATTCCAGCAAGCACACACACAAATCTCTTTTCAAGTATGCATACAGCTATGCGTACACGTATGTGAGTTTAATTGTGTGTGTTTACATATGCAGGTATTTGTAAGAAGACCGCTATCTCGTATCGTTCTTGCATTAGAGAACTGCAGGGAGTATTAAAATTTCTGACATGTGAACTAATTTAATAGAAAGAAGTCACTCCTGTTTGAGAAAAAGAGAGGAAGCATTCATATGATACAATCTGTTTGTAAGGACTTCCACTTGCAGGCCCTTCTATATTTGTCGGCTCTGCTTTAGTACTTTTAACTATACCATGATTGGATTAGAGAACTGCAGCGAGTATTAAAATTACTAACATGTGGCCTAAATTTATAAGAAGTCACTACTGTTTGGCCCCTATAAAACTATAAACTCTGCTGTACTTTTCATCGTACCGTGCTTGTATTAGAGAACTGCAGCGAGTACCAAAGTTTCTGTTTTTAAATTTCATGAGAAGTCATTTTATAGAAAGAAGTCAACCGTGTTTGAGAAAAAAAAGAAGAAGCATTCATGTGATACAATCTGTTTGTCAAGAATTGTACCTGCAGGGCCCTATTAACTTCTGTATTTGCCGCCTCTGCTGAAGTAATTTTCGAATGCCTTACATAGTTGCATATTTTAGTACTTTTAACCATACCATAATTGTATTAGAGAACGAATGCCTTACACAGTTGCATATTTTAGTACTTTTAACCATAACATAATTGTATTAGAGAACTGCAGCGAGTACCAAAGTTTCTGCTTTTAAATTTCATGAGAACTAATTTTATAGAAAAAAGTCAACCGTGTTTGAGAATAAAAAGAAAAAGCATTCATGTGAAACAATCTGTTTGTCAAGACTTGTACTTGGAGGGCCGCCTCTACTGAAGTAATTTTCGAATGCCTTACGCAGTTGCATATTTTAGTACTTTTAGCCGTACCATGATTGTAATAGAGAACTGCAATTGTTAAATGTTATAAACTTTTAATTTCACAGCTAATACATGGTTGAGTACCATGTGGATTAAACAGGGTATGAAATTATCTAAAAAATTCCGCTATAAAACGGATTTTACAAAACTTTTCTAAACGCGAAACTATATTTATGAGCCGCACTGTTAAATATTCAAATATTTATAATATTTTCATCTTTAACTGGTTTTTTCGAGTATCATTAAGATAAAAAAATGCATCTACAAATGTTACCAACTAATGCAACCCTGTAATTTTTAATATTTCAAACTTTTTCATGGTTGCATTTTAATTGTTCTATTAATTTAGTTTTAATGGTTCCTTCTATAAATGAACTATTACATTTAATCCATGCAAAATAATCCATATCAAAAATGGCTTGGATACTTAATGAGTACATCTGCTCCATCATATCCTGGACGAATTTCTTTCCATTATGTTTCCAAAGAAAGAAAAAATAAAATAAAACGGTCAGCCTTCAATAATAGGAATAATAATAATAAAATATATAATCGAAATATAATTCAGCAGTGGCGAGTTTCCATTTTTTTTGACCAAAACTAAACATGAATTATTGAAAGCCACGAGTATATTCAAATCCAATTAAGACAATAGAACGCCATGCCACACACATTAGCCATAATCCCGGTTATAATGCAACAGCATTAGTAAATATTTGTGGGCTTTTCTTAACCTCAATTAAAGTGACTTCGAACGAACTTGACGCCGTAGTGTGCTTAATATTCTTGGGACTTGCTGGTATTAATGGCCGTACGTAATGGCGGGGTAGTTGCTGAAGGAGGTTGTATTGGTTATGGTGGTGTTGTAATAAAAGGAAGAGTGACAGCTGCAAAGCCCAAGGTTATTGCAATATAACCCACCCATTAAAAGCTTTCGGTGGCATACGAGCACTCATTTTCAATTTCAACAGTTGGTAACAGGAAAAAACACCGCTAGCCAGAAGTTACAACAGTTTACAACAATGTTGACAAGAAGTGTACTACAAAGGAATTGACTTTGGCAAATGCTCGTATCCCAGCGAATCATTTATATGTGGCTGCGAGTGCAGTTGTTGCATAACATTTTTCTGATTTTATTTTTATACACAAAAAAAAATATGTAAATGAAAAGGTAACGCCACTACATATATGTAATCAATCACAATTGTAGTGGACAAAATAAAAATCGCTTAAATGAAAAAAACGCCAAAATGAAAAATATGTATAATTTGAATATTAGCACTGAAAAAAAATTTTAAAATCTTTATAAGAAGTTAAATCCACTATATGTAATCAATAACAATTGTAGTGGACAAAATAAAAATCGCTTAAATGAAAAAAACGCCAAAATAAAAAAAATGTGTACTTTGAAAATCAGCATTGAAAAAAAAACGTTAAGAATCTTTATAAGAAGTTAAATCCACTATATGTAATCAATAACAATTGTGGTCGGCAAAATAAAGATCGTTTGAACGAAAAAACGCTAAAATTAACAAAATATGTAGTTTGAAAATTAGAACTGAAAAAATCGCCAAATGAAATAAATCATTTTTGTCTACTAAATATCCTGATATAAAGGTAACGCCACTATATGTTGCCACTATGATCGCCTTAATGAAAAAATCGCCAAAACTAAAAACATGTATAGTTTGAGACTCAACAAGCAGATTGTTGGGTTATTTTATGAAGCAGACAGTATTTGAGAAAAATGATTTTGCAATAATCATAAAAGTCATACCAGCACGTGTTCATAACTTTGGTTGCGGAAATAGAGTTGTATTTATGTGCAAGAAGTGCGTGCCAGCTCCTGGTGTAGTAAAGAATATTAAAAAATAAAAAAAATAAAAAAGAATAACTAAAAAGTTGACTATGCTTTTCCAGGAGTTGATTATGAATATTGAAAATGGAAACGTAGAAACCAGCACAGCCTTTAAAACGCAACGTAAAACATTGATTGCGTCTGCAACATCCGTTGGCATTTAACGACATCCTTCAACAGGAACAGGGTGTCACTGAGCCAATATCGTACAGCCATGCTACGCAAGACACACGAAATTTATAAGTCCATGGTCTATTGAATATGAATGAATCATTTAAATGATCCTTTGTCATTATTCCAGTAACGCTCCCCAGCCAGTTGGCGTATAAATGAAGCGGAGCAAGCAGAAGCGACTGCTGGAAGAAGTAAACAGATATCAGGAAAAGAAGCACATCAAATGGCACATTTGCGTCACTTAAATGCCCCAGTAATCTCTTAAGTGGGGAACTACGCATGCAAAGCGTGCTGTTGCATATAAATTATGAGAATTTTACAGCAAGCACAGTCACACACACCCACGCACACACACGCACATACAAATAAGCAACGGCTACCCCCAAAAATGCTATCACTAAAATTTTACGCTGTAAAATATGAAAAAAAAAATGAAAAGGATTTTCTTGTACTCAAAATTATGACAACAACTTGTGCATCAATTGTTTTTTGATAGTTGTTTGCTTTTGCTAAATTGTGTACTTCGTTTAGTCTCCTCCATCTGTCTATAATTCTTTTTTTTTTTTGTTTTTTTTTTTTTTTTGGGAATCCTTGCATCCTTATGGCATAAGTGGGTGATTAGGTTTGTTTACAAAGCTTTTACTTCCATTAAGGGATAACAGTTGATTCAAAATATTGAAAGCATTTCGTTTTAATTGCTTTTCCAAACGCAATTAAAATGGTTAATTATAATTCATTTATTGCTTGTCTAGGAACAACAAGGATTCGGGGTAAAGAATTGTTGTAAATGGCGAAAAAGGACACTACACATTTTTCTTCGGTAACAATTAAGAAAAAATAGCCAGAAGTGATTTTTGCACGGCAACACTGTGGCAGAGGGTTAGATTTCCCACTTGGAGGTAATGACCTCCTCATAGAGGGCTACCAGACCTGGCCAGATTTCGACCTTGTGCTACATATACGAACAACTTCAATCATTATGGGCTTAGGAGATCAAGACAAGCATGCCAACTATCACCATTTCGTTGTACAAAATTGTAGATGTCCTAGGGAAGTACAACGGATCGGCTTTTTGCAAATAGTCGGTATTACGAACACGGGGAGGCTTCAGCCGATATGACACCTTGGCTGAATGAATAACTCTAATTTAACTGAACATCGATCACGGACTTAGTACTACAGTCCAGAGTATTAAACATATCCTTTAAATAGCCTTCTCTCTATCGAATTTATAATAGATATTTACAGCGGATATCAGGTCAGGTTACTTGTAGTCACCAGCGACTCGTAAGAGATTTTATTTCTTATAGAACTTTCGATCCAATAATTGGCAGAAATGAAGAAAAAGCTTTTTTGATCCAGAATTTGAATTATACTGCTGTGAAATGCCACATTAAATTCGACTCTGACCATAGAACTGTAAAGGCTATACGCCGGGGGGAAGTGTAAATATTTTATAGCCAATCTAAGCCACCACATCTGCGATACAATATAAATGTTGCCATCTTTCTGTAGATTAATTAGGCTAAAGTTCGTATTATAATTTTTGAAAAAAATTTCTTTCCTTTTTCTTAGTCAAATTTTTAGTATTCAGGGATGGGCCTTACAATATAGACTACATTATGCCTAAATCAGGAAAATGTTTCATTAGAAGGGAAATATGGGGAATATTATTTGTAGGCATACTACTTGCATGTTCTAAAATCGAATGTGGCGAACAAGTCCACAGAAGTAGGATTTTTCCACTGAACTTACTGTTCCACGGAAGAATTAATTCCAGAAATTATTCAAAGAAGTGAGGATTGGCAAATACAACAGCACAGAAGTGAGCAACTATTTAAAAACCACGCATAAACTTGATTATAAAGTTATAAAATTTTCTATACTCAAAAGAAATTTATTAGACTACAAACGTGTGGGATTCGGAAATAAAACTCCTGATTTTATATTCAAATTGCTTATATTCGTTACAGTAACATTTAAAAAATGAAATAGATTCACATTGAGCACTAGCCAGGCAATATAATTGACTACGCCACTGTTTTCGATAACTTTCTGAAACTCACGGCAAATTTTTATTAATTAGTTTTTGTTAAATAAATTTTTTTTTTTTTCTTATAAATTTAATAACAAATGAGGTTGATTTCTGAATTTGAAAAATATTTTATTAATTTAGTTTGATTAATTTGAGTCTGTTTTGAAATATAATAAAATAATTTTAATAATTTTTTAATAAACAAAAAACAAAAGATTCTTTTAAAAATTTAAGAGGAATTAATTGTTACAAGAAGCCATCTCGAGTCAGAATACAAAAGAACAAAATTAAAAAAAATATAATCGCAGTTACATAAAAAAAAAAAGTGTTGACCAATAACATTGTGAATTTATAAAAACCACCTAAATCTAGTTCTTTTTCCCCCTTAACACTCTTATTCTCCTTAAAATTTAATTTCTCCTCAACATACAAGCCACTGCATTGTTAAAGCAGTTGACAATGTGACATGTGGTAACTGTTATACAAAGAGAATGAGTTTAATGGATTTCCCCTTAATTATTACCATTTCCCCTTAAATAAATACACATGTACGCACGTATCTCACGATGTAATTTCACTACAGATGGCATTAGCATATCTAAAAGAATTTTACTATGAAATTGAAGTTTAAAAGGGGAAACGTTTTTTGAAGGACAATCCGATGTAACAGAATTTTAATAATTTCCTTTTTTAGAAACGTAACAAGTGTTTGATGCCATTCTATAAGTAAAAACTGAAACTAAGGAATTTATATATATAATATATTTAAGTGTTTTATTCCTAACAATTGTGGTGAAAATAAAGAAAATATGTTATAATTTAAATTTATTTTATTTATTTTTTAAATTATTAATTTTATAAAAAATTTTATAATTTAAAAATTTCAATTGTAATTTTTCCTATGACAAGAACGTTTTAATTTTTTAAAGGTTAATAACAGGTTTAAAATCTTAGAAATAGATGTATAGATGATAATATAGATATATAAATTAAGCTGTAAAAGAAATCGCCCTTTTTATCTACTTTGAGATCCCAAAGTGGATTCAGTAAAAAATTAGAAAAAATTATTGCGAAATAGTAAATAATAAAAAACAATTACAAGTCGCTCACGTGATCTATTACTTATTTGTACTTTGCAGCGGGCGGCATTTGCAGTTTTGTGGACTGCTGTGGTCAATGTGTTTAATTTATTAAAAGTTTAGTATAGGCAATCGTGGTTCTTATGTTAAATCGAATAAGGAAAATTCAGATTTATGTGACGTTAAGGTTGGAAAATACCACTAAGTCCACGTTCCAGACGATTTTGTATCTTTCACTTATGCAGATGGTGCACCATGAATATCTCAAAACAATTGCCTCAATAAGTTTTCAAAATTTTTTCAGCACGATTTACATAATATTGGTATATGGCTAAGTCACATCCTTCCATATCACTTTCATTCGTAGAAAAGGCAATTGTACGCAAAGTTATTTGAATGGAGAGCAAATAAGTTTTAAACAGCACATCGAAGCCAAAAGAGAACCTCTTAATAAATATCAAGATAATAAAAAAGCACTGAAAGCAAAGAAGAAACTCCCGGTTAAGTCTTGAAAAAATCCTTATGCTGTACAAAGTCATCCTTAAAGTAATTCGGATATCCGGCTATAAACACGAGGAACTACGAGTATTTCAATTACTGAGATATTTCAGCAATAGCAATCTAAGACTTTAAGACTGATAACGAAGCCTTCTTGGCGCATGACTAATAACTGGAAAATATCCTTGAGTTGAAAATATTCTTTGTCAAGGACGAAATGATTAGCTTTAACCAAAGCCTTATTCACAAGCTTAGAAATCCCAGTAATGCCTTGGCTAAAGCTTTATTAGATAATAGTGGAGAAATTGTAAGCTTAAAAAGGATTCAATTTTAGACTTGCCTTTTGAAAAAAACAATTTTTTTATGGAAAAGGATTTAAAGAAAATAAAATATATTAATTTTTTTTAAAGCTTTTGGAGTCGATATTGTGTACTTTTTACGAGTACTTAGAACTAAAATCTTAAAATTTCCAGTTTGATACTTAAAGGGGGGGATGGTCAAACTCATCATCCTTTAATGTTTTTTTTAAATATTTGACTTTAAAAAAAGGGAGAATTTATTTTTAAGTTGAAAGGCTGTGCCGTATACATTTGTATTAGGAAATAATGTAAAGAAAGAGAAAACTTTTGTGACTGACTGTACTAAAATTTGCTTGATATATATTTAGAAAGAGATGGCAAATAAATTTATATATGTATAAACGAAAAGGCCCTCGCAGGACTTTACAATTATTTCACTTTTAGCGCCCACTATATATAGGCTTCGACCACTTTAATGTTTTTTTTTTCAAATATTTGACTTAAAAATAAATCCCCCTTTTTTCTTTAAGTTGAAAGGCTTTGCCGTACACTTTTATATTAGAAAACCATGCAAAGAAAGAGAAAACTATTGTGACTGACTGTACTAAAATTTGCTTAGTATCTTTTTAGTAAGAGATGGCAAATAAATTTATATATGTATAAACGAAAAGGCACTCGTTTCACTTTTAGCGCCCACTATATTCAGGCTTCATTTTTAGGTACTCTCGCTAAAATACTTTTAAATACAGAAAATTTCATAAAGTTATTATTGAATTATTTTTTATTGGGTTGCTCACGAATAAGTCGGCTCACTCGCCATTCCATCATGTAAATCAAAATTAATTACTCTCTTCAAAAAACGTTCTAACCGGCAAAAAAAAATATAAAAAAAAAAAAAAAATTGGGTCAATCAATCGGAATGAAATAGAAAAAAATTTGTTATTGTCAAAACGAATAAAAAAAAAATGGCAGAGACAGAGAAAACCGCATGTGGAGGCATACATGCACAGAAGGTTTTTCTAATATCTCTGCAATAATCATGAAAAGTATCCGGCAACAGAATGGAATTTAAAATAAAAAAGTTATTAATCAAGCTTATCAAATGGTTAAAGTGTGACCACCCCGCAGATACAATCTGAAAGGACACACACACTAGCACAAATTAATGCGTAAAAATCCTGCTGGATTTTGTTTGTGCTCGTATGGTTTCATGCCTATCCAGTTTAACGTTACCAAAACATGCCTTCCGCTTCAATAGTTTATGCTCGTTTTTGAAGAAAACACAAATTCATCATTTATTTAGATAAATGACTTTATTGCGTGGTGTAAGCGGCAGTTTACCTGTCCGTATGCTTCTTTACTTCTTGCATTGACTTTGGTGTCAACTCAGCTTTTTTTGGTGGAGATACAAATTAAGAAATGTTTCGCTAAGGAGCCCAACAATTATGGTAATGCAGAAGGTTTTTTGTCTTTTGAAAAAGTCTCATAATAACGAGTAGTGTTGGGGTATTACAAAAAGATGTGTTATTTTTGATCTTCACTGTAAATTATATTTTTAATTTAAAAAGTAACACTTGGTGGCATTAGACAGTTGTGTTGTTCCTGCTGTCACATGGGAGAAAGACAATCATCGCAATAAACACATTGAAAACTGCAGGCTACAGGACTGCAATTGCTGCTAGCTGCTAGCTGCTACTGTGGACCTGCAATCCCCATAATTTTAATTATGAATTGTTTGTTTTAAAAAGTTTCCTTAAAATTATTTTACAAAAATTTAATAATCAGCAAAAAAAAACAAAAAAATTTTTCTAAACGAAGTCAGAACGAAATGCCTAGAGTCGTGAGTTCGACCCCCATCTCTGGCACATATACATATGTATTTTTATTTTTCTCATGTATTTTTTCCAAGTACTTTAATTGAAGACTAAATGAAATACCGCTCCTGGAATATTTAAATGAACGGAGGCGCTCCTAACCCGTCCAAACTAGTCCTCGAAATAGACGCTACCCTAAAAATACGTATATTTTAGTATCGTTGGTCGTCTAATAGATTTAATATGTTTAGCGCATGAGATGATGCGGCGCACCAATGACGATGAATTGTGAGAGTATAACGAGCGATAACGACTGGCGTTCCCCAAGTTTTCTCGTTTTTGCTATTTTTCCAGCCTATTCGCATGCGCAGTAAAATCGTGCATTTTAATATATCTCTTATGGCATTTTCTCTACTACCAGGAAAATGTTCCCCTGTGAAAAGACGCCTGTAGTTTTGCTCTTCTTCTACAAGAATAGAACATAAATTAGGAAAGTGTCGGGCGAACACACCTAATAAAAGAATTTTTATAATAATAGAAAAAGCGCTTGCGCAGAAGGAAATTCAAGCCATCTTCCTTTTGGAAGGCGAAAAAGTGCCCCTTGCGAGACAATTATACTTTTCAAAATTTTTGTAAGAACTTTAAACAACTTTTCAATAACTTTAAGTATTTTATAGTTGCCAGATTGCTGAATTCATCTACTCGGAGAATTATTCAGTCGCATTGTTTTCGTTTACTTGTTTTATGCAATACAGAACAAAAAATGATTATAAAATCCAATTTTCAGAATCTTTTGATTTTAAATATTTGCTTTTAAAATGATCTGGTAACACTGTAAAGCACATTTCAAACATTACCGATTTAGATGTAACAGCGTGAGTTTGGCAAAGCTTTATGAGAGCAAACTACTTTTGAGCAATGCACAAGAAATTGCACTTTTAAACTATTTTAGTGTTGCCACCTTTTGGTAGAGACGAATTTATGTATTTCAATTTAGCAAAACCTTTAACTAGTCGGGCCATGTAAATGGCAGTGCTTTGAAGAAGCATAAAAATATATTTCCCATAAAAAAATTCAAACTTTGTTTAGACATAAACTGGAATTTTGGGCAATTTATTTGTAATACCCTGTTCAGACGTACAGCTAATTAGACAATTTAACTTCTATTAACTTTAAATTATAAATTGTATATCAATTTATAAGCGAAAATATTAAATTTATAATCTTGGTAATTTATTTTAAATTGTCTCAAAAATTTAGTTGAATAGTAAATACAACCCTGAAGTTCGTGCTTTACTATGCTATACAGACATACGATTCAATCACAAGGAAATTTGATGAAAAAGGCGTTGCTGGTGTTACACTATCATACAAAAATAGTGTAAACAAGTTTTTTCTTTGGTGGTTAAAGTAATTGCAACTCTGAAGGAAATGCAACTCTGAGAATGGGAATTTCCATATAAAATCGGCCGTACCGTTAAATGTTTATGCCACATTTAGGCTTATTTTGTCAGCCCACATGCTTCGTTTGACAGATCGTACATTGTGTAGGCTATTGAATAGCCAATTAATGTTTATACTTGGCAGCACTAAACGGTATGTCACAAACAGTGCAAGGAATAGTTGTTGTTGCTATTTTTGAAAATTGACTTAAAAGCTCTGTTAAGAATGTCATATGTGCCATTTTTTGAGTTTATTGTCAAACCAAGAATATTATTGCGAAATTTTCATAAAATTCCTGTGCTAAAAATAACACCCCAATTGTAAAACACCGTGAGGTACAGAAAAAAAAATCACATAAAAGAAAATCACATAAAAAAAAAATAATAAGAAATTCCCAATATTGTGTAGTCAAATCCGGGCCGTATGAGTACGGTATAAAAGACGATAAAAAACACAGAAAAGGGGGGGAAAAATACATTTTGATAAATTATCCTGTTCACATGTCGTTGTGATGGCAATATTGCATAAATTTATTGTATTTGTTATATGCGTTACATGCCAATCACTGTGCGTGTTAAAGCTGTTAAGATACATGCACACACACACACACACAGACACACAAACAAACATGAAGAACGATTTAAAAATTTTTTTTGCATTTTTGGTAATCGATAAAACAAACCATTATCGTATGATAAATATCGGTTACTAAAAATTTGTTTTTGTCTGTCAGGCGGGCAAAAGTAAATGTCCTTTAATGAAATTACAAATGACGGTTTCGTGTTCGCCGGCGAAGAGGGCAATCTCAGATGTTTAATGGCACCGACTAGTTTTAATACTTTTGTTAATGGCCAAATCGAATTAGTTTGATTGCTGCACGCCATACAAAGCGAAATCAAAAACCTTATAGTGTTTTCACCTGGTTGTAACTTAAAACCTACAAACAGCTGATTTTGTGTTCCCATACAATTTTGATAAAATCAGGTTTTATAATACAGTTTGTCAAATAAATTTGTTAATGATAAAATAAATTTTTTGTAAAAATAAGTGTGTTTGTTGTAATTATTCTTCCCACATTTATTTGACAAATTGTACGACAGCTGTTATTGTTTATATAAAAAATAAGAAATTTTACATTTTACATTTTGTGAATGAGTATTTGTGAATGTGAATGAATTATCAGCTGTTTTCAATATTTCTAACTTGGTAGCACTGAATATGTACTGTATAAAACAAGCTTGTATTTCATAAAATCTACTTTAAACCAATTCAAAAAAGCTTTTAAAATGGTTTTATACGAATTATTTTGTATGGTTTGGTTTTAAAGCTAAAACAAAATTTTGTTTTAAAACCAGATTTTATCCGCAGTGTGAAAACACCATTAAGAGTGTGTGGTTGCTTGAAGAAGTATTTGCATTTGCTTCGGGGGTTACCCTGGAATGCACAGGGCTAAATCACAGGCTGCAATTGCAATAAATACCACACAAATTTTAACTTTACCAGAACTGTTCCCACCATCTCTCTTCATTCACTTATGCTTTTGCGCCAATGAAACATTTTTGCCTGGCGGGAAGCCCAACCAGCCTTAAACAGGCCGTACAAAATACTCATAAGTATTCACCATCTGGCTTTGGCCAGATTTTATTATTCATTCGTATGGTGTTTCGTATCTCTGATTGGCAACTCTGCAAAAGTATTGCCAAAAAATAAATGATGTCAAAGATAACCTTTGTAACACCAGCGGAGAACGATTTACATTTACATTAGGGGTGTACATAAAAAGCACACAAACACAAAGTTGGCACTTCTCTGCTCCCATCCCTGCAATAGAGGAGTTTTAATTTTAAAATGCTGCCTACGAACATGTTAATCGAAACAAAATGCTCCATAACAAACCAGTCGTCTTTAAATGCTGCCATGTAAAGACGACATCGTTTTAGAAAGAAGCACAATAAATTGACGCCTCCTCTCTTAATTATGTGAGTATTTCCCTGGTTTCTTGCAGCCAAGGCGGGCTCTACAAATACAGACGACCCTTTTTTTTTAAAAAAAAAAAACGCATCTTGTCATGTTAGATAACGAGGTGCTCAAATACAGATCTTCATAATTCAATTAAAGTTGTTGTTTTTTTTTTTAAATGTGTGTGCTGCTCTCTTCGTGGCCCTCTGCCACCATTGTTTCCCGGTGTGAATAATGAATATAAAAAATGGAAAATACTTTCAGATTTTACAATTCGATTGATTTTTTATTGTTAATTTCTTTCCAGTTTCCATAATATTGACAATTGCGGTCATTTTTAATGGTCCACTGGCAAGGCAAGGCAAGACAAGACAAGGCAACACAAAGCCGTCAAATTAGTTATTATTTAAATGTTTTGTTTTATTGTATACAATTAATTTGAAAGAAGAGGGTTTTACAAAAACTACCTTTTTATTGCTGCCATGCAGCGCGCCTCATTTATAAATTCCGTTATTATTTAAATAAGAAACAGAATTTGTTATTTTTAAAAACATATTTAATTTTGTATCGTCGGCAGCGCTTTGATGAAGGTGTTCAAATAAACTTATTAAAATATTTTTGGAAATGACAATTTTTAAAAGCCTTGAAAGTATTTTTCAAAATTTATGTGCACTGAAACGAGACGAAAGCAAGTCTACGGTTATTTAAAAAGGTGCGTCTGCTCTGCAGTGCAGAGATGGGTATCATAGTAAAATTCAAACAAAAGTAAAAACTCTTAATCCATAGTTATAGCATTTATTTAGTAAAAAAGAAGCCGACTTTTTAATATAAAAATAGAAAAGTCCATCTCTGCGACTCCTATACAACGCAGAGCTGGGTATTATAGATGAATTCAAACAAAAGTAAAAGAGTCGCATTTAATATATTAAAAAATGAAATTCAGTTTCAACATAATATTACTGTATGTGCTAAGTCTCTTATGCAGTCCAGAGATGGGCATTGTAGTAGAAAAAAAGTAAAAACTCTTCATCCATAATCATAGTATATTGTAAAAACCCTAGTCTTAAATATAAAAATGTTAAATTCATGTTCGCTTTGCAATGCAGGGATGGGCATTATAATACAATTCAAAGAAAAAACACTATTGTTCTATAAACGTAGTTTAGTAAAAGAGCCGTCTTTCAAATATAAGAACCGGTAAATTCATAACAAATATCGGTTTTCAAAAATTAATGTTTCTTTTTTTTCAACAATGATTATTGATGTTTTGTGTTTGGGAAAAATTTTTTATGAAGAACATTGTCTGTGCCAGCAATGAGCAGTACTACACGACCACATATAACGCAATCTGCAATTCCCGCCAACTAGCCACTTTTTAAGTTATATGGAAATGACTATAATGTCAAAAACAGCTGATTTTGAATTTGAAAAAACTAAAATTATTTACATAAATTATATGACAATACATCTTATGTTACTGGATCCAAGTTCAAGCAATTATGCTATAGAAATTACCGCCTCTGCTGGAAAAGGCCAAAAATTCCACTCGCTGTTTGGAGCACCCTGGGTTTAGGCTCAATCAGCAGATGTTTTTGTAAATCTAGTAGCATATAAATATCAGATTAACTCAAGCTTTTTATATAACGCTCCTGTAGATATTAGTATTCTTTGTTGACGGGGAGGCAGGATTTAAGATGCCCCTCTGAATTATATTCTCTCTTCTTATTTTTTCCTGGGGTCAATCGTACTGGCACTTCTTTTTGTATTACTTTGTGAAAGTAATCCACATTTATCATTCAGATCCGAATAGTTTTTTCTGGATGAAACATCTATGATAATTGCCAGCATACGAATTATATAGAGAAAAATCCTAGCTAGGACTGGACACATACAATTTCATAACAAGGATTTTTTCTCCACTTTCATGCTTCAGACTTTTTCATTTCCAAGTTATCTTAGCCTACTTGACAATGTTACTTCCCAGCAGCCGTTAGTTTTACGGCTCCAGGTTTCAAAGGCCTCACAGTTATCACCTGGACATACTGATATATCCAAAAAAAAAAAACCTGGCCAGGGCTGGACAAACAGAATTTCATAAAAAGAATTTTTTCTCCACTTTCATCCTTCAAACTTTCCTATTTCCAAGCTATCAAGTAGGCTACTTGGTTACGGATATTACTTGTCATCCTTCACTTTTACGGAGGAAGGTTTTAAAATGCCCCACTGGATTATGTTTCCACTAAAACTCTCCCTTCTCATTTTCTCTAGGATCCACCTTACCGGTAGTTTTTTTTGTACTACTTCGTGAAACATCTGTGATAATTGCTAGCAAACAAATTATATAGAGAAAAATCCTTGTCAGGGCTGGGCAAATACAATTTCATAAAAAGGATTTTTTCTCCACTTTCATCCTTCAAACTTTCCTATTTCCAAGCTATCAAGTAGGCTACTTGGTTACGGATATTACTTGTCATCCTTCACTTTTACGGAGGAAGGTTTTAAAATGCCCCGCTGGATTATGTTTCCAATAAAACCCTCCTTTTTCATTTTCTCTGGGATCCACCTTGCCGGTAGTTTTTTTTTTTTTGTACTACTTCGTGAAACATCTGTGATAATTGCTAGCAAACAAATTATATAGAGAAAAATCCTTGTCAGGGCTGGGCAAATACAATTTCATAAAAAGGATTTTTTCTCCATATTTATCCTTCAGACTTTCCCATTTCCATTAGCCTACTTGTTTACGGATATTACTTGACATCCGTTAGCAATAAGAAGATTAAAAAAAAGAAAAGAAGAAAAAACTTTTCAAATTAAAATCATCGCTTACTTTCCTTTCTTGACAAAATTAAAGTTTTGAAGTGACGTGCTGAAGAGAAGCGCACAGCGAATGGCATGAAATACTCGTAATACATCATCAATTCCATTTCACATTCCTTTAAATTGTTAAATTAATGTGCCGATAAATTTTGCAAAGTATTCATTCTTTTCATTTTCTTTGCCATTTCGCTTTTATATGCACTGTCGTTAATGTGTTTTAATTAAATTTTAAGAAATCGTTTGCAAGCCATTTAGTTTAAAGGACACAACAGGACTAAAATAATAATAATAATAAAAAAAGGCGGATGACAAATGAAAACGAGGCAAAATAAGAAAAACTTGACAAAATTGATGTAGGAAAGAAGAAATAAAAAAAAAAATACAAGATGGAGGAAAACAGAGGAAATCCAAACTATTAAAAAAGAAATTAAACTACGAAATGGACACGAAGTTTTATTTTACAAAAAATGTAAATTAAAACTTGCAGGAAAAAAAGGGGAGAGAACAAGAAGCACAAAAACCAAGTGACAAAGTGTGCCAAATTAACGCTTTTCACATTATTTTGCGCCACTTCTTTTTTGCCAATCCTTCAGCGTTTAAATACTGCAGTATCAGATACAAAGCCGTTTACCGAAATGCCATGGTGGCATGTGGGAGTTGCAAATTGAAGAGCTTTGACGACAGATACAAACCATCTATCTGCAACAGATGCACCAAGTTAAAAGTTAAATAGCTGCAGTAAATAGTTTTCCCCCCTCTTGCTTTCGTTTTGCTTTTCTTGCCATTTCCCTTTTAGCCGAAAGCCTTTTTATTCCCCGGCACAATCAAGGCAGTACTCACTAGTAACTGGCATATTTAATGATTCCCCTAATGATGATGAAGGTGGGCAAACGTTGGAAAAGAAAAAAACCAAATGATTCATAAAAACCCGGAGAGAATGGAAAAAGAAATTCAAATAATAAAAAAGAAAAAGAAAGGAAATCAACTTTGGAATAAAAACAATAGAAGTCCGTATAAATTCAGCACAAAAACGAAACACTTCTAAATGGCTACAATATTGTAAAAACGTAGGAAGAGGGAGGAAGTGAATTAATGCGCGGCAAATGGATAGTTGCGACACTTTGCCGTTTAAATATCCACTTGTGCAACATTATATCGGTGGCCGTACAATATAATTAAGAAATTAATTTCACAATTAGAGTAATAAAGTGAAATTAAACCTCTAAAACTGTTTCAACACTAAAGACGACTTCCATAAATGCGATTTGGTAACCAAGGACGCGGTTTAGGGGCAAGTGATGCCAACTTCAAATTTTGCCAAAGAAATTTATAATGATTAAATGGCAGGGGAATGAATGCAAAAACTCATCAGTGCAATGAAAAAGTTATGCAAGTTAAATGCAGTGAAAAATGCTGCAGGACTCGCCAAGTGGAAAACTCAAGTTCTCTTTAGCTACATAACAGCAAACACAAATATAAAGGAAGATGGATAGCACTCAATATAGATATGATGGTCATACCGATACCAATAAGGCAAACTTAGCAAAACTTATTATTATTGTTGGTAAGTGTAATGCAACACGATTGCAGTGCTGCAACGCATGAATAAAGCAGATTTCGCAAATGTGAAAACTAACCGGAAACAGCTGTTTAGTAAAAGAGAAAAAACAGCTGATACATAACAGAACGGAGGCTACGTTGCAAGAAAACACCTTATTCCTCGTACCTCTCGCTTACTACCTCACTCTACATCGCGCTCATACTCTCTCTCATAATTTGCCTTCACATTTTTCTGCCTTTTGACGATTTTAACCGGCTAAAATATGCTAGTGAGGATTTTAGGTTTAAAAATAATAATTTTTCTATTAAAATTAAATTAAATTTAGAGTTGCTTTTTTTAGTATGTTGTGATTTTTAAGAAAATCCATTCAGAAGGGAGAACGAGAGTAGTTTTTTTAACTAACTTAACCTGCAGTGCTGTCGGCTTGTCCGCTGGAAAACAAGCAGGGTCTAGACAGAAATCGAACCCGCGATTTCCGATTTAATAGACTATGCGCTATTCATTCGTCCACGCAGGCACCGAAAATATCCCCTCTAGTATGTGTGTATTTTCAAAAATTTCTTTTCACAGAAGAACATTTAACGGTTCTTTCGTTAATACCCACCCATTACAACAAAACGAACAGTATTATCAACAATTTAAGAAAAATATAAAAGAAAAAGTAAGTTAGGAAAAGGCAACTTAAATTTCTTAAAGAATATTTTACTTAATTTTTTTTATGTAAGAAGGAGGGTGAAGAGTCAAGTATTGACTAAGCGAAAAAAATTTATATGTATCAAAAGTATTGGTGGCCAGTAGCAGCAAATTATAAATCATATCCCATTTTATCATAAAAGAATTAAAATATGAAAAAAGGTAGTATTTAAGATTTGACGTTTTTTTTTGGCGATTTTTCAAAACGACTTGACGATTTGGAGCATTTTTTGCACAGAAATCGTTAGTTTTTGTCAATTTCACATCTAGAAGTTTTAGTAAGTCGGCTACAACACTTTGGTGGCAACGAAGTATCTCTCTCTCTATACATTTCTGGTTATCTCTCTCTCTCTCTCTCTACTCCCTCTCTCTATCTATCTCTCTCCCTTTGATAATCTGCAAGCAGCAACCCCATACTCACAGGCTATTTTCTCGTGAAATTTATTTATAATTTCCAGTTTCCTTGCACACTTTTCATTTTCTACTTTTTTTAGCTTTTAACAGCTTTTAAGTGACAGATGGCAGAGCTGAATCCTACAAAATGTCACATTTCTTTAAATGTTAAAACTAATTAATGCCCCTCAGCCGTCAATCTGTCATTTAGTGTCGATACATGAAAATACAAGACTTTTCAATAAATTTTATTGAAATCTTTCAAGTGTGACTGGCCAGTATATGGCCGGCCACTTGATGAATTCTTCGCTTATCCCGCCATCCCTGCACCATCAAATGACACATCCCAGCATCCATCATACATTTAGCGTGAATAAAGCAAGTAACGTATAAAAAGCACTATGCAAATTGAAATTTCATCTCTTTGTAACATCTCGTTTGAAGTTTTTTCTTTTCCTTTTTTCATCGCCTAAACAAAATACAAAAAGTTTGGCTTTGTTGCACAAACTGAGAGCTGTACGGTAAAAAAAAAAACAGCCATCAGACTTTTGAACTTGTCTGGTGTGCTTTAGACATGTTGCCAAAGTAAAAAGAAAAGAAGTAACAAAAGCAGCATTATAAAGAATATATTGTAACAACTTAAAGCTAATTACACAGCAGGAAGAAAGTACTTAAGCTGGCTTCTTTGTGAACCCAGCAGTTTACTTGCCGGCAAAGAACACGACACAAAGAGCTCTTAACTTGTTTGTAATGCAATTTTCCTTCTTCTGTCTTGTTGTTTTGTGTGCAAAATAAATTTAACCAAGAAAAATTTTTCAAGGAATGTCGGCGAATTGCAGGCAGCCAACACTAAAACTGGGGGACTGATTCGATAAGTGATTTGGAAACTGTTCGCAAATAACAATAACAAGTGGTTTTTATCACTGGTGATGCGTATCCTGAAGACATGCATTTAAGGAGAGTTGTACCAATACTTACGTGCACTGCAAGGCAAATTCATAAAAAAATAATCAAAATCATTTTCTTACAGATTAATTTAGTCTTGATGAACTCAACACCTCAGCCTACATTTAAGATTAAAGCGAATTAATTCAGCTAATAAAAAAATTTTTTTTAATAAATTCTCAAAAATTATTTAATGAGCTTAACAACACAGCTGATATTTAAGTTTAAGGCGAATTAATAAAATTTTTTATATTATAAATTTTAAATATTTATTGTTAAAAAAAAATATCTGATAGTCTTCAGAGCCCAGCTGACATTTAAGCCTAAGGCGAATTAATACAATTTTTTTATATTATAAATATTAAATATTTATTGTTAAATAGAAAAATATCTGATAGTCTTCAGAGCCCAGCTGAGATTTAAGCTTAAGCCGAATTATTAAAGTAAACAAAGTTTTGAAAGAAAGTTAAAAAAAATCTTTTATAAAAAAAAGTTATAAAGAAGTTATACAAAATAGTTTTTTTAAAAAAGTTATAAAAAGAAGTTTTTTATAAAAAAGTTTTTATATTATAAATTTTAAATATTTATTGTTAAAAAAATATATCTGATAGTCTTTAGAGCCCAGCTGACATTTAAGCCTAAGGCGAATTAATAAAGTAAACAAAGTTTTGAAAGAAAGTTAAAAAAATCTTTTATAAAAAAAAAAGTTATAAAAAAGTTATACAAAATAGTTTTTTTTATAAAAAAGTTATAAAAAAAAGTTTTTTATAGAAAAGGTTTTTATATTATAATTTCTAAATATTAATTGTTAAATAAAAAAATATCTGATAGTCTTCAGAGCCCAGCTGACATTTAAGCCTAAGGCGAATTAATAAAGTAAACAAAGTTTTGTAAGAAAGTTAAAAAAAATCTTTTATAAAAAAAAGTTATAAAGAAGTTATACAAAATAGTTTTTTTAAAAAAGTTATAAAAAGAAGTTTTTTATAAAAAAGTTTTTATATTATAAATTTTAAATATTTATTGTTAAAAAAATATATCTGATAGCCTTCAGAGGCCAGCTCACATTTAAGCTTAAGGCGAATTAATAATTTAAACAAAGTTTTGAAAGAAAGTTAAAAAAAATCTTTTATAAAAAAAAAGTTATAAAAATGTTATACAAAATAGTTTTTTTTAAAAAATGAACATTTTTTAATGAAATTTAATGAAAAAAATATGTGACGATCTTCAGAGCGTAGCCAACCTTTAAATTAAAAAAATTTTTTTTAAATAAATTTGTTAATTAAAAACCATTTATAAAAACATTATAAAAAAAGTTGTATAAATAAAAATGTTCCCCTGTAAATAAATTCCAAATATTTATTCTAGTAGACATTTAAGTTTGAGGCGAATTCCGGGAGCTTGAGAAAAACAAATTTTCCCAAATGAAATTATAAATGTGACCAGCTCCAACTTACATTTAAGGCGAATAAATTGAGCTTGTAAAATAATTTTTTTAAACTAAATTTAAAATGTTTTGTGTTAAAATATAAGAAAAAAAATTTTTTCTTTTTTAGATAAATTTATTAATTAATTTAATAAAAAAATTAATTATTACATTTTATTCAATTTAAAAAAAAATGTTTAAACAAATTTATTAATTAAAAACGATTTAATGAGTTTAAGAACAAGAAAAAAATTATTAAATAAAAAAAATTTATATAAAAAATTAAAAAAAAAATTTTTTATATAATTTTTTTTGTAAAAGTATTTTGCGTCTAAATAAATTCCAAATTTTTATTGTTCATAAAAAAAATATCCCATCATTTTCAGATCTCAGCTGGCATTTAACGTTAAGGCGAATTAATTTAGTTTTGGAAAACAACATTTATACATCAAAAAAAAAAAAAGCAGAGAAGTTGCTTGTGAGTAAAAAAAGCGAATTAGTAAAAAAATGTAAACTACAAAAATGGCTAAAGAAAATATGGGCCGCGGATTTATTTCTTCGGAATTTTTAGTTTTGGCGTTTTATTAAAGGTTCTTGCTTTGATATATTTTCTAGAAAAAACATGAAAAATTAAAACTCCTTCATGCAGTCAAATTATTTTTACCAAGTTATTTGTAATATTATCGACAGTCGTAGTGAATTCGCCTTAAAGTAAGTAAAGACAGCTGATACGGTATTCGCCTTGTGAATTTTGTTTTTGGGACGATTGTTCGATATGTTAAATGAATAAATTCGTTGTGGTGTAGAGTGTTAAGTCGGTTGAAGAAGTGGTAATAATAATAAAATTTAAATGGTAGAAAAGCGAAATCTGTTCAAGGATAAAAAAATCTTATCATGGCCTATAATGAAGAGGGGTTTCGAGGAAATACATAAATTTTTTATTGACCAACTTTTCTCAGCGCTACAAGTGGATTTTATGCAATTTATTTAAACAGTAAGTAGTTGCAGTGCAAGTAATCTCCTGTCGGCGAATTCAATACGGCTTAATTGTGGTCCCCGTAGACTTTCTCTACATAAATCAAAATCAATTTCTATTTTAGAAAATGAATAGGAATTAGTGCTGATTTTCTAAGTCCTTCTGTTGCAAAGCTTGAAAAATACTTCGATGTAAAGAAACGTATATCACAACTTTAACTGCAGTCCTACAAAAGATTGGAACGGAGCTCAATAAAAATAATTCTTAGAAACAACAACAGAAATTTATGCATGTAAATATTATGGAAAAAGAGTATATAAACAAAGGCGAACATTAAACAGATGTAAATAAAAAATAAAAATAAAGGAAATATGCGCGTGTCATCTTACAAGTCATGGTACAGCAATGCATGAAGGAGTCAACGACAACATCAGTTGCAAGCGCCCAAAAACACAAATGACTGCATAAACCAACAGAGCAGAGCAACCACAACGAAATTGTTGTTAAAGTTTCTTTTTAGCTGGAAAATTTCAAAGACACACAGAAGCTTTAGTAAAATTTAAATCGTGTCTTCCACTCTCGCCGTAGTAAAATCATCATATCATCTCATAATCAGCATCATCATCATCATCATCATCATCATCATCATCATCAACATGATTATCATCGTCATCGTCCTCATAATGCAAGTTTCTTTGTTTTGTTGCCTGGCATCACTGTGTTGGAAGTGCTTGAGTTCGTAAGCATGTGTGCATGTATGCATGTGTGCATGTGTGCCTGGCACTGTTAAAGTATACTCGCACTTGCATGCACCTCTTTTGAAGTTCAAATAATGACACTAAACATGCAACATAAAATCCACTTAAGCTGCATAACAATAGTGTGGGGGTGTGGAGCCAACTACACGCTTCTCTCACAAATCGGATTCAAACAATTGAAAATTATTTGTTATATTTTTGAAACTTCGTCTTTGTTTTATTTACACTCCCTCCACCCATCCCTCGACTACCATTTATATTTAAAAAAAAAAGTATATTTCAATCCCAAGAAGATTGTACAAGTTCATAATGCAACATCTCAATAATTTCAAGGTGACAAGGAAATTTGTGTGGGAAATAAAAAAACAAATGAAATTGTTTAAGAGCATGTCGTCTGTGAGTTTTGTAAACTTTTTTTGTTGATTCGTGAATGAGAGGGGGCAGAGAGAAACGAACAGAGACTTGAGACAAAAGAGTGTGTGTAGTAGAATATTGAATCATAGTGAAGTCGCATCAATCTGAATTAAATAAAAATAAAAACATCTATAAGTGCTGAGGTGAGGTTCGTTTCATATTAAACACTTTAGGACCACTCTGACAATTTAGGTACACCTCCCCAATTCAAAAAACTTATGCCAATTTTGAAAAAAATTATGCCAATTTGATACATATAAAAAAATCTGTTATTGGATTTAATATTTTTTTTTATTATTCTCTGTTGTTTTTCAAGAAAGGAAATTGTCTTACACCTAATACTCTTTTTAGGCGCATTTTTATAAAAATTACTTGGATTTAATACGAATTGAAAAACTAAAAAAAAAGTATTTTTTAGACAAACTGCGTTACTTCAACATGATTTTCAATACTTCATGGATTACTCTTGAATCTCATAGAATAAATAGAGTGAGATGTTTCGATGCATGTACTCGTACAGATCATTTCAATTAGTTTTAAAAAGTCGTCTGAGTCTCGCTATATTTGCTCTCCACGTATAATTGTGAAGAAAATTGAACTCTACAGGGAATACTTGCAAGGAACTTCAAAACAATTTATAACAAAATCTAAAACGATATTTTTTTTTGTGCCAAATTATTAAACTTGCAAAGCTTTCGGCTTGTCCGTAGGAAAACAACCAGGGTCTACGAAGAAAACGAACCCGCGACCTCCGAATTAATAGGCTGCGCGTTATTCATTCGCCTACGGAGGTAACAAAATATGGATTTGTTTTTAAAAACTACTAAATTATCAACACTGACAGCTAGAGATGATCATCTGGAAATGATGTAACAAAATGAGGGAAAAATAATTGTAGTGTTGCCAGTATTCTAGTAGTCTTACGCAAAGGGGAAAGGGGCAAAATTGCTAATTCTTCTAATGTGGATTAATGAATTAAAATTTGTAGGCAGGAAAGAAATTCTTAAGTAAACTCTTAAAAGAGTTTTATGACATTTTTTTCAAATTTTTTTTTTCAATAAATTTTTGCGGAGGTATCTACCGTGTAAAAAGAGAATTAGGTGTAAACCCTTTTTAACAAAGATACTAGCAAAACTTTACATCTTATAAATTAAAAGTCTTTGAATTTGATTATAAATTTGATATCAACCGTTGAGACACAAGTAGAGTGACTGTAGGGAATGTGTAAAGGCATACCACAGGACCCCGATGACGAAATTCTGGCTGGATTTCGAACCATCTTAATGTTGCAGACAGTTAAATTAAATTACAATTTTCCAGTTTGAGTAGTTTGATTATTCAATTATATAATATTGTTTATACTCTTTCAGGTTCTTTTTATTGAGAGTGTACTGTAAGTGGCTTTTGATTAATTTGATTGACTGTGTAATCGTTTGAGGATTTTTATTTTTCTTCAAAAGAGATTTCTTAATACTAAATATTTTTTAAATAGTTTTATAAAATAGAAACAACATGGATACATACTTAATGAACACTTATTATACGATCAAAGAAAATTAAAATTATTTAAAGCTTAAGATATTATAAACTTACCGATTTTTATTTATATATATAAATTTTGTGATGAATTTATGATGATGATGGATATACAAGATGAGAATGCCATGGCATGAATCTGAAAGGGAAAATAGAAATTACAATTATTATAATCAGCAGCAGATCCTCGAATAGTCGGATTTACAAAAAATTATTTACAAAAATTAGGAAACATTATTAAAAGTAAAATTTTTTTTATCAGATTTACTTATATCTAATTTATCAGAGACGAAAAAAGTACGAAAGAACCATTTTTTAATACTAATTTTCCCCATATGGATTATGTATTTTAAAGGGGGCATAATCAGTGGCAGAACTAATATATTTGCCAGATGGTGAAATGCATTAGAGCACATATGCTGCAAAACCCTTTCGTAGTTCTTAGATACCAGTATCTCTCGGATGAGGTAACTCAAGGAATATAATGACGAAATTCTGTGTGGATTTCGACCCACCTTAAGGTAGCTGACAGTTAAATTAAATTAAAATTTTTAATATATATACATATATTATATATATAATATATATAATCTAATATATTATATTATATATATTATATAATATAATATTATATATATTATAAATATAATATAATCTAAAAACAGATTACCAGCAGAAGGACTCTAGCATTGCTGCATGTGCTTACTTTTGTAGTGCACTTCCTATCGCTTCAATTGAAGGGCCGTTATATTGTACAAGTAGGGCCATTATATTGCACTAGTAGGGCCACCTATACTCTGACTTTGCTGAATGTGCTTAGTTTTGTAGCAGACTTCTTTTCGTGCCAAGTGAAGGCCCATTATATTGTAGAAGTAGGGTCTATACTCTGAATTCTGGTTTAAGGAAAGTAAATACCAACACAGAGCTAATAAAAATTATATTAACAGTAATAAGTGACCGGAGTCTTTACTTCGTTATAAGTAGAACTTTCCGAAATAATAAATCCTTTTTATTAAAAATGGCACCCCAAGATTGGACTCAATTAAATAGCACATTCTTTAACTGTACAAAAAAACAAACTTCAGAATAAATTTACTTTATTTTAATTCTAAATATTTATGAAAGGCTTCATTGACCGAAGTGGTCAATAAGTTCGTGGGCATTGTACACACCTCCTACAGTAAACAAAAAATCACGCTTAACTTTTGTCTCATTCTTCGACAGCAGTATTTGGCTTTTGAAGGGAAACGGTGAATAATATTGCTATCAAGAACAGAACCTGCAAGAACTTCCTATGACACCAGAGACGTCCTAGTAGTGCTCTAAATATCTCACTTCTTCGGCAGCTGTCTTGTTTACAATTACAAGCCACGGTACTAGTATCTCATGTTTGCCTTCAAATAAAAGAGGATGAATGCAGAAAATGGCAGTTCTTTTGTTGGAAGTCAGAGATGCTGGGCAGGAACACTACGGGGATTCCCAAAATATTCCACAAATTTAACGGTACTTCATAATATTTTAAGTACATTAACTTACGAAGAAACCTTGCAGGCAACAAAAATTTAATTACTTTCTAAGCTCTCCGGCATATAAGCTTGCTTTTTTAAATGCATTCCTCGCATACGAGCGTGCGTTCTTGACATTTCCGATGAACGCATTTATCCATGAGCATTATTCACACATACAAATTTCTTTGGCCCCACATACAACGTAAACATTATAAATACATTATCATTACACTGAATTATTATTCGTTCCTGATTTTATCAGGAAAAATATTCTTTTTTTCTGGTCTATCAAAACAAACACTTCATAAAAGTTCACACCCAAAACACAACTAAGAGAAAATCTTCAAATTCACTTTGTAATCTTTTTTTTTCACTATTTTATTCATGTGTGCATAATCAAGAAAGGAGCAACATGACTTTGGCACAAACCTGAGGGAAGCTCTCGAGAGCATGGCATGGGTAAATGTTCAATTGAAACAAGATGAGTTTCTGAAATTGAAAAACATGCATCTCCATGGAGTACGACGCAAAAAACAACTCGCACATATTGTGCTTAGAATACAGGATGCACATGAATAGAAACATGCAAAAAGAAACAAAAAAAAAAACAAAAAAATATTTTATTTTCCATCCTGCAGTGTCATTTTATTACTTCACTTTTTGCCAACAAGTTAAATGCGGAAAAAAAGTTTCTTCATTAAAATTTCAGGAAAATCCCACAACAAATATCAACATCACATTAAGAATGAGAAAATAAAAACAAAAAAAAGAAAAGAAATAGAAGAAAATGCAAAATGTTTTCGTTTCAATACAGTTTTTTCTTTCTTTAACTTCAACTTGATTTGTTTTCATTTTATCAAATTATGCACAAGAACATTTTCCTAAACTGGCAACACTTCTAAGCTTGTGGCAACCACGTCTATTCATTCGATTTATTTTATAAGAATATAATGGACTGAATGTGATTTGAAATTAAAGTGCAAGTATTTGCAATTTGTGTGAGCATAATTCAGCAGAGTTGCAACCGCAGATGTGGCAGCCGAATTATTTAATTTGTACCCTACTTCAAATTTAATTGGTATGTTTAGTTCAAGATGGCACAAAAGCCAGCCAACATCATGTTGAGGAAATGTCAGTTCTGCTTTGACTTTTGTGAAAAGAGCATAACAAAATATACAACTTTAAGCCATGAATCGCTACACTACGCAATAAGAAGCAGTAACTTGGCTGTATACAAACTCAGTTTTATATTCACTAGTAAGAGATAGGGGCCAAATATTTCACAGCATGTTCATCAGGGCGAAACTAGCAGGTCAACAAATATTTTCGATAAGGTTTTAAGAGTTTTTTATACTAAATCAAGGCAATAGTTTTAAACTTTAGGACTTCTCTTCGCAGAACTTCATATGCAGTAGTAACAGATAGGGGGCCAAATATTTCACAGCATGTTCATCAGGGCGAAACTAGCAGGTCAACAGATATTTTCGAAAGGGTTTTAAGAGTTTTTTATACTAAATCAAGGCAATAGTTTTAAGCTTTGGGACTTCTCTTCGCAGAACTTCATATGCAGTAGTAACAGATAGGGGGCCAAATATTTCACAGCATGTTAATCAGGGCGAAACTAGCAGGTCAACAAATATTTTCGAAAAGGTTTTAAGAGTTTTTTATACTAAATCAAGGCAATAGTTTTAAACTTTAGGACTTCTCTTCGCAGAACTTCATATGCAGTAGTAACAGATAGGGGCCAAATATTTCACAGCATGGCGAAAAAAGCGAAAATGGCAAGAGAACAAATATTTTCTAAGGGGTTTTAACGGGGTTTTATATCAAACCAAGACAATAGTTTTAAGCTTTGGGACTTCTCTTCGCAGAACTTCATATGCAATAGTAACAGATACGGGGCCAAATATTTCACAGCATGTTCATCAGGGCGAAACTAGCAGGTCAACAAATATTTTCGAAAGGGTTTTAAGAGTTTTTTATACTAAATCAAGGCAATAGTTTTAAGCTTCAGGACTTCTCTTCGCAGAACTTCATATGCAGTAGTAACAGATAGGGGGCCAAATATTTCACAGCATGGCGAAAAAAGCGAAAATGGCAAGAGAACAAATATTTTCTAAGGGGTTTTAACGGGGTTTTATACCAAACCAAGACAATAGTTTTAAGCTTTGGGACTTCTCTTCGCAGAGCTTCATATCCAGTAGTAACAGATAGGGGGCCAAATATTTCACAGCACGTTCATCAGGGCGAAACTAGCAGGTCAACAAATATTTTCGAAAAGGTTTTAAGAGTTTTTTATACTAAATCAAGGCAATAGTTTTAAGCTTTGGGACTTCTCTTCGCAGAACTTCATATGCAGTAGTAACAGATAGGGGGCCAAATATTTCACAGCATGGCGAAAAAAGCGAAAATGACAAGAGAACAAATATTTTCTAAGGTGTTTTAACGGGGTTTTATACCAAACCAAGACAATAGTTTTAAGCTTTGGGACTTCTCTTCGCAGAGCTTCATATCCAGTAGTAACAGATAGGGGGCCAAATATTTCACAGCATGGCGAAAAAAGCGAAAATGGCAAGAGAACAAATATTTTCTAACGGGGTTTTAACGGGGTTTTATACCAAACCAAGACAATAGTTTTAAGCTTTGGGACTTCTCTTCGCAGAACTTCATACGCAGTAGTAACAGATAGGGGGCCAAATATTTCACAGCATGTTCGTCAGGGCGAAACTTAAGGGGTTTTAATGTTTTTTTTTTAATACCAAACCAAGGCTGTATACGAACTCAGTTTTAAACTACAGGGTTTCTCTTCCCTGCATTTTATATTTACTAGTAAGAGATAGGGTACCAAATATTTCACAGCATGCTCACCATGATGAAACCGGCAGGGCAAAAAAAATTTTCGAATTGGTTTTAACGGGGTTTTGTACCAAACCAAGGCAATAGTTTTAAGCTTGAGGACTTCTCTTCCGTGCATTTTATATTCACTAGTAAGATAGCAGGCCAAATATTTCACAGCATGTTCATAATACCAAACCAAGGCAATAGGCAACATTACCACAGTGATTTGCAGCGCACGAAATACATTCGCTAATTGTCACAAACTTCTTAAGCACTTTATCCCAAACTTTAACTGTACACGCCATTTGGGTTATTCGGTTACACCAAAAAAAAAAAAAAAGAAATGCAATTCAAATTCAAGGCAGTTACAAGCAGATTTTAAGACCGACAACAAGACTGTTAAAAAAAAGTAAAACTCTTTCGCAGTTCTGCTAATTCAGTTGGCAAATTAGTTCCCGCTTTATTGTAAATTCATTTAAATAATGCACCGCATAATATTTAATTCGAAGCTAAAACCGGAGGCAATTGGCAAATTAAGTCGTATTGTGCAACGAGTGCACGAGTTTCGAAAATAAAACAAAATCTGAAATTGAAGTTTTATCAACATTATATTCTATTTTGCCACTCGCCAGCAACTTTTGGTTGTTTTTTTTTTTTTTAGTTCTTTCCATTTCGGTTAACGAATGGCTAAAAATTATAAAAAACAATTTGGTAAACGTTCTATTCATGTTGCCAACCAGAACTTATTGAATATTTTCATTCATAAAAAAAGGAAAATTTTAAATGTGTTGCTTACAGGCTTTTGCCATGATGAGTAGTAGCTTTTAAACATTTAAAAAATCCGTTTTATTGGAAGCATTTTTATATGAAATTTAGTATTTTAGGCAAGCCAAGGCGAATTCAGAATTATTTTAGAATTCATTTAGAGTGATTTAAATACAAATATTGCAAATTATTATAATTTTTTTCAATACAGACAAGCAACACTATTGAAAAACATGCGAAAGTTTTAGCTTTCCTTTCTTTAAAAGCTTTTTAACTTTTGAAAAAAGTCTTTACTACTAAGAAACTAAAGAAATTACAAACGCGCCATTTTATATATCAAACAAATCATTACATAACAACCTTAAAATTCCCTTCATAAAACCCGAAATAAGAAAATACAGCTCTAACTATTTGGAAAGGCTTAGTAACCATAATAACGTATTGGCAATTGCATTACTTGATGATACTGATGAGACTAGAAGACTTAAAAGAAATCATATTCTAGATCTACCTTTTATTTAATGAATTCAATATTATATATTCAAACTCTTAGTTAAAAAAAAAAAAAAAAAAAAAAAAAAAAAAAAAAAAATGTTTTTAATAATTATAGCAAACTAGTAAAATACATTATCCTTACATATGATGTCCAAATGCATATATAATTTAATTTATTGGTTCCAAAGGAAACCAATAGGACATGTAATTTTTTATTTTTAAATTATCACATTTGCTTATTATTGTAAAATAGATTGCAAATACAAAAAAAATAAAATAAAATAAAAAAAACTACTAAGAAAAATGCTTGACTGGCAACACTGCATTATAGATATTTACAGCTGTTTTTGCCCATTTGTTTTCTCTTACTTCTTTATTTTGCATTTGAGCTGACAAATATCAGCTAAACGAAAAAGCCTGATTGCATTCAAATTGATATTTCGCTCTATTTATATATAAGTGAAAGTTGTTTAAGTCGCCAGTTGTTCGAAGAAAGCATTGGCGAAGAGATTCGTAATATTGAAAATATTAAAACAAAAGTTTTATTGTACTGCAGGCACCCACTTATCTCATCACTGACTACAGCTATCACGTAATAGCGTAATGAAATTTTTTTTTCCATATCTTGAGGCATTTTGGATGAGTCCTCCCATATGAGTCAGCTGAACTTTTGCATAAGCTTTAGCCACAATAAGAACGATAAGTTGCCACGGCGAATTAGAAAGTTAGTATATACAAAGCAAGACGAGCATTTTTTTCCATTATTCTCGATATTTTAATTTTGATACTAATCAGTGCTGCCAACCAGAAATGTTTGATGGAGTTGAATTCACCATTTAGTCATTTTACAAGATAATCAAGTCTGCTGTAATATTACGTTGATTTTAAATCACAAACATTTTTAAAATCACGAAAGTTATATCTTGGTATTGTGGAAATGCCAAGATTTTTAACTTTTCGGCATGATTTTCTTTTTTGAAATCACCTGCAAACAGCTGATTTTGTTTGTCGTTAGCAGCATTGTGTTAAAAAAGAAAAATTTCGGAAATGTCAAGTGTAATTTTATTGGCAAAGGCAGAAAAGGTACGATCGCCTTAAGAAACGATTTTTGAGAGACTTGTCGAATCCTTTGGAAATAGGTGGGAAGTTGTAATTAATTTGCACATACCAGCTATGCCGTCCCATACAAAAACATTTAGAATAAAATACGAAGGCTTTCAAAAAAGTATTGTATGAAGTAGGGCCCCGCCTAGTAAAGGAATAGAGATTCCTGAAATCATTAAAATAGAAGCAGTTCTAAGGCTTTTAGCTATCGGATCTTACCACAGAGTTGTAGCGAATGATATGAGTAGTATTGGACCCTCCGCTCTTCATTAATTTGTTCATTAAAGTTACAATAATATTGCACAATATAAGTAAAAAACAAATTATAATTATAAAATATGTGCAAGTGATTTCAAATCTTTAGTTCTTTAGCTTACCGGTTTCAAATCACGAGATTATAAAAAACTTTTGTTATTTCAAATCACTTTCGTGAAAAGTGATTTTATTTATTTAATTATTTTTTTTTTAATTTTCTGGCACACATTTACAATTATCATGAATCTCACCGCTTGTTTTGGAAGAACCTATAATTTGTTTTCCCAATATCGCTGTTTGCGTGTGTGTGTATACATATCATGTAAGAGTATTAGTATTTTTTTTTTTTTTTGTATTTAAACGCACATGCCACCGATTCGTTAGTTGCCACCAAAAGCAGTAACAAACACACATTTTTTTCGTGGCTGCAACCGACAACAAACAGATAAACAGACACTAAATTCGATGCACGATTCTTGAACATAAAATATGCAAAAATGACAACAACCAAAAAAAGCACAACGTAGAACGTTTCATTTTTAAGCGTAAAGTAAATAAATCTAAGGCAAACGAGAAAAAGAATACGGCAGCCTGCATCGATGGCACAGGTGGAGGCCAAAAAATTGCTGACAATCCCGAGATAGAAAATTATAAAAAGGTGAATGGCAAGACTGAATGGCTGAGTGGCAAGAAACACATTATTTCATGGAACCTTGGCTTAATTTCATGGGCCAGATAATGTTGTTCTTAGCATTTAGAGCAAAAACAAACTGGTGATATTACGAAATTTTCCAACTGCGGCTAACAAAACTTCATTTACTTGACACGTTGTAAGTAAACTGGCAGCTGTCGTTTGGTTTTTGTAGGGTTGCCAACAGTTTGCTAAACAAATAGGCACACATCCAAAACTTACGTGAATTTTGGAATACCCTTTATGTTTATTAATTTCATTTATACAGAGTTGTTTTAAGAAGTAGTCACTACTTTCATGTCAACGTTCGACATCCGGAATTTTTTTATCGTCGTTTTCTTTAATTTAATAACTCAGCCAAACATAACGGCCACCAATACGGTTATCAACGCGATTTTTAACGCTTTCGTATAACCACGTGAGTCCCCGAACCACATTTATGGCAGCACAATCTGTTGCAACATATTTAAGTTAAACAAGTAAAGCTTTGCCTGCCAGCCAGCTATATTCTGAAATTTGCCATTTGCATACAAATACAATGCAATTGCTTTGCTTTACGCGCACAAGGCGCACTACACAGTGCGACAAGTATTTCAAACTATCAATATGATAACAAAAGAAGAAAAAACAAATAAAAAAGATAAAAAGAAATAGAATATTGTTGATTTTAGTTGCAAGCAAACTGAATACTTATGCCTGGACATTGTATGTTGCTGTTGGCTGCAACATACTGGTTGGTTCTATTCTTTCGTTGATTTTTAAAGACAACTTTAAATCACATTTTAATAAACATTTTTCAAAAATAAAGAAAACTCATTTTCACAATGGCTACATTTTCAATTCAATTTTCAACTTTTTTCATTCCAGATAACGATTTTTAATAAAGTTTACAAAACTAGTTACACCAAACACTCTCTTTACAGTTTTATGCTGCAACGAAGAAATAATAATTTACAACATTATGCAAATGTGACCAGATGTACTAGGTGGCTGCCCAGCACTTGCTTTTAGCTCTATACCGCACCAAAAAGGGAAACTAATCGCAACAGAAATATTAACTAAATCGCTAAAATAAATCTTTGAAAATTGATTTACTTTCCAGCCAAACTCCTGCCTTTAGTGATTTTTTACAATTTACTGCGATTTATTTTTACTATTTTAACGATTTTTTTAAATTCTTAGTGAAGTATAATGAATTAGTTTTATAAGACCAGACATCTGTTATTTTTGTAAACAAAAAACAGCTGATGTTGTTTTAAGTATAAACCAACAAAAAAAAAAAAAAAAAAAAAAAAAAAAAAAAAAAAAACTACAGCTTTACTAATAAGCCACCATGGAAAAACGCGGCTTTAAGGAAAAACTTGATCATAAAAAGTTCTGTCACTCATTAGCCTGATTTCTCTATAAACTGTCACTTGTTGGCATTATGTCAACAGCATGAAAATCACATATATTAATATGCTAGAAAAAAACATTTTTTTTTAAAAAAAAATAGTAAAAAGTACATACCGGTCCAAAAATTTCAGAAAAATTCTTTTCTTTCCAATTTATTATGCAGTTGAACATGTTTATAACGAACCGCAGTTGTAATGAACTATGCGAATAGCGAATTGTTTTCTCTGGTCCCAACATTTGTGTATCTATTTTTAATACAAATCACAACTTTTATAACGAACACGGTTATAACGAACTTTTTTTTTATATAGCGAACTAGTTTCTGTGATTTTGCAAATACATTACAACGTTTATAACGAACTAAGCAAAAGCCTATTTAACAAAAAATTGCCATAAGGCAACACTTATACGCAACATCATTTCACAGCTGTTTTAGACTATTCAAACAAACCATGCAAACAGATGGTTGGTCTTAAGTTCTGAGAAAGGCAACATGTGAAATATAAATAAAAATAAAATAATTTCCATATCGGTTGCAACAAAAACGCAAATAATTAATAAAGTTGAGAAGGGAAACAAAAGTAAACAATAAATCTGTAAACTTTATAAGATACAAAATCAATATTACCCACTGTTGCCATTTTTTATTTAAATGTATGAGTTTGACCAAGTTTTCTACTACATCTATAACAAACTATGTTTATTCAGTTCGTTATAACTGTGTTCGACTGTAAAGCTAGTCTTTCAATTTTTTTGTTTAACTATTACTTTTATATAGAAATAAATGAGAATTAATTTTTATTAACAACTAAAAATATTTGATAAATTGGAAAACATCTAAAATTTTTTAGATGTTTTTTAGTATGTTTATAATCCAATTCCTTCTTATTACCAATAAGAATCAATAAAATAAATAAAATAAATAAAATAAATAAAATAAATAAATTTAATAAAATAAATTTAGTTTCACATCTGTTACTTGATTTCAAATTAAATTAGACCCCAAGCAGAGGGGTTAAGTTTATACACTTGCAGATTACGTAAACACCAAAATCGTTAACGATTAACCCATTAACGCCCTCTGTACTAAACATAGTACACTACTCCCAGTTAGTATAAAAATCTCATCATGCTATTTTTTACTCTGGCAATGTTTTTTTTTCTATCAATAAGAGTATATTCAATAAGAATGTAGCTAAAATAAATCAAAGCTGTTAAATAATATTAAGGGTAATCCCCGTTTTGTATTAGCGTTTATTTTTGTGTTGGAGAGTGAGTGCTTATTTAGTTTCTTTTATAAGATTTGGCTTTACAAAGTCTCAAGAAGTATTTATTTTTTATTCTATAACAACGAAATTTATTAAAAGTCCAAATATAATCGAAATCTTGCAAAGTTGCTCGATTTGTGATATGAAAAGTGTTGCTGTACTAAGTTTAGTACACTGGTCGCTTGAGGTAAGATAAAGCAGTACAGAAAAAATTTTATACTTGTTTTTGTACTGCAGGTTTTACTCGTTTTATTTAACCAATTACTGACACTTTATTAACATAATTTTCAAAAAGACTTAAAAAGGTAGAAAATGGCAAGCCGGTATTCTTTTCCGCGCAATAGAAACTACTTTGGTTTAGAAGAACCAATACATGATATTATCAACGAATATAGTGATGAAGATGTAGCTTTTGACGTATTTATGCTACCAGCCGATGCTGCCGTTATCACAGATGAAGAGGAAGGCGGTGACGATGATTTGTATGGTAACATAATACCTCGAGATGTTCCTGGTAGTATAGAAGTTGTTACTCGAAAAAATGTCGCGACTGTTGAATCACAATGGAGTAGCGACGATGACGAGCTCTTCACAACTTTTGGACCATCTTCTTAAGGGAATATTCCAAAGAGATTAAGAGTGGAAACCGGTGCAGAGTTGCCAACTTGGAGAAAATGTACGCCTATTTATTCAACTTTTCAGTCCACCCCAGACCAACAATTTGTTGAAGAACGGCGCGCTGATGTTACGCATGTTCTAAAATACAAGATACCTGTAAAAATATTTGAGCACATTTTTGATAACGAAGTGTTAGAGCTTATTGCATCGGAAAGCACCATATATGCCGGACAAAACAATAGACACGACCTCATCTTTAGCAAAGATGAGCTCCGTAAATTCTTGGGCATACTTATATTTACTGGATATCATAAATTACCCAGTGAAAGGTCATATTGGAGCCTAGAGGAAGATATAGGTGTGCCATTAGTTTCAGATTGCATGTCAAGAAACAGATTTTTGGAAATTAAAAGAAACCTGCATTTTGCTGATAACTCTGTGGCAATGAGCTCTATTGATAAGATGTTTAAAATACGTCCACTTTGTGATATTTTGCAAAAAAAGTTTTGCCAATTTGGAATGTTGCACTGATGAATCCATGGCTAAGTACTTTAGCCACCATTCAGCTAAACTATTCATAATGGGTAAACCTGTGCGATACGGATATCGTAATTGGGCTTTGACCAGCTGTGATACTGTGATACTATTGCTGTGATTGCTATACATTTCCTGTTTATTGTGGAAAATCCTCCGAGCCTACCACCGATCCCCTTGGGTCTCGCGTTGTGAAGGGACTACTAAGAAGAGCTCCAATAAATCCAAAAGAACACGTACGAACTACAACCTGCTTGTAGACCTCAACAGTCTTGGGTACAGAGCTACTGGAACCTTGTGCATAAACAGAACAAAACGATGCCCATTGATTTCATCAAAGGATATGCGAAAAAAGTCAAGAGCTGAGTATGACCATAGGTTTGACAAGACAAATGAAATTCTAATGGTTAGATGAAAATATAATATTGTTTGCACTATTGGAACAAACTTCGATACAGTTGAGCCATTAGGGAAAGTAAAAAGATGGTGTTCCACGAGAAAACAAAAAGTTGATGTAGACATACCTCACGTTTTTCAAAGTTATAATAAAGGAATGGGAGGAGTAGATCACATTGATCAGTCGGCAGGAATGTATCGAATTGCTATAAAAGGAAAGAAGTGGTGGTGTGTCCTATTTACGCATGTAGTGGATATGATTATTTCAAACGCATGTAGATTACACTGCATTGCAAACCCAGATGATCGTATGGGCCAGCTATCATTTCGCAGACATATAGCACGCACGTATCTTAGCGAAAAAAATACCAACCCAACTTAGGTGTGTGATATGCTCCAGTCGAGTTAAAACATCATGCGAGAAGTGCTTGAAAACTCTATGCATAGAAAGAGGATGTTTGCTAAATACCACACGCCCATTGTACTAAATATAGTACACCTCTAAAAATACAACTTTGAATTCTTTTTTGTTAATTTTTCGTTTTTAGTATGTTAAGAATAGTGTTTCAAGACAAAAATAAAAATTTGATATGGTAAAACTATTCATACTTTTCATTTGGGCGTTAATGGGTTAATTAAACACAATAACGTCATTTGCAGTAGATTTAATATAAAAAATATTCGTTATAAAATATATTAAACAAATTTTTGATCAAAGTGAAAACTTTTCTGTGTTGCCATGGAATCACATTTAAATACAAGATGCCATTATTTGTTCTCTATTTATTTATCGCTTTTGGTTAAGCGATAAACGAACTTTCTTTGATAATCCCTGATTGTTGTGCCACATTTTGTTGCAGTCTTTTTCACTTGAAATTGTTTTATTTTTTATTCGTTATTTGTTTTATATTTTATATTGTTCTTTATTTTCCTTTTAAGATTAAGTCATGTGCGAAATTGTCATATAATATTTACCAAGAAAGTGTGTCTGTATGTGTACTTAATGATATTTACTAAATAACATGTCTTACGGCAATCAATTTCAAATAAAAATCCTGATAAGTAAACAATCAACATCATCATCGCCATCATCATCCTGGTTGTCATAAAAAAAAGGTCACTCGTTATAGTTCACCCCTGTATATTTGTTTGTGTGCACGAGGTATGTTCAAAAAAAAGGGGAATTTTTATATATCCTGGATTAAAGAGTGATTGTACCAAATTTTTTTTATGTTTTATTATTTTTCATTTGAAAAGTGATGAAATTTGCTGTTCGTTTCTTAAAAGAAACGTTTCGATTCGTATTCCGAATCGGGCAAAAGTTAAACAAGATTGACCGTGCTGATTTGAAAATGATAAACGATAATCTGGATTGATCGCTCAATATGTTTTTCCAACTTCAATAATATACTTGCAGGATATCAAACAGCCAATAATTCGTAATGTCCCTATGGAAAAGCGTCCTGACTTCCTCTTGGTGAATTTTTAATACAAATTTGGGGTTAAAAATATGTGGAAATTCCCAGGGAAATATTCGGCGGAGAAATTTTTAAGATAAAATATAATACTTATAATAAATATTATATATATATATATACTAAAAAAAAATATATTGACCGAGGTGACTTGAAAATTATAAACGATATTCCGGATTGATCGCTCCCTATGTTTTCCGACTTTAATAATATACTTGCAATAGATCAAACCGGAAATAATTGTTACCGCCCCTACTAGTTTATTATACGGAAAAAGCATCCTGACTTCTCCTTTTTTGGGGGATTTTTAATACAATTAGGGATTAAAAATATATGCAAATTCCCACAGATGTATTAGACGGAAAAATGTGAATTGGTGAATTTCAGTTAAAAATTTCCTAAAGAAGTGAATATTTACAGTGAGCGTCAAAGGCATGTAAACACTGTTTAATGTTTATAACAAACTTTTCAATAATTTTATATAATAATATTTTTCATTTTTTTAATGAAATGAAAGTAGGCTGAATTTCCAAATATTCGCAAAAGTTTGTAAACCTTTTCAGTCTATCAAAAGAGAAAAGAAGAGATTTCAAAAATTTATACTGCTTGGTCCTAAAATTAACAATTTTGAGGCGTTTGTTCCATTCTCAAGAATTTCTCAAGTGTTTTAACAAATCCCGTTAAAGGAATTTTGGTGTTACGAAAATTAAAAAGTGGTATATGATGTAAATATAAACTGTTCGAGAATTCACCTGCCCTAGAACCTTAAAATGGCATTAATTTACAAGCAGAGATGTCATTAAAATCAGATTGCAAGAAACACTAAAGCCTATAATATAGATCCACTTAGAAAAGTGTTGCCAAGATTGGAAGAACAGCTGCATTACGGTCACAACATTTAAGAGGCATTACTTTGGAGAGGACCATTAAAGTTGGTCTTGCTTTCTATATTATATCTAAAATCAAATACGATTGAGACTAAGGATGTGGTCACCTTAAAGTGCTCCTCTCTCTCCCTCTCTCTCTCTCTCTTTCTCAGAGAAAACTATTACCATTTTTATTGTACCAATTAGTAAAAGGCAAAAAAATAATAATTTTTTGTTTACGAAATATCGACTAAAGATCAAAACTATATATGGAGAATCAAGATAGTCAGCAAGGCAAGAAGCAAAATAATTATATTATAAAAATGGGTTTAGTCATGCCGGAATTTTTGGAACATGCCTCGCATGTAAGTATGTGTAAGCAACGAGCCACCATTCATACACTTACAGATTAGAGTAAGCAATGAGGCTAAGCTGTAAATAAGCATTTAAGGACAGTGTTGCTAAAGGACTCAACAATTCTTAGTCTCAGTTAACAGTAAATAAAATCAAATGTTACCCACGGCTGCAAAAAGCCATAAAGTTTGTGAAATATTAAATGAAATCCTTGGCTTCAAGGCTAAATTTTCTTGGTTTTTTAATATCCTTGTTTTCATGGCCTTGTTTCGTCCTTTTTTTCAGCTCTTAATAATTCTCTTCTGACCACTAAAGTGTGCTGTTTGTTTGTTTGTGGATGGGCACGATTGCTAGTCCAGCATATTTGTTTGTATTTGTGGGATACAAAATATGCGCTTTAATTCGCCACCAACCGAAATGTTTATGAACATTTAATAAGGGACTTTTTTCTTGGCTCGGCAATATTTGCGCATACCAAAAATCCTTGACGAACATGCAAAATTGTATACGATTTTATTTCCAAGTTACATAAAAATAACACAATTTCTGATAAAGAAAGAAATTATAATTTTCTTATTTAATTGAAGTGAAGTGGGAAACTTGCCGAGCTTGAAAAAGTAAGTAAAAAGTAGAAATTGTACGTTGGAAATGTAAATTTCTAATTATAAAATTAAGGACATTTACACTTGCAAGGAATAGAAAAAAGGTTAAGTAGTTCTTTTCATTGTATGATTTAATTAATTTTTTCCGCCTCATGCCTATACAATAGCTAACAGAAGTGGCGGGTGCTTGCTGAACAACAAGAATGTCCTTGGCGGGTTTTTTTTTATTTTTTGGTTTTGAAAGCACTAAAATTATATGAGGCAAACATAGTAAGAAAATGTAGAACAAATTGTTTACTTGTATTAAACAAAAGAAATCCTTGCGTTTTACTAAAATCCAGGCGGAAGAAATTAATTCGAATTGGTGGCAGGTGTTTTCTTTTTAACAGAACAGCTTTAAATATTTTCTTGCTACTCTTTCAGAATAGTTTTCAAATTTCATACAATTCAATTTTAACCTGTTTAGAAGAAAATTTCATTAAAGTTGTGTTGCCAATCGAGAGTTTTGAACCTCTAAAAAAAACACCTTATATGAACTTTTTTTGTGCCTTGAAAATTGAAAGATTTTTTTTTGGTTAAAAGCCTTGTAGGCGCATAAATAATGCACAGCCTAGTAAAATGCAGGTCGCGAGTTCGATTCCTGCCTAGAACCTGAGTTAGTTAACAAAAAAAAAAATTAAATTAAATGATTTATATAATTTATTTTAGTGTAATTGTTTTCTGCGAAATTAACATTTTTATATTTTTTTTACTTTAAATTTTCAATTTTAAATTAATTTCATCTTAATAAAATTCTAAATCAATTTTGTGTAAAAATTATATGACACTGATTAATCGATTAATTTTTATTACACAGCAAATACAAGTAATTGTATTTTAATTATTGTTTACGCAATAATGAGAGAAAAAATATTTTGTTTTTTGCGGCTCCGATACCAGACTAAGCAAATTTAGTTGTCATCAAATTGTGGTACAGCCGGAGTGTCTTCCAAACCTTAAACTGCAGTGATACTTGGCCCTCCCCACCATGTATTTTTTCAAACAACAGGTAAATGGTTACGTTAATGGAATGTAATTTTTTTTTTTTGATTTCTTTAAAGATGAAATTTAAAAAAAATGAGACAAGTATGTTTATAAATATATAAGTAAAAAAGGGGAATCACCAAGTTTTGTAAATACTTTTTAGGTGCAAAAGAGACTCACATGAGTTTGTTCCCTTAAAGTAACTATAACGATTATTTAAACGATAAGCCTCTGCTTTAATGCAAATTGGTATTGGTAATACAAACTCCGACTGAGTTGAATACAATATAATTTTTTGACTAATATTCCGACTGGCGGCGGCTTTAGTAAATCTTTAACGTAAATCAGAATAGAAAAATATTCACTGGATTAAAATGTTAATTATTAAAGCTGCTAAAAGTTAAAATAAAAAATAAATAAATGAAAGAAACATAAACGACGTAACAAAACTGGTCATTGAGAACAACTTTTGTCTATATATATTCCAGAGCGGGCTTGCTGCGCAAGCAACAATTACTCGTAAGCCTACAGCAACACGAATGAAACTTGGGGATTCCCATTTAATTATGTTGTACTCTTAAAACTTTTTGTAAAATATATTTATTTTTCATTACAAAGCTATTCAACTCTTTAAAGATTTTACATATACATTTTCTGCAATCCAATAAAAGGTGCAAATCAGCCCATTTCATGACCTACACCGGCCAGAAAGTTAATATTTACTTTCATCTTACAGCACACGTCAGATATTACAAATATTCAATTGTATGCCTTTACAAGTTATTTAATCAAAAATCCCTTTAGAATGTCAAATTAAGAATTAAGGCGGGCTGTAAAGGCTGCAAGATCTGATGCAGATATAGTTGTTCCAACTGAATATATCAAGTATCTGAAATGGTTTACCAAACGATATCCTGAAAAATTTTGTTAAATAATTTGTGGCTGATATTGTAGCCGATACGTTGTACTACATATTCCAACGTGTAGATACTATAATAAATGGCGAAAATATTTTCAAGTTGATTTTTCTGAAAAATTTCTTTTAAAAAATCTATGAAGGAATTTTTGGGGTCCAGTTAGAACAATTAGAAAAATTTGTCCGAAAATGGGAAGTAAGTCCTATCAATAAGTATTAACGATTTGAGTTAATTGGCAACACCGCTTTAAATATACAGCTGTGATTGTTTTCAACATTTATTTACATCCCGTTATCCCCTTTCATCACAGTAAGAGTTGGAAACAAATCAAGCAAAGCAGTTATATGGAAAAGAAAGAAAATGAAAGTATTTGAATAAATTTATTCAAACTTCTGGCTTATTTTCAATTGGAAGTGGATTTGCCTTCTGTCGTTCTAGAAAAGCTTCTTTAATAATATGCTTTAGCTTGTGCGGAAATGTGCATAGGAACCAGCTGACAGTTCACAACAATCGAATGTATTAAGTAACAAATTAGTATCCTTCTAAGTAAACAATCTAACGTAAAATGCTTATATTCTTAAAAATCAATTGAGAATTACAAAAACACAACAAAGCAACTCTATACAACAAACCAATCTTATTTCATAGAAATCTAATTTATTTGTCTCGATAAAAATGTATCGAATAAAATTTGTTATGAATATGCATAAATATTTATGTCTATGAATGTACCAATAACTTTCAATTCTTAAAACTTTGAAAAAATACGATTTTGTGCAGTGTTTTTGATACCAAAAACTCTATTTTCCATCTCTGTAATATACAGTTTACTTCTGGTTCCCTAAGCGAGATATTTCAAGACGAAATATAAAGAGAGAGTATCGCGAATTGTCAACTATAAATCGACAAATTGTTTAAGAAACTCATAGTCTCACACATACACGAATGTGTACACGGATAGATGCTATGCGTACGTTCGGATCCACACACAATCACATCACTAATGTAAACCGGTTAAAATACTTGCAATTTCCAAGCAAGATGATCGCTTGTTATATATAAAAGTATGATATTATAAGTAACAGTGGGGCATTTTACAACAAAAATATATTAACACGATACTTTCAAACTCTTTAGATAGACGAGGTAAATCGTTCTAGTCAACTAATTTACTAAAAATATTAGAAAGTCTGGGATTCAAATATTACTTTCTTCCAAAATTATTCTAAATGTTTTTAAAAGAATTATTTTAATAAAAGATCATAAGCCGGGGAAAAATATTAAATAACTACAATAAATAAGAATTAGGCGTGAACAGGCTTGAAATCAATTAAATCGGTATTCAAAAAGTATATGGTATTCGTGCGATTAATTTTATTCGCAACCATTTTATAAATTTAATTTAACTAATTATATAATTATTTACATATCTAGAATATGAATATTTTAAAAAAAATGTTGGCCCCAGTAATTCTGATGCGACTATTATTATTCCGATTTTCGAAACTAATAAAAATAAATTAAAAAATTCGTTTGAAGCTGAATATATTTTCACAATAGAATTAAACACAAATTTTATTGAAATTTATGTTGTCTAGTAGGAATACAATATTAGACCTCGATTTACTGTATCAGGGCGATATTGACAAAACTATACTAGGAATACTAAAAAATTTTGATTAATTGATTTGAAAAAATTTTATTTGATCCGTTTTAATTGATTAACTCTCAATACCATTAAGATTTAAGATTAAGATTTTTATTTCCATATAATTTTACGTATCGCCCACTGTTTACAATTCGCTTACACAGCAAGTATGTAATTTACACTGGTTACTTTATTGATTGAGAAACAAGTTTAGTCGTATTGCTACTCTCGTGCCATAATTTTTTTATAAAATTATTTTTATTTTATAATTAATATTTTAGTCGAAAGTGTTTACTAGAATAGTGCGCTTGATGCAACCGGATAATTAATAAATATTTTTTTGCAACATGCATCGTTATTGGTGGATCGCATCATTCTTAATTCTAATTTTGTCACGTGCTGTAAATTGTGAAAGGTGAATTAATTGAAATCGTATTTTCGACATTCGTAAAATATGTATGAAATCGTTATTCTATTTTCAACAGTTACTATTCCATAAATGCTCCTGGCACGATTGTACCAAACCAAAAATATTCGGTTGTTGCAGCTCTACATGAAACAAGTGTCCCGTGTGAACTACGTATTGGTATTGAAGGGCCCAACATTAAGGAGTTTAAAGATGTGAAATTACAACCGTTTGAGTATCAAATTATAGATTTTTTCCCCAAAAAACTGGTCTACGGGGATTATTTTTTAAAATCTGAGGGTTTAAATGGCTTAAATTTTAAAAATGAAAGTCAAATTTACCCGCGTTATTTTGAAGGACCAAATATATACATCCAAACCGACAAAGCTATTTATGAACCAGCAGATATAGTGAGATTTCGGTTTGTTATTTTGGATGAACACACGAGACCATTGAACATTAAAGACCCAATACGTATGGAAATATGGGTAAGAGCGATTTTATTAAAAATTTGCCAATTGCGGTAAAAGCTTACATTGTGGGATGCATAAACATGCTGTCAAATGAATATTAACATCGAAAGTAATTCTGTGCGGGAACATGTTAAGTGGCCAGAGACTATGTGTATACCTCACTTCCTGTTTTAGAGTGCATAAAGCGAAAGTTTGCCGAAAGTAGTGAAGAGATGTTGTTCCAGCAAAGTGCTGTCAACTCGTGAACAAGCAAAATTTCTCTTTTAGGCTTTCCTAATTATAGATTACATTAGGTGGACCAGGGACCTTTATAAAAGAATTCCCAGAGACTCACAGTGAAACTCTGCAAACTCTCTTCGCGCTTACAAATTCATGAATTTGGATACTGCAGAAGATACTGGTAATGCTATACAAGATTTCTGTCCTCCATAAGAAACAATTTTAAAACATTTTTTGAAACTCCAGTCGTACAAAGTTAGCACGAATCGGTTCGTAGCTTTGAATTTTGAAGGGCCACAGATATGACTCTCATTTAGTCAATAAATTAGTGTACAATAATATTTTCGTTGGATTAGTGATTAAAATTTCACGTCATTTAAGAATTCATTCCTGTACAAAACTTAAATTTATTGCTACAGTACCAGCTTTACAAAAGATATACTATATAATGGTTACATAATGTGATTATATATTTTCTTGATTTACAAGAAATGTGACATAGAATTCGTGAAAATATTACAAGAAAGATCTCATAATATAAAGCAGTATTGCAAACTCCCAAGAGAAGAGCACAAATGGTGCAAATCCTTGTATACAAATGTGAAATCAACTCTTATGGACTATATAATGCCTATTTAATTATACATTTTCAGGATTCCAACAGTAACTGCGTTAAGCAATTCAAAAATATTTCTCTGACACATGGAAGTTTTACTGGTAAATTTCAGTTGCCAAAATATCCCACAGAAGGGGTTTGGAGCATTAATGTGACAATAGATGGAACTTATGATTACTCAAAAACCAAATCAATCAATATCAAAAAATATATTCTCCCCAAATTTGCTATTTATTTAAGGACCCCATCAAGTGTTGTGAGGGATGACGACGTTCTCAAGGTGGTGATTTTTGCCAAATATACATTTGGAAAATACGTGGAAGGCAATGCAACCATTGAGTTGTGGGATTATTCTGGAAGTTTGCCTCTACAAACCCAACAAATGGAAATCCAAAATCTAGGTTTTGTTAATTTCAATCTGAAGAATTTAAAAAATATTGAAAATGGGTTGGGGGTCTATGCCTTTTTTACTGAAAAAAATACTGGTAGAACAGAAGAAGCGAGAAGAGTAATAAATTTTCGAAGAGAGCGTTATAATTTAGAAATACCAGTAGAAGGCATAGAGTTTGAAAATAACAAACCATACAGTATAAAAGTTAATGTGAAACACTGGACTGGTGCACCAGTTTTGGATCGTAAAACTCCGGTCACTTTGCAACATGGCAATAAGAAGTATCAATCCCTTTTGGATTCCACTGGTGCAGCCACATTTGAGTTTGATTACGTTGAAAACGCCGATTATCACTTTCAGTATAAGGACTCCCAAATTAAACAATCAAATATTTATGCTCATATGAACTTGCAGCTCAGCAATCGTGAATACTACTGTCGTCTGAAGTTGATCACTAGAAGGTAAGTTTACATCTATATATGTATATACTCACTCTCCAAGATGTCTGAATATTATTTGATGAACACATATGATGTCTGAACATAATTTCATTCCTTTTCAGAATTCAAATTGGGAAACCTGTTCTAATCGAGGTCAGTTCTATTCTAAATATTCCATACTTGATGTACACAGTAATTGGTCATGGTAACATAATACGAACAGAATATATAAAAGTTCCCCCTCAGCAAAAGTCCTACACCATCAGTATAACGCCATCCGTCGAAATGATACCCACCTCTTATATCTACGTATATTATGTTAACAAAGGCCATTTACGTTATGAAGAGATGGCTTTATATTTTCCATCAGAATTTGAAAATCATGTAAGTTGATTGATAACTTATAATTACCTTGAAATGAATTAAAGAACTCTGAAATTTAGATTTCAATTTCAGCACCAAAAGAAGCAAAACCGGGTGATAATGTTACAATTGTGGTAAATGCACAGCCCGAGTCGTATGTTGGCATATTGGGTGTCGATTTGAGTGTTTATTTCTTGGATAACAGCTACGATTTGGATAGAGACCAAATAATACAGGAATTTCGCCGTAAAAAGTCATATACTGCTATCCCTTATCCAGACTATCCAGGAATAATATCTGGTTTAATTACCTTCACCAATGCCCATTATCCGTTTAACCCATCAATCGGTAAGTAGACAATTTGAAATTTGTAGAATTAAAATGACTAAGTTTGACATCTGAAGGAGGAGGAGGAGGCGCATTCGGAGGAGGTGGTGGTTTCGCATATCCGACTGAGTTTAGAGATAAGTTTCCCGAAACTTGGATATTTGATAATTATTTAATGTAAGTCCGTATTCATACATTTCTAAAATTAACAATACTCTAATTAAAAAAAGGTTTTGGATGGTATCACCTGCCCCTACTAAATGATGGATAAATTTTAGTTTACAAAATACAATAATTATGGTTTGTTGACTGTTATTATATATTCACACAAAAATGTCCGAAAAGGAACACTTCGATATCAACACCTCCTAATGCATTGCCGTCAACGCCAATGACATATCCCGCCATACTACAATGTCGTTGTCTTCCTTATTGTCTAAAGAACACGGACCTTTAGAGAACATACTAAAGCCAAATCGGGTGATACTGCGCTATATATAATTACAAAATGTACCGCTGATATCTTGCAGAAGAATATTGCAACAACATCGTAGCAGATATTATGACAGTACCCACAGTAACTGCGTGAGTGATGTTAGAATTGGACGACAGCAAATACTGGAACATAGTTACGAGGAATCTTGTTTTTTCTTATGATCATGTATTTTTTTTCCATGATTTTCGAACAGTAGTCACACAGATTCAACCTAAACATCTCGGTTGAAACCCTCTCTTATGGGCCAAAGACCATGACATCAAATATGGACATTCCTGCATCTAAAATCTATACTGAAATATATTTTTCGCGAAAATAGTAAACTTTAAGTAAAATTTAAATGGTAGAAAAAAAACCTGTAAGTAATCCTCTGCATACTCCCCAAGAAGCAGAAAAATGAAACCAATCACGAAGAGAAGTTAAATAATGGCTATATATGCTGACACACATCTTTATTTTTCTTTCCCTTTTTCCTTTACAACATCACGTAACTCTTACCGCTTCACCTCACCTCCTAGAAGGAAAAGATTTTGCTTTGTAAAATTTACAGATTTTTATTATGGTACATTGATCCATTCCAAATTATGGAATCAGATTACATGCAAAACTAAAGGACTACCTCAAGCGCACCTATGCAAATTTAATTGCTAAAAGTATGTGATATTAAAATTTGCTGCGCGACATATTTACGAATTCGGATCGCGTATGTCCCAAATATGTTCAAGCCTTCCCTTACGGAATTTATAACAGTTTCGTAATTAATGTAACGTAACGTTGTATTTTCTTTACTCTCTTTCAGCAAAGACAACCAGACCAAACTTACTCTTCAAATACCCGATACTGTAACGACGTGGCGTTTAACAGCATTTTCCACCAATGCCGTGACTGGCTTTGGCATAGTGGACAAACCCACTGACATTCTCGCTACAAAAAACTTTTTTGTATCGGTTTTTTTGCCGCCTTCGGTCAAGCGTGGTGAAATTATAGTCATAACTGTAACTGTATTCAATTATTTGAAGCAGGCATTAGACACCGAAGTGGTTCTGCACAATAACGATATGGACTTTTACTTCATGGAATCAAACAGGCAGAAAGTGGAAAAGTCAAGTGAGGAACAGCAGCAGATTAAAAACATTAGTATAGCCGGGGGCAGAGGAAAAACGGTGAAATTTCATATATTTCCAATTAAGACTGGTGATATAAATGTTCAGATTACAGCCACTAGTCCTCCATATTCTGACGCTGTGTGGCAAAAGCTCAAAGTTGAGCCAGAAGGTGTGCCCAAAGAAGAAAATCAGGCTTTGTTTCTAAGTATTCCCGAAGGAGACACACTATCCTCCTCATTCAAAATCGATGATCCCGTAGATAGCGTACCCGATTCGGAGTATATCACGTTTTCTGTGGGTGGTCATTATTTAGTTCCAACAGTGGAAAACTTTCAAAATCTAACAGAAATGCCTACGGGCAGTGGGGAACAGAATATGATCAATTTTGCCCCCAGCGTCTTAATACTGCAATATTTGAAGTTGAACGGAAAACTAGATAAAGAAAAACAATTAGTGGAAAGCCTGCAATCATCGATCGAGGTTTCCTACCAGCAGCAGTTGTCTTACCGTCATCAAAATGGAGGCTACAGTGTGTTTGGTATGGATGTAGATGAAGAGCCCAGTACTTGGCTTACCGCGTATGCTATACGTTACTTCATTAAGGCTTTACCGTTTCTATATATTGATCCGCAGATTATTGAAAATGATTTAGATTATCTTGCCAGTCAGCAAAACCTTAATGGAGCGTTTGCAAATACGGAAGATTTGCTTGAAACAAATCATGCAGATGAGTATGAACTTACCGCGTTTATATTACTGGCGTTTTTGGAAGACGAAGTAAGTATTTTTGTAAGGAAGACAAGTTAAATTCTGTAGTCATAATTGCAATTTTTGTTCTAATCTGATATTATGAAAAGTCCATTTCTTTCCCTAGAAATATTTCAATATTTGTTCTCCTTGAATTCAAGAATATTTAGTGTTCTTGCCTGTTTCGCACTTCCTAGTTGCAAACGATAGCGATACCAGTTCTAATCGCATTTCAGTTCTTTTTAATTTTAACTCTGATCAGCTTCAAGGCTGATCAGTAGTGGTTGCTTTTTCCCATCTCATTTACGCCCATGCAATTGCAGTTCTATTCAAAATAAAATTATAAAGTGTTTTCCTTTCTCGAACGTTTACCCGAACCGATTTCCGCTCACTACCACCACCCCCGCGATACGTAATACCTAGATTTAGTATGTAACTATTGCCAAATCTAGGCAAAATAAGTTTCAAGATCCTTCGGAAGAAGACACAGTATCCACGGCGTAAAGAACCGGCGACTATTTGTGTTTTCTCTCAGGGAAAGGAATGTAGTGCTGCTTACATATATATACTTATATCGACCACATAACAGTAAAAACTAATTTATTAAACAATTTTAAGGAATATGTAAGGCCTTTAATCGATAACTTAAACAATTTATTTACTACTTCAGAAATATGCCCACCAGTATATGACCACCATTGAGAACGGTGTCGATTTCTTAAATTCAAATTTAAATAACGTCCAGGATGTAAAAGCACTCTCTTTAGTGGCAGCTGTTTTAAAACGCACTCATCTCAATGACGCCGACATTCTTATTGAACAAATAAAATCTCACGGCCAAGAAGACAATGGACTTACATGGTGGTCACGAAATGACTTGAATCCCGCCAACGATATAGAAGTAACAGCAAACGCAGCTCTGACTTTACTAGACACACCTGGAGACTACACATCCATTCTTAAATGGCTCATAAAGCAACGAAATGCGAATGGTGGGTTCATATCTTGTTACGACACCGTTGCAGGAATGGAAGCGTTGGTAAAGTTTTCAGAGAAGTACAGAAATTTTAATAACGTAAATTTAACGGTAACATACAATGCCCTGGATGAGCAAGGAAAGGAGCTGGCAACTAATGAAGTCCAAGTTGACTCGAATAATGTATTACAGATGCAGAGACATGAGGTATTTCTGGACTCGAATAATGTACTACATATGCAGAGACATGAGGTATTTATAAAACAATTTTTTGTTCTTCTTTCAGTTGCCGAGAACCACACGTCAAGTGCACTTCAAAATGCTGGGAACAGGCGTTTCTTTAGTGCAACTCAACCAGCAATACAACGTCGACAATGTGCGGGAGTTCCGTCATTTCAATATTGAATCACAGCCGACATTTTTAAACGACGACGAATGTAATTTGAAGATCTGCTTCACTTACGTCTCGGATACAAGTGCCTTCAACGAGACTACGAATATGGTGATAATCGAAGTTAACCTACCTTCCGGTTTTCGATCTGAAGCAGAAAACCACTTACATTTGAAGCAAAATGCTCTGGTGCTAAAGATTGAAACGAAAAATTCGGAATCGACAGTAATTTTGTATTTAAACAAGTTAAACGCCAATGAGAAAAATTGCTTAGAAATTCCGATGTTTAGAGCGCATGACGTTTTGGAGCCAAAAGCTGCAGCCATTTTAATCTACGACTACAGCAATTTGACTCGTTCTAATACACAATTTTATAATTTGTAGTAACAAATAAAAGGATTGAATTTTTTACTTTCGATTCCTAAATTATTTTTACTTCAAGGTGGTGATGAGAAAATCTTTTAAGTATCTGTGTTGGGGAAAACACAGACCTACTCTATCATCATTATTTATTTAATAATAATTACATTCATTATATGTTAATGATTATGACCAATAATTAAATTAATTAATTATTTAAATTGAACAGCACTCGTATTCTAATAATTTCTCGACTGGTACGTATAGAATTGATTTTAATTACTTTTTAATGGAATATGGAAATTTGTTAATATTGTGGAAGCTCCGTCTCTGATTTAGTTAAAAATTTTAGTTTCGTTGAGAGGTTTAGAAAAAATTAATTTGCATACTTTTAGTAATGATGTTATGCAGTTTTTCTAATTTGTGTTTTTGATGTGCAATTCTTGTGTTTTCATAATTCTCAATTAATTGCTCGAAAATATCGGTCTACATGACTATGTTGGGTATCATTTTTGAAAAAAAGCGATAAAAATGATTAATTGAAAACGAAATTATATTTTGAAATGCTGAGAAGTAGCAACTTAAATAACTTGATATATAACGCGAAATGTTCATAAGCAAAGAAAATAGCTGTTGGAAACGAATTTCTGAGCAAGTCTGTAACTAAATATGTGTGAATATGACATAACTCCAGAAGATGTTGATTGCATATTGTTTGTTATCCTGGGCATTATAGTAATTCTACACATAATTTGATCTTAAGTGATCATAAGATAGTGATACTGTAAAAGTATGGAACAGTAATAGAACGTAATAGAAAGGTAAGATAATATTGTAAGCCAAATTGCTAATTGAGTTAACTTTTCCATGATTGTACTGTATAAAAAATGCAGTAAAATAAACTTTTGGAATAGATTTTACGTCACAAAAATATGACAAAAATTTCTAATCAGTTAGTAAATGTCGTAATATAATTTTATTTAAGAGGTGGACAAGTTGAATATTTGAATTTCCATAAGCCAGGCGAGTAGCATGTAAGGAACATTTTAACAAAGTTTAAAATGATACTTCACACGTTATAAGAAGCGATCTCATGATTTTAGTGCTTTTTGAGGTCACAAAAGATCCTAAAGGTCCCACAACCGAAAATTTCAGTAAAACAGTAGTAGCTGTTGCTACCGCTGCAAGTATTGCGAATTGACTAAAAGTTGTACTAAAATTGTCATGTGTTAACAGTCAACACATACTGTACAACAGCTGTGTAAATTTTAGAAGCTTTATTTCAAAATGATTAAACTGAAATAATTTTTTCAACGTCCCTGACAGAAAGGGATTTGTTTATTTAATGTGGGTAGTAATACAAAGAAAATAGAGCGCCTTTTAGTTCTTAAAACTTTTAAAAATTGGGATTTTGTGAAGTGGTTTTGATACCGAAAACTCTATTTTCCATCTCTGTAATATACAGTTTACTTCTGGTTCCCTAAGCGAGATATTTCAAGACGAAATATAAAGAGAGAGTATCGCGAATTGTCAACTATAAATCGACAAATTGTTTAAGAAACTCATAGTCTCACACATACACGAATGTGTACACGGATAGATGCTATGCGTACGTTCGGATCCACACACAATCACATCACTAATGTAAACCGGTTAAAATACTTGCAATTTCCAAGCAAGATGATCGCTTGTTATATATAAAAGTATGATATTCTAAGTAACAGTGGGGCATTTTACAACAAAAATATATTAACACGATACTTTCAAACTCTTTAGATAGACGAGGTAAATCGTTCTAGTCAACTAATTTACTAAAAATATTAGAAAGTCTGGGATTCAAATATTACTTTCTTCCAAAATTATTCTAAATGTTTTTAAAAGAATTATTTTAATAAAAGATCATAAGCCGGGGTAAAATATTAAATAAGTACAATAAATAAGAATTAGGTGTCAACAGGCTTGAAATCAATTAAATCGGTATTCAAAAAGCATATGGTATTCGTGCGATTAATTTTATTCGAAACCATTTTATAAATTTAATTTAACTAATTATTTACACTACTATTTGTATAACCTAGATTTAAATAATGCAAGGATTGAAAAAATTTTGGATATGTTTTAATCATGTTAAATGGCCCACTGTTTAACATTTACATATATAGTTCGCACAAATATGTAAGTTTTTCTTAATAGTTATAAATAATTGATGTTAATATTACTTATTTAGTAGGGAAACACAATTATTTCATCAAACCATTTTAATTTTTAAATTCAGTTGATAGTTTTTAATCGAACAGCGCAATTGTAGAACGCGGAATTTGAAAAATAAAATTTGTACGACATGAATCCTACTTGGTGGATTGAATCCTTATTGATATCATTTTTGTTACACACTGTAAATTGTGAAAGGTGAAGTAGTTGAAAGTGTGTTTGTGATCGTAAAAAAATATAAAATTATTGTTCTAATTTAAACAGTTACTATTCCATAAATGCTCCTGGTACGATTGTGGAAAATCAGAAATATTCAGTTGTGGTAGCTCTACATGAAACCAGCGCCCCGGTTGAAATACGTGTTGGCATTGAAGGACCCAACATGAAGGAGTTTAAAGATGTCAAATTACAACCGTTTGAGTATCAAATTATAGATTTTTTTCCCAAAAAACTGGCCAACGGGGATTATTTTTTAAAATCTGAGGGTATAAATGGCTTAAATTTTAAAAATGAAAGTCAAATTCACCCGCGTTATTTTGAAGGACCAAATATATACATCCAAACCGACAAAGCTATTTATAAGTCTGCAGATATAGTGAGATATCGGTTTATTATTTTGGATGAACACACGAGACCATTGAACATTAAAGACCCAATACGTATGGAAATATGGGTAAGAGCGATTTTATTAAAAATTTGCCAATTGCGGTAAAAGCTTACATTGTGGGATGCATAAACATGCTGTCAAATGAATATTAACATCGAAAGTAATTCTGTGCGGGAACATGTTAAGTGGCCAGAGACTATGTGTATACCTCACTTCCTGTTTTAGAGTGCATAAAGCGAAAGTTTGCCGAAAGTAGTGAAGAGATGTTGTTCCAGCAAAGTGCTGTCAACTCGTGAACAAGCAAAATTTCTCTTTTAGGCTTTCCTAATTATAGATTAGATTAGGTGGACCAGGGACCTTTATAAAAGAATTCCCAGAGACTCACAGTGAAACTCTGCAAACTCTCTTCGCGCTTACAAATTCATGAATTTGGATACTGCAGAAGATACTGGTAATGCTATACAAGATTTCTGTCCTCCATAAGAAACAATTTTAAAACATTTTTTGAAACTCCAGTCGTACAAAGTTAGCACGAATCGGTTCGTAGCTTTGAATTTTGAAGGGCCACAGATATGACTCTCATTTAGTCAATAAATTAGTGTACAATAATATTTTCGTTGGATTAGTGATTAAAATTTCACGTCATTTAAGAATTCATTCCTGTACAAAACTTAAATTTATTGCTACAGTACCAGCTTTACAAAAGATATACTATATAATGGTTACATAATGTGATTATATATTTTCTTGATTTACAAGAAATGTGACATAGAATTCGTGAAAATATTACAAGAAAGATCTCATAATATAAAGCAGTATTGCAAACTCCCAAGAGAAGAGCACAAATGGTGCAAATCCTTGTATACAAATGTGAAATCAACTCTTATGGACTATATAATGTCTATTTAATTATATATTTTCAGGATTCCAAGCGTAACTGCGTTAAGCAATTCAAAAATATTTCTCTGACACATGGAAGTTTTACTGGTAATTATAAGTTGCCAAAAAATCCCATAGAAGGATTTTGGATCATTAATGTGAAAATAGAAGGAACATATTATTACTCAAAAACCAAATCAATCCTTATCGAAAACTATATTCTCCCCAAATTTGCTGTTTATTTAAGGACCCCATCAAGTATAGTGTGGGATGACACCGTTCTCAAGGTGGTGATTTTTGCCAAATACACATTTGGAAAGTACGTGGAAGGCAATGCAACCATTGAGTTGTGGGATTATTTTACCCGTCAGCCTTTAAAAGCGCAACAAGTCGAAATCCAAAATAGAGGTTTGGTCGATTTCGATCTGAAGAATTTAAAAAGTATTGACAAAGGCTTTTTTGTCCGCGCAATTTTTACTGAAAAAAACACTGGTAAAACCACAGAAGTGAAAAGAAACATCATTTTTCGAAAAGAACGTTATAATTTAGAATCACCAGTAGAAGACATAGAGTTTGAAAATAACAAACCATACAGTATAAAAGTTAATGTGAAACACTGGACTGGTGCACCTGTTTTGGATCGTAAAACTCCGGTCACTTTGCAACATGGCAATAAGAAGTATCAATCCCTTTTGGATTCAACTGGTGCAGCCACATTTGAGTTTGATTACGTTGAAAACGCCGATTATCACTTTCAGTATAAGGACTCCCAAATTAAACAATCAAATATTTATGCTCATATGAACTTGCAGCTCAGCAATCGTGAATACTACTGTCGTCTGAAGTTGATCACTAGAAGGTAAGTTTACATCTATATATGTATATACTCACTCTCCAAGATGTCTGAATATTATTTGATGAACATATATGATGTCTGAACATAATTTCATTCCTTTTCAGAATTCAAATTGGGAAACCTGTTCTAATCGAGGTCAGTTCTATTCTAAATATTCCATACTTGATGTACACAGTAATTGGTCATCGTAACATAATACGAACAGAATATATAAAAGTTCCCCCTCAGCAAAAGTCCTACACCATCAGTATAACGCCATCCGTCGAAATGATACCCACCTCCTATATCTACGTATATTATGTTAACAAAGGCCATTTACGTTATGAAGAGATGGCTTTATATTTTCCATCAGAATTTGAAAATCGTGTAAGCTGATTGATAACTTATAATTACCTTGAAATGAATTAAAGAACTCTTAAATTTAGATATCAATTTCAGCACCAAAAGAAGCAAAACCGGGTGATAATGTTACAATTGTGGTAAATGCACAGCCCGAGTCGTATGTTGGCATATTGGGTGTCGATTTGAGTGTTTATTTCTTGGATAACAGCTACGATTTGGATAGAGACGAAATAATATATGAACTTCGCAGTAAAATTTCGCATGCTCCTAGTGCTTTTCCAGATTATCCCGGAATAATATCTGGCTTGATTACTTTCACCAATGCTCATTACCCATTTAACAGTTCGTTCAGTAAGTATGTGATTTGCAATTTGTAGAATTAGAATGATTAACTTTAAGAATTAAATGGCAGGCCCAGATGGAGGAAGCTTCTACTTCGGACGTGATGATTTTCACTATCCGACTGAGTTTAGACATAAGTTTCCCGAAACTTGGATATTTGATAATTATTTAATGTAAGTCCGTATTCATACATTTCTAAAATTAACAATACTCTAATTAAAAAAAGGTTTTGGATGGTATCACCTGCCCCTACTAAATGATGGATAAATTTTAGTTTACAAAATACAATAATTATGGTTTGTTGACTATTATTATATATTCACACAAAAATGTGCGAAAAGGAACACTTCGATATCAACACCTCCTAATGCATTGCCGTCAACGCCAATGACATACCCCGCCATACTACAATGTCGTTGTCTTCCTTATTGTATAAAGAACACGGACCTTTAGAGAACATACTAAAGCCAAATCGGGTGATACTGCGCTATATATAATTGCAAAATGTACCGCTGATATCTTGCAGAAGAATATTGCAACAACATCGTAGCAGATATTATGACAGTACCCACAGTAACTGCGTGAGTGATGTTAGAATTGGACGACAGCAAATACTGGAACATAGTTACGAGGAATCTTGTTTTTTCTTATGATCATGTATTTTTTTTCCATGATTTTCGAACAGTAGTCACACAGATTCAACCTAAACATCTCGGTTGAAACCCTCTCTTATGGGCCAAAGACCATGACATCAAATATGGACATTCCTGCATCTAAAATCTATACTGAAATATATTTTTCGCGAAAATAGTAAACTTTAAGTAAAATTTAAATGGTAGAAAAAAAACCTGTAAGTAATCCTCTGCATACTCCCCAAGAGGGAGAAAATTGAAACCAATTACGAAGAGGAGTTAAATATGGGCTATATATGCTGACACACATCTTTATTTTTCTTTCCCTTTTTCCTTTAATACAACATCACGTAACTCTTGCCGCTTCACCTCACCTCCTAGAAGGAAAAGATTTTGTTTTGTAAAATTTACAGATTTTTATTATGGTACATTGATCCATTCCAAATTATGGAATCAGATTACATGCAAAACTAAAGGACTACCTCGAGCGCACCTGTGTAAATTTAATTGATAAAAGTATGTGATATTAAAATTTGCTGCGCGAAATATGTTCAAGCCTTCCCTTACGGAATTTATAACAGTTTCGTAATTAATGTAACGTAACGTTGTATTTTCTTTACTCTCTTTCAGCAAAGACAACCAGACCAAACTTACTCTTCAAATACCCGATACTGTAACGACGTGGCGTTTAACAGCATTTTCCACCAATGCCGTGACTGGCTTTGGCATAGTGGACAAACCCACTGACATTCTCGCTACAAAAAACTTTTTTGTATCGGTTTTTTTGCCGCCTTCGGTCAAGCGTGGTGAAATTATAGTCATAACTGTAACTGTATTTAATTATTTGAAGCAGGCATTAGACACCGAAGTGGTTCTGCACAATAACGATATGGACTTTTACTTCATGGAATCAAACAGGCAGAAAGTGGAAAAGTCAAGTGAGGAACAGCAGCAGATTAAAAACATTAGTATAGCCGGGGGCAGAGGAAAAACGGTGAAATTTCATATATTTCCAATTAAGACTGGTGATATAAATGTTCAGATTACAGCCACTAGTCCTCCATATTCTGACGCTGTGTGGCAAAAGCTCAAAGTTGAGCCAGAAGGTGTGCCCAAAGAAGAAAATCAGGCTTTGTTTCTAAGTATTCCCGAAGGCGACACACTATCCTCGTCATTCAAAATCGATGATCCCGTAGATAGCGTACCCGATTCCGAGTATATCACGTTTTCTGTGGGTGGTCATTATTTAGTTCCAACAGTGGAAAACTTTCAAAATCTAACAGAAATGCCTACTGGTAGTGGGGAACAGAATATGATCAATTTTGCCCCCAGTGTCTTAATACTGCAATATTTGAAGTTGAACGGAAAACTAGATAAAGAAAAACAATTAGTTGAAAGTCTGCAATCATCAATCGAGGTTTCCCATCAGGAACAGCTGTCTTATCGTCATGACAAGGGAGGCTACAGTGTGTTTGGCATGGATGTAGATGAACAGCCCAGTACTTGGCTCACTGCGTACGTCGTACGCTACTTTATTAAATCTTTGCCATTTCTAGATATCGAAAGGCAGATTATTGAAAATGATTTAGATTATCTTGCCAGCCAGCAAAATTTCAATGGAGATTTTGCGAATACTGATGATTTATTAGAGGCAAATTATGCAGACGAGTATGAACTTACCGCGTTTATATTACTGGCCTTTTTGGAAGACGAAGTAAGTATTTATGAAAAGCAGACCAGTTAACTTCTTAACGTTTGTGAGGACTTTAATGTTTTTCGTAGGTACATCCAATACTAAAATATCCACTAGTGCTAACTTAAACAATTTTCATTTGTATTTCTTATCATAATCAGAACAGTCAATTTTAACTGTACGGCGTATATAAAATGTATACGTTCAGTTTTGCACCCATAACATCAATTCCGAATATCGAAGCAAATCTGCGGAAATTTGTTGTTTCCCGTAATGAAACGGAATGTGATAATACTTACATACATATACTACATAAAGCTACAAATTTACTGAACCATTTTAGAGAACAATGCCTTAGTCGATAAGCCTAACCAATTTGCTTCTTACTTCAGAAATATTCCCATCAATATATAACCACGATAGAGAAAGGTGTCGATTTCTTAAATTCAAATTTAAATAACGTCCAGGATTTAAAAGCACTCTCTTTAGTGGCAGCTGTTTTAAAACGTACTCATCTCAATGGCGCCGACATTCTTATTGATCAAATAAAATCTCACGGCCAAGAAGACAATGGACTTACATGGTGGTCACGAAATGACTTGAATCCCGCCAACGATATAGAAGTAACAGCAAACGCAGCTCTGACTTTACTAGACACACCTGGAGACTACACATCCATTCTTAAATGGCTCATAAAGCAACGAAATGCGAATGGTGGTTTCATATCTTGTTACGACACCGTTGCAGGAATGGAAGCGTTGGTAAAATTTTCAGAAAAATACACAAATTTTAATAACGTAAATTTAACGGTAACATACAATGCCCTGGATGAGCAAGGAAAGAAGCTGGCAACTAATGAAGTCCAAGTTGACTCGAATAATGTATTACAGATGCAGAGACATGAGGTATTTCTGGACTCGAATAATGTACTACACATGCAGAGACATGAGGTATTTATAAAACAATTTTTTGTTCTTCTTTCAGTTGCCGAGAACCACACGTCAAGTGCACTTCAAAATGCTGGGAACAGGCGTTTCTTTAGTGCAACTCAACCAGCAATACAACGTCGACAATGTGCGGGAGTTCCGTCATTTCAATATTGAATCAAAGCCGACATTTTTAAACGACGACGAATGTAATTTGAAGATCTGCTTCACTTACGTCTCGGATACAAGTGCCTTCAACGAGACTACGAATATGGTGATAATCGAAGTTAACCTACCTTCCGGTTTTCGATCTGAAGCAGAAAACCACTTACATTTGAAGCAAAATGCTCTGGTGCTAAAGATTGAAACGAAAAATTCGGAATCGACAGTTATTTTGTATTTAAACAAGTTAAGCGCCAATGAGAAAAATTGCTTAGAAATTCCGATGTTTAGAGCGCATGACGTTTTGGAGCCAAAAGCTGCAGCCATTTTAATCTACGACTACAGCAATTTGACTCGTTCCAATACACAATTTTATAATTTGTAGTAACAAATAAAAGGATTGAATTTTTTACTTTCGATTCCTAAATTATTTTTACTTCAAGGTGGTGATGACAAAATCTTTTAAGTATCTGTGTTGGGGAAAACACAGACCTACTCTATCATCATTATTTATTTAATAATAATTACATTCATTATATGTTAATGATTATGACCAATAATTAAATTAATTAATTATTTAAATTGAACAGAACTCCTATTCTATTAATTTCTCGACTGGTACGTATAGAATTGATTTTAATTACTTTTTAATGGAATATGGAAATTTGTTAATGTTGTGGATGCGCCGTCTCTGATTTAATTGAAAATTTCAATTTCTCTGATTGTGGCAAAAATCATCTGCCCAACGAGTATTAATATCGTAGTGTTTTACTCATCGGTGTGTTAGGTGTGCACGGATTTAGCAAAGAAGTTAGAAGGGTCTACGGAGTACAACTTGAAATCATTTTTTAATGCTTTCCATTTGATAGCAATTCCTGAAAAACATACATGCAGTTTCAAAAAGGTTAAACTGATTTAAATTCTTACAACAACAAGAACAGCACTCAATTATAAATATAATTCTCACTTCCTCACCTCACAGTGTGACTTTTGACTGTTTAAACGAATGTGTTTTATTCAGAATATAAAAAAGAAATTGTCGATACCTCAGCCTACTTTGAGGCTAATGGGTTATGCACAGGAGAGCTCTAGGAGAGTGGTGCTGCATTAACAGCAAACCCTATTTGTAATAGAGATGGCATTGAATCTTGAAACGCATTACAGCGACAATTCTTGTCAGAGCGATTGTAAAATGCGGAGTTTGAAAAATAAAATTTGTACGACATAGCGCTATTGTGAATTGCACTCTATGAGATGGTTCACAATACTATCAACTGTCAGTTGGCACAATAAAAAAATATTTTTAGGTTACAAATTCATGAAAGATAAATTAAAATTAATTATTAATAAATATGAGCAAGATGGAATTCTATTTCAATGACGCATTTTATAAAGATTTTTTTTTAATAAACTTAACCTGCAAAGCTTTCGGCTTGTTGGCAGGAAAACAACAAAGACCGAGGCGGGAATCGAACTCACGACCTCAGGTTTAGTAGGATGTGTGTTATTCATTCGCCTATGGAGGCACCCATGGATAAATGTTTATTGAAATTGGTCAGAAGTACACGAGATTTGAGCTAGAGTCTCCTTTTGAAAGTTTGTGTAAAGAATAATAGGAATTTTTACTGTCTACCACACCAACGCACAAAATGTACAGCTCTGTGCAGCATCTCTGCTACCAACTAGCGATCGCAACATGTATGATTTGCTTTGAGTATGAACACATCCATTGCAAAAGTTGACAACTCTGCATTGCAGTTGCAGTTGCAGTTGCAATATATTGCTTTTCGTTCTCAAACCGGTTTGAGAGCTTTTTTAACTACTTTTAATAATTCGTTGACTTCCAAGTGCATAAAAAAATGAAAAAACCTAAACGTGAGCCCGATCAAACCAGTATTTCATTTATTATTTTTATTTTATTAATGTTCTATTAAGTATTTTTTCTGCTCAACCTTCGGCGAACTTCCATTACTTGCAAATTTTGATTTCCAATAGGCAATTTAAAATTCAAATTAAAAACTTCATTTCACATCGACGATCAATAAACGTTTTTTTGCCACAAATAACATTTACTTGTATTTCTATTTTTTCTTTTTGTCTTTGAATTTTCAACAAGCACTCAACTAACGATACATACAATAAGCAATGCCTTCTCTCTGTCCAGTACTAGCGGAAAGTTAGCATGCCAATAAGGAGAGAATGAGAGAACATATCCATAAAATGCGCATAGTTCCTTATTGTTTTTGCAAAATTCCCACTGTTCAACGTTCACGTGTTCGATTCAAAGAAAGAAATTACCTGAAAATAATTAATTTTGCATTACAGAAATTATTCTTAAATAATTTATTAAATATGAGAAAAGTGTGCTCGTATTGCTGCTCTCATACAAGTAACAACTGCTTCCTTCAATTATTTTTATTTTCAATTTCAGTTGATAGTTTTCATTTGAATAGTGTGTTTGCAAAAAGCGGAGCTTAACGATAATATTTTTGCAACATGAGTTGCTATGGGTGTATTGAAGTCTTGTTGTTGTTATTTTTGTTACACACTGTAAATTGTGAGAGGTGAAGTAGTTGAAAGGGTGTTTCTCATACCTATAAAATATAAAATCGTTATTCTAATTTCAACAGTTACTATTCCATAAATGCTCCTGGTACGATTGCGCCAAACCGTAAATATTCGGTTGTGGTAGCTCTACATGAGGCCAATAATTCAAGTGAACTACGTGTTGGCATTGAAGGGCCCAACATGCAGGAATTTAAAGATGTCAAATTACAACCATTTGAGCATCAAATTGTAGACTTTTTTCCCAAAAATCTGGTAGCAGGAGAGTACTTTTTGAAATCTGAGAGCTTAAATGACTCGAGCTTCAAAAACGAAAGTCGTGTAAACGTAGATCTCTCTAAAGGCCCAAATATCTATATACAAACCGATAAGGCAGTTTACAAATCTGGAGATGTGGTGAGATTTCGGTTCGTTATGCTGGATGAACACACGAGACCATTGGACATCGCAGATCCAATACGTGTGGAGATTTCGGTAAGTGTTATTAGCCGTAAGAGCATTAGGATTGGCAAACATCCTCCGTTATTGTAGTGTTTAACTCACACAAATTGTCAGCTGATTAAAATAAACTCGCTCTTTGGCTAGAAGAGTAAATAGCGAGTTATTTTCTCAGCAAAAGTTTCTGTGACGAATAAAAGGATATCTGTAACAACAAAGTTTCAGTAAAATTTTCCAATATTCTTTCAAAGTGTTATTATCATGGCCACAATCATGCTAAATATTCCACCATTTTACATATATGTAAGTGTTACCATTCTCAGAACAAGTTTTATTTCATTAAGTCAATGAATTTGTATTTACATTTATGAAATTTGGCATTGGGCTTGAACTTGTAAATACCACAATTGCCGTTGGACATGAACCATTGGACAACAACAATGTGAATACAATATCTTCGTTTCTCATTTGTTTCATTGTTTAGAGGAAAAGTTACATAGAACACATGAAAATATATCTTAAAAGTATACATTGAAGGCAAGTTATTGACTGTGGCGAAAGCCCTTCTTTCTTTGTAAGGCAGAAACTGTTACTTATTGCTACTTAGTAGAGATTACAACTCTATATGAATTGTAATGGTTTGGCCCAAGCATAAAAAAAGACCTCCAATCACAATAATTAAAAAAATTTTTCAATTAATAATTATATAATTTTAATTATTTATGTAACCATATAATTTTAATTTATATATTTACAGGATGCCAAAGACAATCGTGTTAAGCATTTCAAAAACGTTTCTCTCACACATGGAAGTTTTACTGGTAAATTTCAATTGTCTAAATATCCCGTAATAGGACTTTGGAAGATTAAGGTTACAATAGATGGATCGTATAATTATACAAAATCAAAATTTATCAACATCCAAAATTATGTTCTGCCCAAATTTAGTGTTTATTTAAAGATCCCCGCCAATGTTGTGTTGGATGATGGCCTACTCAGGGTGATAATTTATGGCAAGTACACATTTGGCAAGTACGTAGAAGGTAATGCCACAATTGAGTTGTGGGACAATTATGAGCGTCAGCATTTACAGACCCAACACATTGAAATTCAAAACCGGGGTTTGGTCGGTTTTGATCTAAAAAATATAACAGATATCGAAAACTATGAAGCAGTATACGTAAAGGCTAATTTCACGGAAAAGTATACGGGTAAAACTGAGAATGAAAAACGGTTGATTATGGTGCGCAAACAGCGCTTCAATTTAGTAACATCGGAAGAAGATATAGAGTTTAAAAATAACCAACCATTTAGTGTAACAGTTAATGTGAAGCATTGGAATGGAGCACCCGTTTTGGATCGCAAAACTCCCGTCACTTTAGAACATGGCAATAAGGTGTATGAATCTGTTTTAGATGCAACTGGAGCCGCAACATTTGAGTTTGATTATGATAAAAATGCCGATTATACATTTCGATATAAAGGCTCTAAAACAGTAATTTCTAAAATTAATACATTCCTAAATTTGGAGGACAGCAGTAGCGATTACTATTGCCGTCTAAAGTTGTTGCAAAATAGGTAAGTTTTAGAAGAGCTGCACTTAACATAAAAAGTTCGGTTCACCCTTTCACAACATATATGTACTTCACGTCTAGTCTCTAACCAGACAAACCGAATCGACCCATATTCTAGGAGACTGACTTCACATTAGCATCGGTATCTGAACAGCTGCTCTTCGATTTTAACTTCCACCATTTTTATAATTTCGTTTAACAAATTTCACTTTTTATTAGACTTCAGATTGGAAAACCCGTTCTCATCGAGGTCAGTTCTATTGTGAATATTCCATACTTGATGTACATAATAATGGGTCATGGTAACATAATACGAACAGAATATATAAAAGTTCCCCCTCAGCAAACGTCCTACACCATCAGTATAACGCCATCCGTCGAAATGATACCCACCTCCTATATCTACGTATATTATGTTAACAAAGGCCATTTACGTTATGAAGAGATGCCTTTACAATTTTTAGAAGAATTTGAAAATCAGGTAAAAAAGTGGACACATTCACAACACCAATGAAAGGAATTTAAGAATTCTCAATTTTAGATATCAATTACAGCACCGAGAGAGACAAAACCGGGTGAGAATGTCACAGTAATACTGTATGCAAAACCTGATTCGTATGTGGGCATTTTGGGTGTGGACTTGGGTGTGAATCTCTTGGACAGTACCTACGATTTCAAAAAGCTTGATATAGTAAGAGATTTTAATTACAAAACATCATTTTCTCCCATCAGCTCATCGCAGTATCCTGGCATAACATCTGCCTTGATTACTTTAACCAATGCACATTATCCATTTACAACATACGGTAAGTAAACGTTAGGAAAAGTACAGACACAGTATGACCAATTTTTTTATTTAAATAGAATATTATGCTGAATTAGAACCAGGTAGAAGTGTATTCGGAAGCAGAGTTGGTTCACAGCTGCACAATTTTCGTCAAACATTTCCCGAAACTTGGGTATTTGAGAACTACTTAATGTAAGTTTATATTATATTATATGTATAGTTCATATTCAGATTTCAAATTATATTACGATTCATAATTTCGATGCAACTAACAGTTATGTAATTCCAATAATAACCCAAAGCATCCAAATTAAAGTCAACTTTAAAGGCCTAAGCCCAAGAAGCAAATCCCACTTCTACCACTGGCATCAGGAGTAGCAAAAGTAATTCACATTTATAATACTTCTAGTTGTTTCAATCCCGCAATTTCAATGTTAGTGAAAGTATTTTCTCGCAAAAGTTACAACTCATTAATCGCAACTTCATGACAAATAATAGGCCAAACAATTCCACGCATAACTTGGTGCCTATACTTGATAATTAAAGAATATATGAAAACACAATTGTGTGGGTTTATCATTAGAATCGATCCAATGTTTGCATGTACCTCAAAAATTTCACCTCCGTAAAGATATAACACACGCTACAACTTCTATAACAATTGGTCCCCTCTCACTAATGAAGTGAAAGCAGAGTTAATGGGTTGTGTATAGACCAATTATCGCAGAGCATGAATTCATCAACAACATAATCAATAAAGTGAATAAATAATTTTATAATGGATGCTTTGAAAAAAATCGGATAAACTGTTTTGTATTCTTCTTTTTCTTTCTTTGTTAAATTTCTTCTCTTTCAGCAAAGACAACCAGACCAAACTTTCTCTCCAAATACCCGATACTATAACCACGTGGCGTTTAACAGCATTTTCAAACAATGATGCGACTGGTTTTGGCATAGTTAATAGACCCACCGATATTGTTTCCATACAAAACTTTTTTATATCGGTTTTTCTTCCTTATTCAATCAAGCGTGGAGAGATTGTGGTCATACCGGTAATAGTATTTAATTATTCCAACCAGACCTTAAACACCGAAGTGGTTTTGCACAATACCGAGAAGGAATTTTATTTCATGGGATCAAGCACAGAAAAAGTAGAAAAGTCAATTGATGAACCGCAGCAGATTAAAAATATTAGTATTGCCCAGGGCAAAGGAAAAACTGTGAAATTTCTTATAGTTCCTTTTAAGGCAGGAGAAATAAGTTTGCACGTTACAGCTAAAAGTCCACCATATTTCGATGCTGTATTGAAAAAACTGACAGTTGAGCCAGAAGGTGTACACAAGGAAGAAAATCAGGCTTTGTTTTTAAGTATACCGGAAGAAAAGGAAATATCTTACTCCTTTAAGATCGATGATCCCGTAGACAGTGTACCCGATTCCGAGTACATCACGTTTTCTGTTGGTGGTCATTATTTAGTTCCATCTGTGGAAAACTTTTTAAACTTAACAGAAATGCCTACGGGTAGCGGAGAACAGAATATGGTAAATTTTGCACCCACAGTCTTGATACTACAATATCTGAAGTCGAATGGAAAACTTACAAAAGAAAAAAAATTGGTTGATAGTTTGCAAACATCAATCGAGGTTGCCTACCAGCAACAATTGTCTTATCGTCACGATAAGGGAGGCTACAGTATCTTCGGCATGGGTGAAGATGACGAGCCCAGTACTTGGCTTACCGCCTACGTGGTCCGCTATTTTATTAAAGCTTTACCCTTTCTGGATATTGACCCGCATATTATTCAAACTGATATGATATATCTGTCTAGTCAGCAAAAATCAAATGGAGAGTTTGAGAATATGGATGATTTGCTGGAAAGAAGCCACGAAAATGAATATGAACTGACTGCATTTGTATTGCTAGCCTTTTTAGAAAATGACGTAAGTACTTGTAAATAAGAATTGACAGATATATTGTGTTTAGGTTGAGCTATACTTGATGCATACCTCAGTGGTTTCACTTTGACACTCATCAAGCGGAAGTGAACGCTGATATCGACATTACCAACATCACAATCGTATTTTTATTTTTTTGCTGTTATATTAGTACGACCATTCTATGCAAATTCTGTAGCTTCCACGACAGATAAAGTTCAAATTTTAACTATAAAATCCCTTCTCATTCTTTTCGGTTTAAGACGATTTTTAATATTGTGGCTCTTACATATATAAAATTTAATATAATAGTCAGTATTAAGAATCGTTACTACTATAGTAACACCTTCAACTTACATGAATGATCTTAGACAATTGCATGGTATCGAATGTAGAAAGTGCATATATTTTCAGGAATCTTAGGGACGTTCATATATGAACTCGTACTGAAACCAGTACGAATCCGCAAGCACAATAAGCTTAACTTTTTGTCTTAAGGAAATGGTGCTTGTTTTTCATTTTTTTGGACCTCAATCACAATACCGTGTGGCTTACTTCTCACTTTCTTTGATTACATACTACTCATACCTCGTCAGCTGCGGTGTGATGCAGTTTCTACTGTTTTGACAGTTTTCAAGCCTTTTAATCATCTGACATACTGTATGAGCAATGAATTCCTAAATGATTACCTATCGAAATAGCTCTTCAGAAGACTTCCGTTTTCCCTTCATTTTGTCCAGTAATCAAATTTCTCATAAAGATTGTAGGCCTCAACTTCACAAAATCTCAGCAGTGTCTTCTTTTTGCTTAATGGTTTATTCATTCGAAAACTCGTACTTAAAACAAATCTTTGTGACACTGACCCATTTTTTTAAGCAACTTGCGCGATGAAGCAATTATAACATAAATTTGTTAATCTTGACAATAGCAATAGTGAACTGATGAAATAACTCCACACTTCATGTAAAAGGCGGGTTTTTTCTCTAATTTCAGACCCTAAATTTTGCATAATACCCAATGTTTTATCCTTTAGAAGTTAATCAATGAAAATTACCCCAGACTTACATACGGAGTCTTGGGGAAATATATTTTACCCCAACTCCAAAGTAAAATATCCCTAATTCAAGCTGCCTTTCCATATTTCCTCTTTAAAATTTTTTCACTTAAAATGGTGTATAAGAGTTACGCGTCCTGCTTTGCATCAAATAACCTCAATCTCAATCACATCTAGCAGACCGTTTCTGGCATTAATATTTAAAAAACGGGAAAAAATATCTAAGATATAGTCTAAGCATCCTAGTCAGTATTTTGCAGTTGTAAATGAACTAAACGAGCCCCAATAAAGAGTAAATAAGAACTCAGATTGATTAGAATTTAACATTTCACAGCAGAGTGTTGAAGTCTTACGATTGGAATCCATTACCTTAAAAAATTTACCCTTCAAAGGGTCTCACAGATATTAAATAAACCTACCGACAATATCCAAAAAAAAAATTTTTCTCGATTTTGAACTACTTTCTTTTCATTTTAGAATTACGCAAGCCAGTACAGGAAAACAATAGAGAATGGTGTCGATTTCTTAAATTCAAATTTAAACAACATCCATGATGTAAAAGCACTCTCTTTAGTGGCAGCTGTTTTCAAAAGGGCTCATCTCTATGACCACGAGATTCTTATTGAGAAAATAAAATCGCATAGCCAAGACCATAATGGCCTTACGTGGTGGTCACGAAATGACTTGAATCCCGCCAACGACATAGAAGTAACAGCAAACGCAGCTCTGACTTTACTAGACACACCAGGAGACTACACATCCATTCTCAAATGGCTCATAAAACAACGAAATGCGAATGGTGGTTTCATATCAAGCTATGACACGGTAGCAGGAATGGAAGCGTTGGTAAAATTTTCCGCGAAATTCACAAATTTCAATGATGTAAATTTAACGGTAGCATATAATGCCATGGATGGGGAAGGGAACGAGGTGGCAACTAATGAACTCCAAGTTGACTCGAATAATGTTTTAACCATCCAGAGACATGAGGTATTCCTCTTAAAATTGTGCAAACTACACAACGACAAATTTAAAAACAATTGTTTGTCCTTCTTTCAGTTGCCGAGAACCACACGTCAAGTGCACTTCAAAATGCTGGGAACAGGCGTTTCTTTAGTGCAACTCAACCAGCAATACAACGTCGACAATGTGCGCGAGTTCCGTCATTTCAATATAGAATCACAGCCGACATTTTTAAACGACGACGAATGTAATTTGAAGATCTGCTTCAGTTACATCTCGGATACAAGTGCCGTCAACGAGACTACGAATATGGTGATAATCGAAGTTAATCTACCTTCCGGTTTTCGATCTGAGGCAGAAAACCACTCACATTTGAAGCAAAATGCACTGGTGCTAAAGATTGAAACGAAAAATTCGGAGTCGACAATAATTTTGTATTTAAACAAATTAATCGCCAATGAGAAAAATTGCTTAGAAATTCCGATGTTTAGAGCGCATGACGTTTTGGAGCCAAAACCTGCAGCCATTTTAATCTACGACTACAGCAATTTGACTCGTTCCAATACACAATTTTATAATTTATAAATAAACATTTTATTTCTTTTATTATTACTTGACGTATTAAGGGGAAGTTCCGAAAATCCTTTTAGTATATCGAAAGAAGTTCAGCCATCTTTACTTCTAGGAATTAATAACAGATTTCATTAACGTTTCTTCAAGTATTAAAATATTGATGGAACAAAGTGGTTTTACTAGCATGCAAGTCCCGTCTCTGCTTTTACACCAAAATTTTACTTTAAGCGGTAAACGTGACTTGAAAGAAGATAGTTGAGAAATGGTTGAATTGAATAAAATTGAAATTGTAAACATTTTACTAAAATAGCATAAGCCCATACACCGCCCCCCTTTTGCTTTGTATTTGAATTTGAGATGGAAAAGTCATGTTCCTCACAAGACTGAATTCAAGTCGTTTTACTTATTAGTGTATTTATTGTGCAAATGCTGTAAAAATTGATAATTTATACAATTATTTAGTTACACGTTGAAAACGTGTTTTAATTTTTCCCGTGCGAAACAAACAGTAAACTATTTTGCTGCTGGTTGTAGAACAAGTTGGTGGTGAAGGCCGATTACAGCTGGTGGTCATGAAGTAGCACTTAAATTATTACTAAATCTACGTTAGAACAGGTAAGAATAATTTAAATGATTACGACAACCACACAGTAAAATTTAATTTAATGTAGAATTTTGCATATTTTGCCTAGAATGCATTTTTAACACGTGCAGATTGATTTTTGAAAATTCAATCACCGCGACTGACTAGGAAACTCTTTCAAGGTAAAAATGTATTCTTGTTTATTACTACCTTAAACTTATTCTACTATTTTACTTGATGTCATCTCATGGTACTGCCAACTGAAGCCGATGGAAAATTAAGTGCAACTCTCTTATGTGGACCCACAACTCATGGCCATTTCTGCAATTACTCAATGCCATATTTGAACTCTTCGCAGTAGACGGATCCATACACTTACTGGACCACCGATGCTCTATACATCATGTTCTTTAAATACAATCGTAGCTCAAGAATTATAAACTAAACAGTCCAAAGCAAATTTCTTTTTAACCAGCACCTATTATTCCAAATTTCTGTCAAGAAAGTGATGACAATTATCTGAAGTTTACATACATATTCAAGATTTTGTTAATACCCCACTGTTTAAACTTTACTTGCAAACTTTCCGCGAACATGTAAATTTTTATTAATTTATTCGGAAACAATTCATCAATAACAAACTGGTTTTTTTACTCGTAACGTTCTCTTGCCACAACTATTGTTTCAATTCATTTTTAATTTCAATCGCAGTTTCTAATTTTCATTCCAATAATGCAAATCGCAAAAGCGGAACTTAAGAGATAAAAGTTTTACAGCATGAATTGCCATTTGTGGATTAAATTGTTTTTGGTATTATTTTTGTTACACACTGTAAATTGTGAAAGGTGAAGTAGTTGAAGGTGATTTTTGATAGTCAAAAAATATAAAAGCGTTGTTCTAATTTCAACAGTTATTATTCGATAAATGCTCCCGGTTCCATTGTGTCAAATCGGAAATATTCAGTTCTTGTAGCTCTACATGAGGCCACTGAGCCCGCTGAAATACGTATTGCCATCGAAGGTCCCAGTTTCAAAGAGTTCAAGGATGTCAAATTACAACCATTTGAGCATCAAATTATAGACTTTTTTCCTAAAAAACTTGAATCAGGATATCATTTCTTGAAAAGTGAGGACTTAAACGACTCCAAATTTAAAAATTCAAGCATTATAGGTGTACTTCCACATGCCGCTGCAAGTATTTACATACAAACAGATAAAGTTGTTTATAAACCTGAAGATGTAGTCAGATTTCGCTTTGTTGTACTCGATGACCACACCAGACCGTTAAATATTGAGGACCCAATACATGTGGAAATATTGGTAAGTAGATTTTTAGTCAAAGTTTCTGTGCATTTTATTCTAATATTTACTTCATTCCAAATATGAGTCAACCGTTCGAAGTGTAATACGTTGATGAAGAGAATAGGCAAATTGTTTAAATTAAAACTGCATGTGTTGCAGGGAGCAAAAATAGATGTTTTACTTTTCTAACCTCTTTTAACCATAGACTAGCTAGTGTTGCACTATTTTCTATTGGAGCTCAAAAAGTTGGGTCCCTGCAAGTACCCTTTATTCCAGATACCACTTCAACATTACTCTTTGCTGGGCTTACGGATGAATATGAGATAACTGTTGCCTTGCTTATTTACAAAATACTTTTTACGGAATACTTTTGCTCTCTAAACCCTCTTCCAGCTAAAGTTTATAATGAGAATAATATTCAATTTCAATCCGAAGAATCCATTAATTCGAATGCCGTAAATCTTTTACTGAGCAGAAAGTTCTAACTTTTCATCAACATCACATTGTCGAAACTGATTAGTGTAAAAAGAAGGCTTTAGGTAAGCCCAAGAAATAACTCCACTCTTCTAGTAACGATACCCCACTAGTGGAGTTCGGATAAGCACCGAATTTGCTCAATTAAATTCTTTAATTTTGAGGAAGAATATCTCGAATTATTTGATAAATATGAAAAGACATCCCCCAACACTTTTTAAGTATTTTTGTCCTTTATTGATTTATATTATTTCAGGATTCCAAAAATAACCGTGTAAAGCAATTCAAAAATATTTCTCTAACACATGGAGTTTATACTGGTAAATTTCAATTGTCTAAATACCCCGTACTAGGGGATTGGAATATTACAATGACAATAGGTGGAACTTATAATTATTCAGAATCGAAATCTATAAAAATCAAAAATTATATACTTCCCAAATTTAGTGTGTATTTGAAGACCCCCATGGATATTACGTTGGACACAAGACTCCTTAAAGTGGCCATTTATGGCAAGTATACTTTTGGAAAGTACGTGGAGGGTAACGCAACAATTGAATTGTGGGATATTTATGAGAGTTCGATTTTACAAACCCAAAATATCGACCTCCAAAATAAGGGATTCATTAACTTCAATCTGAAGACCGTAAACGACGACATTGAATCCTATTGGGGATTATATGTAAAAGGTAGTGTAACCGAGAAGAACACGGGTAAAACTGAAAGTGAGAAGAAATTAATAAGGTTACGAAAACAGCGCTACAATTTGGTAATATCGGAAGAAGATATTGAGTTTGAGAATAACAAACCGTTTAGTATAAGGGTGAATGTGAAGCACTGGACTGGAGCACCCGTTTTGGATCGAAAAACTCCTGTCACTTTGGAACATGGCAATAACACGTACCAATCTCTTATTGATGCGACAGGAGCGGCAATGTTCGAGTTTGAATACGATGAAAATGCCCAATATAAATTTCAATATAAAGATTCTAAAACGGTATTCCCAAGTATTTCCACAAACAACAACTTGCAGTTAGGCAATCGCGAGTATTATTGCCGTCTAAAATTGGTAGACAAAAGGTAATTAGTTTTGGTGAAAACATTTTCACAATTGTCAGAGGGGAAATCTAAACAAGTCTCAGAGTCAGATATACTTTTGCATAAGAAAATTAAAACTAAATACCAAATTAACCTCATTTAACTTTTCTTACATCGACGTTACTATTCCACAGGAAATCTTTAACAATATTTACCTCTTGACAATATTTTTTCTGACCTTCTAATGAAAATCGAATCTATATTCTAAGAAGTTGATATCATAATAGCTTTTAAATATTTCTAAAACATTCACTATACACGTGGATAGCTGAGCAGCTGCTCTTCGATTTTCATTTCCACCATTTTTATAATTTCGGTTAACAAAATGCACTTCTTATTAGCCTTCAAATTGGAAAACCTGTTCTCATCGAAGTCAGTTCTATTGTGAATATTCCATACTTGATGTACATAATAATGGGTCATGGTAACATAATACGAACAGAATATATAAAAGTTCCCCCTCAGCAAAAGTCCTATACGATCAGTATAACACCCACGATCGAAATGATACCCACGTCTTACATCTACGTATATTACATTCACAAAGGCCATTTACGTTATGAAGAAATGGCTTTACAATTTTTAGAAGAATTTGAAAATCAGGTAAAAAAGTGGGCATTTCACTTTATCAATGAAAGAAATTAAAGAACTCTTAAATTTAGATTTCAATTTCAGCACCGAGAGAGGCAAAACCAGGTGAGGATGTCACAATCGTGTTAAATGCCCAACCTGAATCTTATGTCGGCATATTGGGTGTAGACTTGGGTGTCTACATTCTGGACAGCGACTACGATTTGAATAGACATCAAATAATAAGCGATTTACGCGGTAAAACATCATTTGCTGCATATCCTTTGCCAGACTATCCAGGAATAATATCTGGCTTGATTACTTTCACTAATGCTCATTATCCGTTTGAAGACGATCGTCGTATCAGTAAGTACAATATGCGTAAAATACATAAACCTCAGGTAGTGACTTAAATTATTATTTAAATAGTTGGATATAGTGGAGACGTGGAGGAAGATTATGAAGAACACGACGAACCACCTTTGCAGGTATCAACACCAGCGATAAACGAAGAAAAGGAAACAGAAGAAATAGAAGAAAAGGCAAAAGAGGAGAACAGTTCCGTCTCAACAATGCAAATCTATCGTTTTCGACAAACATTTCCCGAAACTTGGATATTTGATAACTATTTAATGTAAGTTACTACTCAGATATTCACGAAGTTAGTTTCTTAAGACCGACAAAGAAAAACGGCTAAACGAGGTAACAAGCCAACAAGTTATATTAATGAGCGACGTTTCACGCTGAAAATTAATGGGTAGAGAAGAATGTGATCAAAAAGAGGAAATTATGCAAATTTACTTTAATCAGAAATCAGTGGATCAGTTATGGAATATAAATGGTGAATAAATGCATACTTTGTACAGTTTAGTATACCATCCACCAACTACGTCCACACTATCAGATAAAGGATTTCATTTCTCGAAGGGCCTAACTGAATCATATTACCTAATTGAATCATATTAAACTCCATTTTCCATGCAATTATTCTTTTTCAGTGAAGACAACCAGACCAAACTATCGCTTCAAATACCCGATACCATAACGACTTGGCGTTTAACAGCATTTTCAACCAATGCCGTGACTGGCTTTGGAATAGTAAATAAGGCTAGCAATATTCTCTCCACACAAAACTTTTTCATATCGCTTTTTCTGCCGTATTTAGTCAAGCGTGGAGAGATTGTAGTCATACCGGTAACTGTATTTAACTATTCCAACCAAACCTTAAACACCGAAGTTATTTTACACAATATCGAAAAGCACTTCTACTTCATGGAATCAACCCGACAAAAAGTGGAAAAGTCAAGTGATGAACCGCAGCAGATTAAAAAAATTAGTGTAGCCGAAGGCAAAGGAAAAATGGTGAAATTTGTTATAGTTCCCATTAAGGCAGGTGATATAAGCCTGCATGTTACAGCCACTAGTCCTTCATATTCCGATGCTGTGTGGAAAAAACTCAAAGTTGAGCCAGAAGGTGTGCCCAAGGAAGAAAATCAGGCTTTGTTTCTAAGTATTCCCGAAGGAGACACACTATCCTCCTCATTCAAAATCGATGATCCCGTAGATAGCGTACCCGATTCCGAGTATATCACCTTTTCTGTGGGTGGTCATTATTTAGTTCCAACAGTGGAAAACTTTCAAAATCTAACAGAAATGCCTACGGGTAGTGGGGAACAGAATATGATCAATTTTGCTCCCAGCGTCTTAATACTGCAATATTTGAAGTTGAATGGAAAACTAAGTAAAGAAAAACAATTGGTTGAAAGTCTGCAATCATCAATCGAGGTTTCCTACCAAGAACAGCTATCTTATCGTCACGATAAGGGAGGCTACAGTATTTTTGGCATGGGTGAAGATGAAGAACCCAGTACTTGGCTCACTGCGTACGTCGTGCGCTACTTTATTAAAGCTTTACCATTTCTAGATATCGAAAGGCAGATTATTGAAAATGATTTGGAATATCTGTCTAGCCAACAAAACCCCAATGGAGCGTTTCCGAATACGGAAGATTTGCTAGAAACAAATCATGCAGATGAATATGAACTAACAGCTTTTATATTGCTAGCCTTTTTGGAAGATGAAGTAAGTATTTGCGATAAGAAAATATGTAGATTATGTAGAGGAAATCGAAATATGTGACACGACTGCAAGGAATCTTGTATTGATAGTTGTGGTAAGCCAATGAATACCAGTTCCGACTTCAGCAACTTTGTCAGCTGGTGAACTTCGCATTACACTCTAATTAGTATCACGTGCTATAGTATGTGTATTGGTAGTATACTTCAATGGCTATTTCCCAAAGTTGGACAGCTCAAGTTCATAGAAAGTTGGATCAAACATTTTCGCGGTGTAGATTTTTTTTATCAGATTTAAACAGTAATTTAATTTAAAAACTTTTAAAAGTAATTTCAACGTTCAGTTATAATGTGATATATTTGTATTTCATTTCTCATTGTAACTAACCACTAAGAAGAAGAGAACAAACGTGATATCTTGATATTAGGCATTTAAATACTTTCGTTGGTCCCTAGTTTTTTATAAAAAAAATTATCTGCATTATAATGACAATGCAGTGACTCGTGAGAGTTTGATGACGTCCAGCTCTTTTTCTTATTTGGTTTATAATGTCGTTCCCTATCTCTCAGTTTTTCAATTTTCCGGTCCAATTTCGAACCTCTTTTACTAGGTGTTAGATATCCCAAGATGCCAGTTATTGATATCACGATTGTTATGATATTGTTATGTGGCATAATTTGTTCAGCATTCCTACTGTTTAATATCAACAAAGAGAAATCAACTTGTCTTGTCAATATCTTTCGCACAAACTATATAAATCCTGATGCCTTGAGAGTATTATGCGACAATTTTAATGACTTTTTTACGATCTTATTGATTGCTCTACAAGTGTTAATATTACATGGCGTAGCATTATTTGAGAGTCCATAGACCTACATAGATAAAATTAAACAAAATAAGGAATGGCGGTGAAAAGCAGCAGTACAAAATAATCACTTTAAACCTAAATGATAACCAATCGTCACTGAAGTCTAGCCTAAATCACAGTTTTCACTAAATACCATAATACAATTTAAATCGCATGGCTTACCTATTCGGATATCAAATACACACAATATATAAAAATTTCCTTATCTTAAAACAAGAAAATAAAACCTCTTAATCGGTGAATTTAAGTAGTACCTTAATATTTCAGAACTATGCCAGCCAGTATAGGACGACCATTGAAAATGGTGCAGACTTCTTAAATTCAAATTTAAACAACGTCCAGGATGTAAAAGGACTGTCCTTAATTGCAACTGTTTTAAAACGAGTCCGCTTGCATGACGCCAATATTCTCATTGATAAAATAAAATCTCATGGCCAAGAATATGAAGGACTTACGTGGTGGTCACGAAATGATCTAAATCTCGCCAATGATATAGAAGTAACAGCAAATGCCGCTCTAACTTTACTAGAGACACCAGGAGATTACACATCCATTCTTAAATGGCTCATAAAACAACGAAATGCGAATGGTGGGTTCATATCTTGCTACGATACAGTAGCAGGAATGGAAGCCTTGGTAAAATTTTCTGAAAAATACACAAATATCAATGATGTAAATTTAACGGTAACATACAATGCCATGGATGGCGAAGGGAACGAGGTGGCAACTAATGAACTCCAAGTGGACTCAAATAATGTACTAAACATGCAGAGACATGAGGTATTTCTCCTAAAATTGTGCAAATGTCAAATTTAAAAACAATTTTTTTGTTCTTCTTTCAGTTGCCGAGAGCCACCCGTCAAGTGCACTTCAAAATGCTGGGAACAGGCGTTTCTTTAGTGCAACTCAACCAGCAATACAACGTCGACAATGTGCGCGAGTTCCGTCATTTCAATATCGAATCAAAGTCGATATTTGCAAACGAAGACGAATGTAATTTGAAGATCTGCTTCACTTATATCTCGGGTACAAGTGCCGTCAACGAGACTACGAATATGGTGATAATCGAAGTTAATTTACCCTCCGGTTTCCGTTCTGAGGCAGAAAGTAGCTCAGATTTGAAGGATAATGATCTGGTGCTAAAGATTGAATCGAAAAATTCGAAATCGACAGTTATTTTGTATTTAAACAAGTTAATCGCCAATGAGAAAAATTGCTTAGAAATTCCGATGTTTAGAGCGCATGACGTTTTGGAGCCAAAAGCTGCAGCCATTTTAATCTACGACTACAGCAATTTGACTCGTTCCAATACACAATTTTATAATTTATAAACTTCGTAAAAGATGCGAAAATTATTTTAGAAATTCGAAGGGTGTTCGGGAGAGGCGTTATGGAATTTAAAAGTGAGCAGAATTGATTTGTGGCACTTTTTGTTTGAAGGAATGAATAACAGCTTTGAATTAATATTAAACTGTACACTACCAGTGAATATTAAAGAATTTATTTATTTAACCAATGAAATATGTTGGCAATAAAATTGCAAAAAAAACGCGTAGTACACATTGCCGTATCTGATATTGTCCAATATTTAACATGCAAAGGTATGTTATACGAGGTGGGATGAAAAATTTCCTAAAGCTTGTAGGTAATTGTTTTTTATGTTATTTCTGTAGCAGTATATTTCAGAACACTCGGTCAAAATTTTTTAATCGACTGAACAGTGTATTTCGAAATTTAAGAAAGGTCGAATGACCTCTTCCGACGAACCCTATTCAGGGCGTTCCGTTTAGGTTGCAACTCCTGAAATGATTGGAAAAATTCATAAAATGGTGAGGGAGGACCGCAGATTGAAAGTAGGTGAGATAACTATAGATAAAACTTCTATGTAGATGAAACAATTTTATCGACTGAGTTTTGGAACACCAAACGAAATTAGTTTATTGATTAGTTGGAGAAGGATTAAACCATTAATAAGCAAAGCTATGCAGTGTTATTGCAACGTTTGGGGGACGGAAACGGATCAAATTTCTGTAATAATTATTAAATTTCTTTTTAACTTTTAACCAAATATTTATAATATATTTTTTAACAGATGCCTAGCTAAATGCCATCATATCATACCAGTTAGATGTTTGAACAAAGGAATTCATTAATCAATTTATTTACATATATTTATATACACATATATTTTTTTTGTTAGTTATATAACTTTAAAAGAAAAGAAGAATTTCTACAACAAGTCAACAGCTGATTGCAAATCGCAAATAGTTTACAATTGTGACAACATATAAAATAACATCGACAACTATAAAGACAAAACTGTAAATCATAATTGCAATTTACAATTGAAAGCAATAAAATAACAGCTGTTCCGTACGACAATCGGAACATTCATTTTACTTATTCACTTTTCCTATTAAGAAAAAACGAAGCAAGAATAAATATTATTTTTTTTTTTTGTAAATCCAAGTCGTTTGATAAATAATTAAAAATATTAAGAATACAAATATTAGTGTTATCAGCTTTAGATTTGTGCTGTCAAATAAAAGAAGATCTACTGAGATTTTACTGAACCGTCGGAAGGTAGTGTAATCTAACAATAGGATAACTTTAAGCTAAATACGGTAATCTCTTAAAAAGAGCTAAAAATAAGATCATAAGGGATATGTTGATAACAGTATGCCTTAACAGACATATTCCTTGCTATGCTTGTTTTAATTATTGCAATTTATTTCCTTCATTCTGACGTTTTATTTTCATTTTCACTGTAAGCACTGTAGCAAAACGTATTCAGATAATCCCTTCGCAGCTTGTATTAATTTTTAAATGTTCAATGAAATATTTTTTTTACTGTAAAGCTGGAAGTAGAACACTCTGCTTAGAAGTAGTGTGCAGTAGTGTAAGCGTGTCCTTTAAACATTCTTGTACATTCTTGTACATCCGCCCATCCATTCAAAGCCATTTGAATAAAATACAGTCGAACATGGTTATAAAAAACTCAAAGGGGCCGAACACTTTAGTTCGTTAGAAACATAGTTCGTTATAGACGTAGTAGAAAAATTTGTGAAGCTCATATAAAAAAAAAAAAAAAAAAATAATGACAGCAGTGGATTATGTTGATTGTGGAATCTTATAAAGTTCACAGATTTGTTCTTTACTTTCTCAACTTCATTAATTATTTTCATTTTTGTTGCAACCGATATGAAATTTTTTTTATTTTTATTTACATTTCACTTTTTGACGATCTCGGAACTTAAAACCAATCATCTGTTTGCATTGTTTGTGTGAATACCCTAAAACAGGTGTGAAGGGTTGTTGCGTATAAGTGGTGCCTTGTGGCGATTTTAGTACGCCTTAAACATTGTAATGTCTTTGAAAATTCATTATATGGCTCACAAAAACGAGTTCGCTACAAAAAAAAAAAAAAAAATCGTAATAACCGTGTTCGTTATAAACGTAGTGATATCAGTGAAAATAGGTACAAAAATGTTGGGATCGGCGACAACAGTTTGCTATTCGCATAGTTCGTTATAACCGGTGTTCGTAATAAACGTGTTCGACTGTACAAAAAATATAATGATTAAAAAAGATTGGTTAAGCATTTAAGCCATTTATTATTTATACCAGCAAGGACCTTTTGTTGATTTAGTTTTTTTTAATTACTTGTTCGTTTTGAGTTCTCATAATTCTATGCCTTAAGTTGCCTGCCAACACCCAAAGGAACAGAGCAAGAAAAGCGACCTTTTATTTAGTTGTTACTTCAACTTATTATTTATTTCCGTTTCCTTGAGGCAATTGGAATTGTACATTCTTATAAAATGTAATTTTCAAGCAGTATATAAGAAGGAGCTTTTTTCTTTTTATTTTTGCCACTTTGTGAAAGGAAAATTATGAAAAGTTGTACCAAATGTTGGCTGCCACCAACAACAACGTGAAAATTATAAAGGCTTAAAACATTTTAATAAGATTGAAATTAAATTTATGCGCCTTTTCTCGCTTTTGGTAACAAATAAGTTTTTAAACAAAAAAAAAATCGTTTATTTGACTTTTCTTATTGTTTAAAACATCTTTAGATGGCTAATTATATACAGAAAAAAACTTATAATTAAGTTAACACATTGTTTTCCTTTTCCGTTGCTGTGCGTTTTTTTTTTAATGTTCAAGCATTAATGTTGCAGTCCTTTTGTATTGTATTGACGCCATTATATTATCCTTTTTTTCTAGGAGTTCAGTTGGCTGCGAATGGGGAAAGTCTAAAGCCTAATATGGCTTTGCTAGTGAAAGGAAAATGAAAAAGGGAAAATAAGTTAAAACAAATGTTTAATTAAGTTGCCCCCTTTAATCGGTATGTGTGCATCATCGGTATGTGTGCGAGAGTATAAGAAGTTATACAGCAAGCACTTCAAGAACATGTAATTTTGCAACTGCGAACTTAACAATTCTAATGCGAAGATTTATTTTTGTGTTATTAAAACATGAAATAAAATTAATATCTATGACATTTTGGTTAACCAAAAAATATATCCTTTTTAAGCAAATCCTGTACGTTAGATTTCTCAAGGCAATGCTGAAGAGTTCCCTATAAAATAAGTTTCTAACAGGACTTCATAATAAATAATATCTAAGCTGGATGAAAGAATTATCGCACTTAACGACAAGGTCTTAACGACACATCTGCCAGTTTAGCCCATAAACAGTTCGCAATTACTATCAAAGCACTTATTTCAGGAGCATTCTCAAGCTGGGGATTAGAATGATTAGCTTATCAGCAACCAGATATAACAAGTTTGTTGCAATTAGCGATAAGGTTTAATTAACGACCGATCTTCCAGTTAAGCTTATAAACAGTTTACAGTAACATTTAAAAATTTAATATAAATATTTCGTTATCGATTACTAGACAACTAAAATGTTCTGTGTCAATCGAGGTTGCAGACGATCAAATGTTTGTCACATTCATATATCGAACTTTTTAATTTTCAGAAAAGCAGTACCCCATCCAAACACTTACAACGTTGTTAAAGAGACTTTTGAAAAAAACGAATGTTTTCCATACGAACTTTTTGACAAAGAAACGGCTTTAATTTTACACCACTTATTTTATCGGTAAATCGAATACAACTTTATCCAATCGGATAAAAATTTAAACTAAAGTTTATAAATTGCAAATGGAACTGAACATATCAAACAAAGACACTTTCCAACTTGCCTTTTTAATTGTAAAATTTAGAGCTTGTTTGGTCGGTTCTATGCTTTGCGAGGGTGACCTGTTCAAATATAAAGTTGTCGCCACTGTGTTTTAAATATTTTCTTAAAATCATTATAAATCAAAATATATCATCTTAAGCTTTCCGGTTTTTTGTGGCGCAGTGTGTATTTGGATGCTATACTTAAACACACACTCACATACACACATACACACCACAAAGCAAATTAACACTGTAAAGTAAGTTTAATAGGCAAGAAACCACGTTATCCGAAATACAGCCAGTAACAATATAATGCCATGGTACAGCTCAACCCCTAGGTATCTGAATTTAAAAATTTCGTTTCCCCTCCCCTTAATAAATTTCATTCGTAACTGGTTTCTAATGTCAAAACAAAAATTTTGAATTGTTTGGCAATCAGTGTTACTGTTGTGTTCAAAAAGCTTAACTCCCAATATCCCTTTATACGTTCAACTTTTCTGGCACTTTTACTAGATAAATTACAACGTTGTATAATCTTTGGTATAAAAAAAATGACAGCAACTGATTTTTAATGCTGATAGCAAATCAATTGCAATACCAGAGATTAATTCCGAAATTAATGATATATTTGAAAGTAGAGAAAATAGTAACCTATAGACTGCTGCATTAATGTAGCCTCAATATTTATTGTCAAAATAAAATCGATAATAAATATATTGCTTTTAGAAATTTTATGAGAATTATCTAGAAGAATTAAAAGTATAAGTTAGGGATTTATAAGTTTAAATTAAATAATTATAAGTTAAAGTTATTTAATATTTATTAAATTTTTTTATTAGGAAAATATTTTAAAACATATGTAAAAAAAACTATTTTTAACAATTTTATGTTTGCCATCCCTGAATTGTAATAGATTTTAAATCCCCTGGTCCTAACAAGGATTCATAAAGGCAGTTGAGCAGTTGACAAAAAACAAGTTCTTTGAACTAGTTTCACTTCAACAAGAAAATGTAAATTCGAGAATTAAATTATTTTGTGAAACTTTTTGACTCTAATGAAAAACGATATACAGGGTGAGGTGAAAAAACTGCAACAAAGTAAAACGCCATAATTTTTTCATTTATTTTTTAAATTTTATTGAATGAAAGCAAAAATTTTCGGAAATAGCATCAAATTTTAGAATAAGTTTAGATTGGTTCGAATTGGTCACCTTTGCCACGAATTATGGCCTTCAAACGGCCAATGAAACCGTCACACGCTGCCCGAATGTTGCTCTGCGGTATTTTGGCCCATTCCCGGCGAAGCGCTTGCTCGAGGTGATCGCCACTTTGGTATTTTTTAGTGCCAACCTTGCTTTCCAAAATACTCCAGACACAATAGTCCAACGGATTGGTATCCGGAGATTTTGCTGGCCATTGTGCGCTGGAAAGGAAGCGAGGAACCTCATTTTGTAACCATTCTTGGGTGGCGCGTGCTGAGTGCGATGGTGCTGAGTCCTGTTGGAATATCCAAGTTCTGCGGCCAAAATGTTTGCATGCCCAAGGCTTCACGATTCTTTTTAATAAATGAAAATTCACACTAAGAGATTCTCCACTTGAATAAACAGTTGTATGTAATTTTTTTGAAATAAATCGGTAATCTAGAAAAAATTTAATTTTTATAAAAAAAATAATTTTACAAAAACTCAAAACTTTGCAATTTCTCCAGAGCAGCGCTATTTTTTAAAAATACGGAAATATCTAGGCTTAAAATATCGCTGGCAATATTTAAAGTTGTCTGTTTTTGCAAAAGTGTAATTTTTTCCAAAACAAGCGCTTTTTTTAAATATTTCAAAATATATTATTATTTATATTTATTCATTTTTGATGCTTTTTTCAAATGAAAACGTTCAAATTTTCTTAAATAAAAAACACAGTCCAACAAACTTTTTTTCAAATTTATTTCAGTAAAAGAAGCAAAATTTTAAGTTGGCATCACTGCTTTATTTGACAGCGCCTTTGAAGCCTAATTGTTTCTGTTTGCTTAGTTTTTTATGACATTTAATTACAGATAGAATTACAGCAGTTTCTACTCTCCTTAGTGGTTTTCATATATTTTGCGAGTGATGCCATATGGCAGAAACAGATAATTACTAAATCGTTAAATTGTTAGTGGAAAGGAATGCAATTGCCGGTAAATCTTGATATTTATGAATGAAGCACAAATAGATATTGATATTCAGTTTAAGAGATTTTTTTTTATATTGAAATAAAAAATGGCAACAACAACAAAAACGGCATTTTGTCATTAGAATTAAATTAATTGTTACAATAATTATTATTGCACTAGTAATTAGATTATTTTAAAAATTAATTTATAAATACATTATGCCTCGATATAAAAATTTAGACACAAACATAATTTTTAATAAAAATGTTTATAGTTTAGAAAACTTAACGTTCTCAACGGTAACACTGGTCACTATGTGTATGAATAAATAACTTTTGTTACAACTCATACTTTCAATTTATCATCATCATCAGCTATACTTATTGGGCCTGAGCCTTTTCCTGTTTCTATGCTTGTTTGCTACATAAACTCGTACTCATGTATGGTTTGCCGGTTTACAGTTCCGTTGACGTTGAACTTGTAACGTCTTTAAAATGTTTGCTTCACAAGAAGCATTCATTCATTAATTCAGCCGAACTCCAACTCCAACTCACACCCCCACTTTTTATTAGGTTATACCTTGTCTACTCAAGTACTTTTGCTGCCTTCTGTTATCTTTTTATGTGCTCCGTATTCTTTTGTTTTTTTGTCGCTGTTCATATGGAAGTGTTTACAGTCTTGGATTTTCGCTCCATATGGCCCATAAAAAAGGTTCAATATGAGTGATTTGCACTTGAACCTGTTGGCGTGGGGAGAAGTTATAGCTGATGCGTATGACTAACTTTCTATGTATGCATTTTTATTACTCATGCTTAAACGTCAAGGGTAGTGGTAATTTATTCAGGCAGTGAAATCGCCCTGAAACATTAATGTACGTACAGGAGTGTGCATGGTGGTATGCGTTATCACTGTTCTTGTTAACATTACAAGATCCATTTCACTTTTCGTTTGGCTCATGTTAAAAAATTTAATTTTGTAAAAAGTAAATTGCTGTTGCTACAAATACTGTTTTTATAATGACAATTGTATAAGAATGTCTACAAGTCTTGAACTTTGTTTTCCAGTCAGCGTTGCCGTTGTGGCAACATATCCCTACAGTTTTTTAGAAAATCAATTTTTTAGGCCATGTACTTAATTCACTATCCCCAACAATTGCACGGAAATTTAATGTGATTCGAGTCTATTTTAACCTACTTGTAGCTGCCACACTATTATACAAGCATGAAACAAACTATTTTTTCGTTTTGTTACTTAAACAAAATGCAACTCTGATGGCATAGGAATAAACATTTTATGAAAACATGCATTAAGTTCTGCAAATCATACAACTTGTCAAACAAAGTCTGCCACACATTTGCATATTTAGTATCCACCATCTTACATTTCCAACTGGCATGTCATATTTAACAAGTCGTAAGTTTGTATGGAGTAGTGAATAATGGACTAAAGTGGCTCTTTTTTAAAATGTTGAAACGATAACTCTGTTTTCAGTTAATTAAGAAATGGAACTCTATAGTAGCTGTTAGTTGAAATGACGTATTTATTTATCCTTTCTGAAAGCCCATACATATGTATGTATAGAAATATTAAATACTATATATATGCACAGTGGCAACAAAAGCTAAAATAATGGCAGGAATGACACTGAGAATTCCGGAAATAATTACAAACAAGAACAGGACGTCTACTGATATTACTAATATCATTTACTAAGATGGGCAGTTGTTGGTAACAAGAGAAAAGAGTGTAAGTAAGTCTCACACATTTCATAACATACTTTTAGGGGCACTATACATTGGTTCACATTTATTACCATGCAAAAATGAGGTCATGTTGGCAGACATCACAACTCAGTTTGATAAGTGAATTGGAAAAACTAAATGTATCGACAGTATATGATGTTGTTTAACCGTTTTTCCTCCGCGTCTCTCTCGCCTAAAAATTGCACTTTTAAAATTAAAGCACATAGTGTGTGAATACACATAAACTCTAGAATAGAACCTACTCTGAAATAATACACCTCTGAAAAAATGTTACCAGATTGTCTATATGAGTAGTCTATATTTTAGTCAATTCATTTAAAAAATTCTCGTATTATCAGGAAAAAAGTAAAAAAACATAATTAAGTGGAACTCTCCCTAATATTTCGCTGCAAATATCAGCTAAATAAAATAGACCAGAAGAACACATTGCATGAGCTGTAATAAAATTCAAAATGAATGATTTACATGGACTCATACATATGTATGTTCCGATATCATGCACGTGAACACAAGCAGAATGTCACATGCTTGATAAATGTATTGCCCGCTTCATGTACTTTGAAATTCTTTTGAATTTTCTGAATCCGAATTGTCATAATAAAACATTTTTTCTCTTAAGTTCGACTCCATAACACAAGAAAAGAAGCTGCAGCTAAAAAAAGAATGAGGTGTATATGTTACATCTGGAAAAATGATAACGGAATTAACAAAGAACGTAATGGTACTCACACGCAGCCAAATACAGTGTATGCCGTTATTATTGTTATCAGTATTTTTAATATGACAACAAAAAATTATTTTGCAGCATAGGAAAATTATAGTAATATAAAATTTTTAAAAATGCATGCATATACATATATATTGAAATATAATTTTCAAGTAATGCAGTCATTGTTGTTATGAGCATTTTTTATACGATCACAAACTACTTATGTTAATAGCAGCAACAAATATTTTATGGTACAGAAAAACTGTGTTAACATAAAATGTTCAGAAAGAAAATTTTTTTGTTATGCCGTCATTGCTGTTATGAGTATTTTTTATACGAACACAAACAAGTTATGTTAATGGCATTAACAAATATTTTATAGTCCAAGAAAACTGTGTTAACATAAAATTTTCAGAAAGAAAAACTTTTTGTTGTGCCGTCATTGTTGTTAGGAGTATTTTTTATACGACCACAAACAAGTTATATTAATACCAGCAACAAATACTTTATTGTACACGAAAACTGTGTTGACATAAAAGATTCAGAAAGAAAAACTTTTTGTTACGCCGTCATTTTTGTTAGGAGTATTTTTTATATGACCACAAATAAGTTACGTTAATCCCAGCAACAAATATTATATGGTACAGAAAAACTGTGTTAACATAAAAGGTTCAGAAAGAAAAACTTTTTGTTATGCCGTCATTGCTGTTATGAGTATTTTTTATACGAACACAAACAAGTTATGTTAATGGCATTAACAAATATTTTATAGTCCAAGAAAACTGTGTTAACATAAAATTTTCAGAAATAAAACCTAAAAATTATGCCGTCATTGTTGTTATGAGTATTTTTTATATGACCACAAACAAGTTATAATAATACCAGCAACAAATACTTTATTGTACACGAAAACTGTGTTGACATAAAAGATTCAGAAAGAAAAACTTTTTGTTATGCCGTCATTGTTGTTAGGAGTATTTTTTATATGACCACAAACAAGTTACGTTAATCCCAGCAACAAATATTTTTTATAGTGCAGGAAAACCGTGTTAACATAAAATTTTCAGAAAGAAATGTATACATGAATACTGTAATATAATATTTATAGCACTGTACTTTTAATTTGACTATACTTACACTTCCACTCATAGCAAGAGAAGGGGAGACAAAACTCCATATTTCATTCACAACGAAATTTAACTATAAGCCACCAAGGAATATTAGTACATACAAACGCACGGATATTTCTTTAATGGCACACACATGCTCGCTTTCATATCCATAATTTATTTGTTCATAACGGTTGGAACACTTTACGTCTCTCATATTCTTAGTGATGAGATTTTTCCTCTTTTTATGATTAACAATTATTACAAGTTAAGTTTCTCTTGATTACAGAGTCCTTGCCTGACATTTGAAATTATCTACATTTTAGCTGTAACGACTATTTGCTTTTTTTTTGTGTCCTTATAGGAGAATGCGAGACAAAGATGAATGGAAATATAAGATGACTTAACATATAAAAGAAGGCAATACTCTTAATGAAGAGCTTTAATTAAATTGTAAGTTTTATTAAATTGTGGCCTTATTTTCTTTAGAGTATTTCTTTCGGTAATTGATATGAAGATAATAAAAGGAATGTCTACTCTACATTTATGTCCTTAAGGAAATTGTGGTGGCATTTTATTTCCATGTTTAAAAAGGGCTGCACAATAAAATTATAAATATTACCTCCTCTTTAATTTAAAATTTGACAATGCAGTCTAATGAAATTGTACATTTAACAAAAGTGTGAGTGTACTCGTCTCTTTAAATAGTGAGCTTTATTAAATGATAAACATTTTCTGAAATATAATTTGTGAAGTAATAAAATTTAAATGTTTAGCAGCAGGCAATATGAAGACTTCAAAGATGCCCAATTTTCCTTATAAGGTTTTATATTCCGTACAACTCATCAACTCACTTACTTAATTTGAAGGGGAACAGAGCTGGCAACACAGTTATGTCGTAGGAAGATCGATTTGGTTTGATTTTGCGAAAATGTTGGGCAGCACGCTGTACCTCTCTTAAAACAGCTGATCAGCTGTTGGCTAAATTTTCGTTTATCAGTCATATGGCTGATGACAATTCACAGCTGATAAATAATGTTACCCGAAAGATTTTTAAGAGGGAAAAGTAGTTCGCCCAATTCATTTCTCTCATTTTCAGAGAGGAAGAGAGGGGCACTTTTTTTTTAAATAAATGTTTTGATATGTATTTGGGAAATTTTTCCCGCCAAATTTATATCCGTATAGAATTCTTATATAATAAAAAATAACTAAATGGCATTGAGAAGTTAAATAAATGTTATATTATCTGACTTGAGTTCAAATCCATCTGTGCTTAATAATAAGTTCAATTTATCAGAAGGCAATATGCATCTGCCACACGTCACCCACCGGCAAATGAATTCATCTTCCATGTTTAAAACTATGAATTGCATAGCAGAAAGAATATTCATATATCATTAGAACATTCCTATCGCAGTTAATGTTTAGAAAATAAACATGATACTCCGTTTTAATATGAAGCCATCGATATGGATTAAGTCTTGTAATACTCGTATGTGTTGCAGATGAATGAAAATTTTCATTTAGAACCGATTCGGTTTTAAAGTGTTTTAATTGACTTAAAGTGATGTAAATGTTCCAGCAATTTTTAGAGCGCCTACAAGTGCAAAGTCGCTCAAACATATGGCAATTGCAAAGAGTTGTCTTCTTTGGCAGTTTATTTCGCAAGTAACCATCTGTTTTCCTCAATTCACTTTTAAAAGTGCTTCCAAAAACTACCTGCACTCTGCATAATTTTACAAAATCTTTTCATTTAGTCATTCGTAACAATCGATGATATTAAAACGCCTTGTGTGAATCATACTAAATGTAGCTTCAAATATTCAAATAAGAGAGATAAAAGGCGAAAGCCGTAGGGAGGAATATAAAAACCGAAACGACTGTATTTTTATTCTCATGAATAAGAATAAAAGGTAATAACAAAAATAGAAATTAATCAATTGGCAACACTGCAACCACGTACGCATTGCGACAACGCCAATTGTAATAAAGGTGGTTTTCTTAAGAGCGACTGCTAATCAGATCTCTTAGAGTTTATTTTTTTTAAACTAAAAAAATTATCCACGAAAAGGATACATGCCCAAAATTAGACTATAGAAAATTCAGAGTGTGAATCGCCTGTAAGTATTCACAAATAACCAGCCAGAAATAGATATGAGTTTTCTTGACGGAAATGTTGAGTAAATAAAAAAAGAGAAGAGCATAAAACTTCGTTCTCTCGTAAGCTTATGTATTTCATATAATTCTCATACAGTTATTGGGTTCTCAGTGGGATTTCATGATAGTTTTTAACCACACATACCTTCTGTGGATGATTAAAAATAGGAAAATTTTTCAGAATTAAATCTGAGAATATGGGTAGACATTTGAAGAGACATTCCCTTTTTGCGTATGATACTCACATGTTGAAATATTAGGTAACAAATAAAACTGGTTTATCTCTTCTAGGCTCTACAAAATGTACAGCGTCTCCACAGGAGTTGAACTTGCGGCAACAGTTTTAATAAGTCTGCTTACCATGCAATTAATAGTCAACCCTCGTACTCATATCAAACTTTCAAGTCCCGAAAGCGGCTATGAGACAATGCAGTCAAAGTTATCGCTGTGCCAGAAGCCTCGTTAAAGGGGTAAGATTAGCAATGAACGCTTCACATATTATTTCTAATATAAGCTGAACAGGAACTCCTGCTATTGAGCGTATGTGCATTTAAGTATGGATAATTTTGCCAGATGTGTGCACATTTTAAAGGTGGACAACAATTTTTTATTTCGTTTTTAATTTGTCATCTGTTTTCAGTTCTTTCGCTTAAACAGTTTAATAGTCACCATTCGAAGCCCGTAGAAAAGCGTGAACTGTTTTAACAATATTAAATAAAAAAAAAAAACCAAATCAAAGAATTCGAGGAAAAAATAGTCATACAAACAAGAAAATACTTGTTCGCGAATACATTCAGACAATCAAAAATCAAATTGAAATGCATTTAAATACAACCAACCACTGAGCGCAGACATGAAAATAAATCATCGTTAATACCAATAAACAATTGAAAAATTGAAATCAATATGATGAAAACAATAAAATGCAAACTTTTAAAATTCAATTGATTTCACAAATACAAGCAATTCAATCACTTCAACGAGAGTCATTCAGTCCAGCAGCGAAAGTTGCGTTCAGACGGGGCAAATGCTGCCAAAGAAATAAAAGAAAATATGAATTTGTTAGAAAAACGATGGGAATAACAACTAGCGACCACTGTCAAGGAGAAGCAGATCGTCCAAGAGAGTGACCTTTAAGAGCGGTTGTTGGCAGTCCTCTCAAGGGCATGTTTCACTATCCTAGACAGTCATACGATTCATTCACAAGAAAATCAGATAGCGATACTGTAGAAAATCCCATAAAAATGGCGTTGCTTGTGCCATACTATCGAACCAAAAACGATTTAAAATATTTTTTATTTGCTGATTGCAGTAAAAACAACTCTGGCAACATCAAAACTTTCATTTTATAAAAAATTTCATAAACTTTTGCTGGTCATAAAAAGCTACAATTTTTAGTCAAGTAGTGCTACTGCCATTTTTAACAAATCGTACGACTGTGTTGGGTAGTGAAGCATGAGCTTTAAGAAAACTAGCTCTTTTACGGTTGGTGATGGCATTGCCAATGATAAGAAAAGATATTAGAAACAAATCTTAATAACGAGCAAAGCCAACTAAAGTCTACGTAGAAACTAAATATGTTACTAAAGGTCGAGGTGTACAAACCATTCGCCGCAACAATTGCATAGCAAATGTTGCAATAAAAGCTCAAAGGTAAATAAAAGAGCTAAAACAAAAAAAAAAAAAAAACACTGAATAAAAGTGTAACACAAAAACAGCTGACGGCTCTTAAAGTACTTGATTTACATCGTAAATTAAAAGTTATCCCTCTTCAGGACATTCCTGGACGAAGAAGTTCTAATTGGATGGCTTTATTGTATTTGCTTTTCTATTAGACATGTCATGTCGTTAAGCCGTTATCGTCAATACAACTTAAGATCCATTGAAATCCATGGCTTGAAGACTTCATAGCAATGTGTAAACGAGAGCATCGTGTCAGAGTTTGTTAAAACGTTACCTTAAATGCCAATACCAATATTTGACCAATCGTATGAATATGTAGAATAGTGAATTATCCATTCCTCTCAGCCATGATATGATTTAAACATTTTTTAGGTACCAATTTTTACAACTCTGTATACTCTCTGATGTCTGCTTAAGATCGAATAAACTGAATAATTCCCACTATTTGCGTAGCCAAATTCTCTCAATTAAAGTTTGTTGCTTATGAGTGATCCTATTCCTATTTTGAAACTTGTAGAGTCATATCTTTCATCTCTGTCATCAAATATTTGCCTAGTCTGACCTTTCTTACTCTAAAGCAATCACTCTGCCTGCAGTACACGAATTTCACTAGAACTTGTCATCGTTGCCTTTTAGTTTAAGTTCATTTTTTTTATTTTTTAAATGCGTCTGACGCGAAAAAAAATATTTAAGGGCTTAAAAATAAAATCAAAAAAAGGATTTTGGGAGGGAGGGTGTGAGTTTTGATTTTGATTTTATTCACTCTGTTTTATTGTATTCTGCGGCCTTTTTGCTAACAGTTGTATGGTATTTAAAGCACTAGACGGCAGCGAGAGGATTTACATAAATTTGAGCAAAACTTCTTACAATTTGTGAATATTAAATTGCAGTTTTTTTTTTAAATTTAAGATTTGGGAAAAGGAACTATTCATTATTTAAATTCAAGGTAGAAAAATCACTCGGATTGTTTGGCTGGCAGCAGGACTTTTCAGTACCAGCGTTTCTAAAGGGGTTGTTTAAGGATTTACCAGTGAGTGGATTGATTCTATTCTTTTTTCTTTTTGTTTGGCTTTGTTCACATTTAAAAACTTTACACAAATAGAAATGAAAAATTATGATTAAATATTTAATTTTGGGCATTAGTTTGGCAAAAGAATGAAATATGAGTGTTAAAGGTTTCATTGGATGGTTGAAGAAATGCTTGTTGTATCGCTGGGGCATCAGTTATTTTGTTATGGCGAAAGTAGTAACAAATTTTTACGAGCTTAAGAAAAAGAAATTTCGCAAACACAATAATTTTCCATGATACCGTTGAGGAGATGGCTTGACACAGTGAAACGGCTCAAAATAGGTGATGAGAATAAGTTCTTTCAATGTCAAAGAGATTAACCATTAAATTTATAAAGTGGATTTAATTTACAGAGCTGATATTGAGAGTATCTGAAGACCATACAATGTTTTTCACTGGCATACATTGTCATATAATTGAAATTAGTTGCGTAGCTGTTAGAGGTTGGCCACCTCGTATCTTAAGAAAATATTAAAAAGAATTTTTTTCTTTTCCTTATCTAAATCGCACTGAAATCTCCAAAAGGGATGCCCAGGAGAATATTAACTGGTACAATATTTGATAAAGTAACAAATAATATTTTTCCCTCAAAAAGCAGAATTCCAATGCCTAATTTTTTTAGAAAACCACTAGACTAAAGTTTTAGTATTAACTGGCAACATTAATTGATTTTAAATTCCACAGAGTTGCTCTTATAGAAAAATAGATTTTAAGAGACCTTTTGATATATTGTTGCAACGATTGAGTAGCGAAGACATTATGCAAATTTGGACAGGAAAATATTTTCATAGGCAATGTTGCCGCCAAAAGCGAATTAAAGGTCAACAAAACGCATCGCGGAATACCAAACATAAAAAGGCAGGCCTCTTCCTCAGCCGCGATAAATTACCAAACCACATGTTTCCCTTGCAAATTTTTCTGCGTCTAAATGCGGTCTAACCAAACTAAACAAAGGAGGAAAAAGAACAAATAGGCTCTTCTCTTCCATAGACCTAGTATAATACCAAAGTAAATGTTTCGCTTGCATTTTTTTTTGTGTGTCTAAATGCGGTCTAAACAAATCTAAGCAATGAAGAAAGTATTAACTACCTAAAAAATGCAGCTCTGTTTCGCAGATGCAATAGACATATACTACACCAGTAAAACTTTCAATTGCATTCTTTTTGTGTCCAAATGCACTCGAACAAGGTTAAGAAACAAAAAAGGATTTCTTGTTTAGCAAAAAACAAAACAACGAGCGTAATAGCGACTAATTTGGTAGCAGAGGCGGTGCAACACTGATCGATCTTCTCCGCACACATCCAGTAACAGGCATTACCCTTAGTGATGATCTTAGAAAAAATAATTTCTTTAAGCTAACATTAATTAATGTTAAATTTATTCGTTATCCTTACAACTACTTCCTACCCTACTCCTAGATATCACAGATTTATTCTGAAATCCGGTACGTGATGGCTTCTGGTCCCAGCAATCTCCAGACTTTTTGTACTGGCTGTAAAAGCTCCCAGAGATACAGTCCACCTGGATTAGTCCACAATCTTTTAGCGACACTTTGCCATGCCCCAAAATTCTCATTTGAATTATTCCATTTTTTTTTTAAGGACAGTCCTTTTAGATTTTTTTGTTTTATTTTTTTAAATGTAGAAACATTTTGTTAGAAGTATTAAAAAAGCTCCGTTAGTAAATACATATTTTCATTTGACAGCAGAGTAGCTCAAGTAAATTTACCAGGCCAGACACATGGCAAAATTCATGACAATGTGCCCCTCAAATGCAACATTGTGTTATCAAATTGAATTAATAAACTTAAACACACTTTTAAGTGCTGTTTATGTTTTTTTTACTTCTCGCCCAGAAAGCAGCGAAACTACTTCGTCCTTAATCCAATAATAAAAAAAAATTATTGTAAGAAACGCAGAGTCTCTCACTATTAAGTTGTAATCATAAATAACTACTTGACACGCCATTTAACAAAATGTTTTCTAGCAGCAACAAATCCTTAAGGGTGTTTCATACAAAACTCGAGAAACAAAAACTACCCTCCGATCCCTTTGCAACAGCCAAAAGCAGCAAATGTATTAACATAAACGAGTATATGAGTGCGAACATGCAACAAACATTATATCCTTTCCGCTGCTTATGCATGTGTGTGAGAGGTGTGTGCGAGTGTGCCTCAAAGCCGGCATGTTTGTGTGTGTTTTGAGTAATAAAGACCTGGTTGTTTAATCCTGTTATGATTTCTACGTTGGAAGGTGTTGAATATGCAACCAGCCACGTACATAAAAAACTTTTATATTGTTTGTTAAATTTTTTTTTTAGTTTATTATTCCCCTATTGACTATTCACACTTTCATATCGGAATATTTACTTTGTATTATAACAAGGACGACGACTTCGATTAAATGTTGGCTGGTTGGTGCTGCGATAAGCGAATGCAACAATACTTATTGTGCGCTGAAAGCCACCCAAAAATACCAAACAAGAAAAAAAACCAAAAAAAAAGGTTCAACAATTAGAAATTTGATCGCCAGTAAAAGATTACATTAGAATTTATAGCAGCTCCGCTAAATGTCTTTCCACTTCGTGTTATAGAAACCGCCTTTGAAGTTAAACTTCTTAAAATTTCATATCACCTACAAAAAAGCAATTTTTTTAAGAAGATCATAAATCATAACAATTACGCCGGCTAAATAGTGTTTAATCTCTTCAGTACATGCCAAACACCCTGTAGACGTGGGCTTGAGAAGTTTGAGGTTTCGAAATAATTTATTAAAGGCTTTTACACATTTCAAAACTACACCTGCCATTTACGGTTCACAGATCCTTTGGACTTGCGAACAACGAAAATCTTAGCGCTCCTTAACTTTATCTACTACTTGGACGCATTTCAAAACTACAGCTGCCAATTACGGTTCACAGATCCTTTGGACTTGCGAACAACGAAAATCTTAGCGCTCCTTAAGTTTATCTACTACTTGGACGCATTTCAAAACTACAGGTGCCAATCACGGTTGGCAGGTCCTTTTTACTTGTGAACAAGTGTAGTCTCCACTAAACGAAGATCTTAGCGCTCCTTAAGTTTATCTACTACTTGGACGTATTTCAAAACTAGCGCTCCTTAAGTTTATCTACTACTTGCACGCATTTCAAAACTACAGCTGCCAATCACGGTTCACAGATCCTTTGGACTTGCAAAGAACGAAAATCTTAGCGCTCCTGAAGTTTATCTACTACTTGGACGCATTTCAAAACCAATCACGGTTGGCAGGTCCTTTTTACTTGTGAACAAGTGTAGTCTCCACTAAACTAAGATCTTAGCGCTCCTTAAGTTCATCTAGTACTTTTGGGAATATAATAAAAGACCTCACGTATTGTTACCTTTATGTTGAAAGAGCCGTAATAGCGTGAAGGACATAAAGGACAGCAGAGCCAAATCAAGGATGTGACTAAAAGGATCAACGATTGTCAATGGAAGAGTGTAGTGATAGACTGCTTGTTGAAGAGTTACATGGCCACACGCAATTCTAGATGAGGTAGAGAGTAAAAAAATCAGAAAGGGGTTTTCCTTTGGGAGCTCAAAAATCGGATACGATTACTTTCACATAAAAAAATATCAATACCAGAACTAACTAATTGGAATGAGTGTTGCTGTTAAAAGTATTGTTTAACTGGCCACTATTCTACAAAGTTCGAACCAGCAGATGGTCTGAAGTGTTACCTCTACGCTTTGTAGATTATAGTGTATAGAAGGAGAATGAATAAACGAGAATCTTAGATGGCAGGCCAGAAATATATCCATCGAAAGGCTCAATGGAAAATTAACGATAATTTAACGATTAGAACTCTCGCATTGCCTTTAGAATAATAAATATAGTCTCTACAGGTGTTTGAGTGAAGGCGGCGCAGTTTTCCAAATTATGAGTTGTCGAAACAAGTAAATAAATTAAAGCATGCCAAGTATCGACTGCCACTATGGTAAAATACTAATTGTCGATAATAATTGTCGATACTAATTGCCGATAAACTTTGTCAATACTATTTGCCATCTATCTAATTTAAGCTTAAATATTAAATATTAAATATTAAGAGAATTAAAAAAAAAAATTCTTTTTATTTCTTAATTTAATTATTATTTAACAAAACGAATATAATTATTACCGATATATCAATATATAAGCAGCCTAACTAAATGTAAGATACTTGGATAATTATATACATATATATGCTTAAAATATGTAGTATATTAGCACTTATTTAATCGTTAAATCATTGTCATAACGACATCGAAAGCAAAATAATAATTGCTGCAATTAAACGATAGCGATTTTAGTCTATAGCAAAGACGTTCAGATATCGTTATATTTATTTTAATGTTGCGATAATCGCAGTAAAGATGTGTATGTTATATTGCAGAATAACGTCCTGCCGCATATAAAGTCTATAACTTTTAAAGAATTTTATAAATAGCAATGAGTTTCCTATAGAGAAAGTTAAAAAAAAATAATATTAACAATAAAAATAGTTAACGACAGCTAATATCGTTAAACTATATACATGGAGATTTATAAAATTTCATTAAATATATTGCAATGATGCGATAAGGGGAATAAGTGTCAGCATATTGAGCTGCTGAATAGCGTACTTTCCCAGTTAAAGTTATTATTTTTCAACAAAAATATAATAACAATATATATAATAATTAACGACAGCAAATACTGTTAAACTGCTACTATGTAGCAAACTTTATAGGCTTCCGTTATATATGTGTGTGTGTTATTATGACGACGTGGTGATCGGTGATATGCCTTGCTATAGAATGACGTACTGAATGAGGTTTTCAAATACTGACGAGGCTTAGTTTTCAGTTTCCTATACGAGGGCTGTTACACAAATAATGGTAATAACAGCTCTTTATTTATGTTAGACTCATCATAGGCCTTCCAATATTTTAATAATACTTTTTTTTATTTGTTAAGCCAAATATTCTAATACGTTTTCCGTAACAAGCGGAATATACAGTGGCGTAGACAAAATAAACACTAAACCCTGTCGATAATTTAATAATTCTTCAAAGCAGTACAAGATACGCCCACTAATTTATGGAAAGCTTTTGCAAGTTTAAATAAACATAAACTTTGTAAGTAATATTTATGTAGGCTCTGCGAAAATGCTACCCAACGGGTTTTCTGTATATGGTAACCAAGTACAATTAATCGTAGTACTCGTAAATTATATTTTTGGAATATAAAAAAACTTTTTTTTGGAATTTTTATTGCTAAATATTTTAAATTCGTAAAAAGTTGTTAATTAACCACAAATTTTCATTTGTTAATAAAATTAATTGCCATTCATTTTTCGCTTTTTTGCACCTTTTGCATTTCAGCGAAATAAGTTCATAAGAAATCACATTAAAAGCAATTTTATACGCACAATTACCATTTTAAGCGACTAACTAAATGGACAACTGGCGAAATAAATATGACTTTAAGTGTTACGAATATTAAAAGACTTAAAGGAAAATATTTGGAAAACTTTTGCCGTTTTGTTACCAATTTAGTTCTTTTTTTTTATCTATTTTGTTTTTCGCAATAAAAATTGACTAAAACCGGCAGAATTTATAGTTGAGTCACAAACTAATGACTCCAGCTAAGTTTATGTGTCTGGCAAAATATTTCGATAAATTTTCTTCCCATTCATACGAAGAAGTACAAAAACAAAATTGTTGAACAATTGTGTGAAAACTTTAGCATGAACATAAAATGAAAATTCAAAAGGAAAATATTTCGATACAATATAATGCTCCGATGGAGAGCAACAAACTTGAAGAGAAGAAGTCATTTTCTGCTGCAACGTATTGAAAACTATTCTCGGTTTGTTTTGGAAACAGGCGTTTGAAGCGGTTGCATCTTTTCAAAAATAACTCCAGGCGAAATGAAAGGATAATTAATTAAATATCATTATAAAGAGAAATTTTATTCCTTAGGCGACGCTTTTAAGCGTCTACCAAACAAAACGAACTTCCTTTGCAACCCCGCTTAAGATATCAGGGCCGGCAAACCTCCTGCAACTGTTGTCAATATTACAAGGATAAATATTTATCTTAAGGGAACGCATCTAAGCATGTACAATACGAACCGAACTTCCTTTGCAACTCCGGTTAACATATCAGGGCCGGCAAACATCCTACAAATGTTATTAATACTACAAAGATAAATATTATTCTTAAGCCGATGTTTCTAAGCATGTACAACATGAATCGAACTTCGTTTGCAAGCCTTGTGAACATATCAGGGGCGGCAAACCTCCTACAACTGTTGTCAATATTACTACGAGAAATATGATTTTATAGGCGGCGCTTCTAAGCGTCTTCAATACGAACTGAACTTCCTTTGCAACTCCGGTTAACATATCAGGGCCGGCAAACCTCCTACAACTGCTGTTAATACTACAAGGATAAATATTATTCTTAAGCCGATGTTTCTAAGCATGTACAACATGAATCGAACTTCGTTTGCAAGCCTTGTGAACATATCAGGGGCGGCAAACCTCCTACAACTGTTGTCAATATTACTACGAGAAATATGATTTTATAGGCGGCGCTTCTAAGCGTCTTCAATACGAACTAAACTTCTTTTGCAATCCCGCCTAACATATCAGGGCCAGCAGACTTCCTACAACTGTTATTAATATTACAAGGAAGAACATTATTCTTAAGGGAACGCATCTAAACATGTACAGCACGAACCGAATTCCCTTTGCAAGTCTTGTAAATATATCAGGGGCGACAAACCCCTTACAACTATTGTTAATATTACAAGGAGAAATATTATTTTATGGGCGACGCTTCTAAGCGTCTTCAATACGAACTGAACTTCTTTTGCAATCCCGGCTAACATATCAGGGCCGGCAAACCTTCTACAACTGCTATTAATACTACAAGGATAAATATTATTCTTAAGGCGATGTTTCTAAGCATGTACAACATGAATCGAACTTCGTTTGCAAGCCTTATAAGCATATCAGGGGCGACAAACCCCTTACAACTCTGGGTAATATTACTAGGAGACATATTATTTTATAGGCAACGCTTCTTAGCGTCTACAACACGAAGAGAATTTCTTTTGCAACACCGCTTAACATATCAGGGCCGGCAAACCTCCTACAACTGTTCTTAATACTAATACTACAAGGATAAATATTATTCTCAAGGCGATGCTTCTAAGCATAAGTTGCATTACCATTTAAGAACACGGGAATACATTCATTCAATTCTCTGCTGGCTCTGCATACTTAGTTTATGCTTATATCTTGATTCAGAGTAATCGGAACTGTAAGAGTGGAAGCTCATTATTATTGGTGATTAATGACGGCAACAATCAACCGGGTCTATAAGCTTGCATTTTGTTAGTGGAACTCGCTGCCATGTGATGCCCCGCGCATTAACAACAAAAACAAGCACTTAAAAAAAAGAGCTACAAAGTTCGCAAAGAATCACACAACCGACAACTCTGACTTGATGGCAATGATGATGCTTTGCCTCGGAGTCAATGCATAAAAAAGGAGCCATTTAATGGTTCATTAAATTGTTGTGATATTTATTTTTATGAATTTCTGCTTTTGCTTTGCCGTCTTTTTGTTGCAAATTTTATGGCACGTGTGAAGATGTTTCGGTGTGTGTGTGTGTGTGCGTGTGTGTGTGTGTGTGTGTTCATGCGTTGAGAAAAGGAGCCAAGGAAATGATTACAAAACGAAGCCACACAAAATGCAGTTTCTTCTTTTTTGGCCAATAAAATTTCCACTTGTTCTATAAGTACCAGCAGTAGCAAAATAATAAAAAGATATCTCGCATTTTACAAGTGCGGCGACTGACTACTGATTGCATTCAAGCACTGATTGCACTACACAAGTGCAGATAAAACAATGAATTTTTATGATTTTTCTCAACCAATTCATTTTAATTTTAAAGTGGGTGAGAAAATAACAATAAAGTTTATCTGAGCAGCCATCACATAAAATATTATAATTAGTTTGAATCATTAAAAAAAAACATGACCCTCTAAAATCATCAATAGCAGTTTATGCGTTTTCCCTGTTAGGCGTCAGAACCAGCCGTAACGAGCAACCGCAGAGTAATAACGATACAGATTTCTTGAAAGTAGAAATAAATAAAACATACCGCATACAAACTACACATGATGACTATCAGCCAGTTATTTTGTTTTAAGATTAAAATCAATAAAATGTGTTTTATTGCCATGGAAATGACATGCATAAATTTCCCCGAGCGTAAAATCTTTGGCGATGATTATGTATGTATGTATGTGTGCGCGTAGGTCGTCATAACAAAAATAATAATCATAAAAAATTTGTAATTTATAGTTTTAGATCAGATTGTCCAACAGTAGAATAAATAACATATGCAGCTGCAATATGAAATTAATTCTATCTGTAAAACAAGAGGAAGACTTAACAAGATTAGGAATAGGAAATGGTAAATACCAAGTTTGGTTGAACTCTTTTAATAGCTAATAAATTGCACATTGCTGGCAGGCATTGTTTTGATATACTACAAATCGCAATGATTCGCTGTGCTTTACTTTCCATAGAAGTAACAAGTGTATTTCTATTGGAGCTGAAAATCTCTAAAAAGTCAACACTGTTTTTATGATGTTTCAAATCAATGCCAAACTTTGCTACAGAGAAAGATTTTCGGTTGGAAATTCTAGACTGTCAAATAACTTTTGGATTTGAGGGATGGCGAAAGCTGAATACTCTCATTTATGAACTCCTTCTCTTCAAAAAAGCTCTTTCCAAAAGCACACATATTTATTACCGCCAAGGCACTCCACAAACAGTAGCAAAATATTCTACTGCTCGCTATCACCGTGTAGGATTTTTTTTCTAAAATAAATTAGAGCTGCACTTTTGATGTTTACAATCGATTAAATTTTCGATTTTCGAAAATTGGAACAGAATATTGTTTTTCGGAATTTCTCTGAATTTTTGCAAGATCAAAAGTTAGTTTTTAAAACGTCATTTAAGCCAAATGTATTTATCGATTAATATATATAATCGACATTTTACTCTCTCAACATGCCAATAAGCAGAGTTGAATTTGTTCCGACAGCTGAGAGCTGTTGCATCACTAGTTATGAAACGTGAATAACATCGGTTTCAGTTTTTGTCGAATAGGATTTACAATTTGTAAATATGAGCCATTTTTATTATATTGCTATTATTTATAAACATTTCAGAAGTCGTCAAAATTGTTTATGGCCCGGTCGCACATATACATACATACTAAATAACAAATGGAAATATATATAAAGTAATACCTGGTAAATCGTATTCAGATTAAATAGTATTTATTAAAATTTCAGCTAAGGCCATGATTCACTATCCTAGGCAGTCGCACGATCCATTCACATGAAAATCTGATGTAATTCCATTATATTTAAAAAAAAATTGCATGAAGTAAATGCAACTCTGATCGCATGAAAATTGTCATTTTATGAAAATTTCAATAAACTGTTGTTTGGCATAAAAGTGCTACATTTTTAGAACACACTGTTTTATATGTTACCAGCAGAGATGTCATATTTAACAAATCGTATGACTGTGTAGAATAGTGAAACATGGCCTTTCGAAAAACTTACATGTTTGATTGAGAATTAGAGAAGAATTGCAGGAAGTATTTTGGCACATACCTGAAATTAAAAGAGTATGAAATATTTCTATTAATTAAATTTAAAAAAAATATTAAAATATTTTTATAGAACATATTATGAACTTATTATGTTATTAATTGTTTCTTTAAACGCTATAAATAATAAATCAAGCATAAATACGGTGTCTTGCAGGAATGTAGTTCGCGGTAGGCATCTATCTGACTGCCACGCTGAGAAAATTGTCAACGTAATGGGGATTGGTAAGATTTTTTTCGGAATTTCATATGGTAATATAATTGAGGCCAGCATTAACTGGCATGGTTGTACTCGTATACCGGTTCGTGGAAATCATTTAAGATCTTACCCTTAAGCAGCATAAGATTAGATAACAAGAAATAGGCAAATAAGTATATACTATTGCTAGACTTTACAAAATTGCTGCTGAGCTCTTTTTTTTAGTCAAAATGAAGGAACTGCTTTTGCTGTCAGCAGTCGGTTATCTGTTTCCTACAGGTCTTTTTTTGCATTTGAGGAAAGTGAAGAAATTGTGTAGAAAAACTCCTGAGGTAATAAAGGAATTGAAAGAAAATTTATTATATACAATGACACTCTTTTTTTGCCGTCGTTATAGAGTTTGGCATTTTTTATATGGAATATAAGTTATGAATTAAAATAATAAAAATATTTTTTTTATTTTAAATAAATTTCATTTCATAAATGTTGTTTATTTTTTTATGTAAAAAATTTTTGTTTTATATGTTTGTAATCTTTAAAACAGAATTCGTATGGCTTTAATTACTTTTGCATATAAGAACAATTTAGTATATTTTCTAACTAAACTTTTCGAGCGTCATTTTCAAAGTTAATTTTATAGGTCTTCTGTAAGTTGTGCGATTAAAAATACAGCATATGCAAAGCGAAATCCAAACATTTTATGGCTTTTTATGATCGAACCCCTAATTAAAATTCAAACAAAAATCTTTGTTTTATGACATTTTCTTGCCTTTGCCCTAAGAAGACCGAGTGAAGTTATTCTTTAACATGGACTCGTATCAGATTTTATGTCAAATGTCAAAAATCTAAAACACACCAATAAAAAAGACATTTTTAGTGTGTATTAATTAATACAAGTACGGGGAAATCAACATGGAAAAGACCGTGATTTGATAAAAAAAAAAAAAAAAAATTTAATGATTGGGTTATAATCATAAAAAGTGAACAAATTTTTATGATCAAGTTTTATGGTGAAGCTTTCGCTAAGAAGAACATGAAAATAAATAACAACAGAAGTTAATGGTCCCCTTTATGGAATTCCCGCGCAATACTCGTAAATTAAAACTTCTTTTAACTTTAAATATAAACTACTACTTTGGATAAAGTTAAATTGAAATGTCGATAAAACCACTTTATCAGCACAGTTAACGAGTTTAAATCGTTTATTTGAAAAAGCAAGCGAGAATATTATGAGAAAATGTACGCAATTGGAGATGGCAAAGGAGCCACTAAGCAAACAATTATAAAATAATTTAATTTGTTAATTGTTTTAATTGCGTTGCGCCTCTGCTTAACTAACCTGTCGATATAATTAGCTTAATTAGATTACAGTGGCTTTGATGGCTCTTTGATGTTCAGTATTCAAGTATAGTCATTCTAACACCAAGACCGCACCAAACCAATCCCATACAAAGTATTCAAATACACTCAGCCATGAATTTTTATTGACAGGTTTACGAGAGCGATGTCATGTCAATTTTATTTTAATTTTATTTTTTTTTTTTTTAATTACCAGTGCTTAAAAATGTCATCCTGTTGACAGTTCAGATAAGCAGGCAGCCAACTCAGCTTACCAGCATCTCACACACACCAACACTCTACACTTTCCATCTTCTTTTTAATAACGTCAATGCACTTTGACATTTTTAATGAACCAGAGAAAAGTATTTCAATGAAAGTTTCAATCTCCAGCCAATGTGTTCTATTTTGAAAAAAATTTCATACGATTGAAAAACACTGCGTCACAAAAAAATGTGTTTAACCAATTTACTTCCTATGTCAGTTATAAATTTACATTATTAACAAAATCAGTTAAGTGGAATCATAAAAAACAAACAATTTTCACTTTCCTTGTGTCTCCCAATGCAATTCGCAAGGACTTTAAAGAGATTTCCTTAACTAACCAACAACAAGTTAAAAACTGTTCATATAATCAATAAAAATTATTTTGTTTTTAAAATAATCTTTAAACATTTTAGACACTTCAGTGTGCCAAAAATTTATAAAAATCTGTATAAAATTAATATTCATTAAGGAAAGGACAAATAATAACAATAAACTGCAGCTGTTGGTGATACCAAGAAGCGAGTTTCAGAAGTGTTTCGTGGCATAAGTACATATATTATATCTGATGGGGATTACTTTGAAGCAGCAGGATAGTTACTTAGAAATCAATAAAAAAAAATAAGAAAAAATAAAAAAATTAAATAAAATTAAATATAACGGTTAAATTTTTATCACACCTCGTATGCTGCAATATCTGATTTGAAATTAAGGACACCATCCCCGCAGTTTATTCTAGAAAACTCTGTATATTTTCGGTCTTGCGGCCTTATGCTCTAAACAGAGTGCCAACTTTCTTGTATGTTCTGAACATTTCCGAAATAATTAAATACAACGTAGTATGTTACAATTTCTCGCAACGTAATTTAAGGACCTCCAAAGTTGGAAAAAAGCTTCAAACACATTCCACAAATTAGCCCTTCCACTGTGTAGTTTTCTTCTAAAGAAACATTTCCAGCATATTGACCGTGTAAAAATTTTTGCAATAGAATATTTATGAGGGGTAAATGAAAACTTATTTCATTTAAGGTGTTGATTTATAAAACACCCCAAAGAATTAGAACTATAAGAAGAAGCACCAGAAAAGCTTCCATAGAATTCACAAGTACGCGTACATGTATTTGCAACAAAACGCTCACACAAACCACTGAAGGAAAAACAATGAGACCGCTTATGCGTGCAACTTTGAAACAGAATCTCCATTGTGAACCCCCTTTTCAGTTGCCATTTCTAATGAGTAATTCATTATAATAATAATTTATTACTTTTATGATACTTTTTCTTATGTTGTACAACTATTTCGTATGTTAAATTCTTTTACGACTCTATTAAAAATATCCTCTCCTTTTGTCTCCACTTTTAATTCCGTTAATTTATCGTCGCTACTTGTGGAAAAATTCTATTTTGAATTCCAGTTAAACGAAGATTTTATGGTCGTATAAAATTGTTATAAATCATGAAGAATGTCAAATTGCTCACAAAGTAAAATATAAAAGAAACAGATGTTTTTTTTTTTTTTTTTTTGTTCAAATAAATAATAAAAGGAAGAAAAGAAATGTAATAAAAAAAAAATGAAAATAAAAAACGAAGGGCAGGACGATGAGCGGCATTTGCGCAACCAGCATATAAAAACTTTAATAAAATAATTTTATTAGAAAATTTAAATGAAAGCGGCAAGAAAAATTTTTTAGTTGGAACACATTTTCTTTTAATCTCTTCACACATAAAATGTGTTTGATTGAATGCTGGAGAAACGTGTACAGTGACAAGCTTAATGCCATCAAATGAGACAGTCATCAATCAATTTGACGGGCATTTAAAGAGTTAAAATTAAATAAAACTTTTTAGCTAAGGAAACAAAACCAGCCCCACAAAGTTTTAAAGCATTTCAATTCACTTGACTTTATTTCACTGAGCTACCCTGAGAGTAAAGCTTTTACAAACTCATCTCACATGCTTTTAAGTGGGATGGGAATGATGTAAATTTTCAACTTAAAGTGTCATTTAAAGCCATTTACAGCTGTTTCGAACAGCTGTTTTATTCCCATTCAATTGAAAATCTAAGCTCTCTGGACAGATTGTGCTTTTCTTTTTTAGAAAATCTATTGGCTTTATTCGAATCTTTAGATTCCTGCATTATACCATCTTTACAAACAAAGAAAAAAAAAAGAAGAAAAAAAAAAGATTTTTAGAAAATCTATTGGCAACACTATTTGAAGTTCAGTGGCAGCTACAAACAGGTACGTATTTTCGTTTTTTTGCCTAAAGAAAATTATAAATTAAATATTATTACTTGTAAAATTATTTTGCTTTTATTTATTTATAAAAAATTGTCATAATTTTAATGTTTTTGCTCTGTTTTTATATAGATTTATTTTCTTGAACAGCTGATATTGTTACAGCACCAGTAGTAGTATTATTTGTAGCAAAGTCTGTGCGGGCAGCTATGGAATAGCCTTTAAGGACATAGGAAAATAAAGAAATATTACACTTATATGAAAAACGGCAGGATAATAATAGCAATTATTATCCTAAATATAATAACACAACAAGTTTTGTTACACAGTGTAATAATAAACGGAGATATATAAGAGCTCATGCTCTCACAGTATCTGGCATTCACAGCAACTTCTTAGATGGCCTAATTCTCTAAGAAGTACAGTATGATAATGCCCGCCAGTCCATAAAGCACTCCAAATAGTCACACTTTCTTGGATCCTTTCTTGGCTTTTCAGCAATCAGCAGTGTATTCCCACTTGCGCAAATGTGGCACTTCATGGGCGTGCAAGTGCCTAACAATCAATATCAAGCATTACTATTGGACAACTCTTTATTATATCAAATCATATGGCTGCTAGAAACATTAAAATTTTTTATATATATTTACGCTACAGGATTGTGTGAAAAAATGAAAATTCTCCTCAATTTTTCAAGGCTCTTCTGGCAGGTCATCTGTTGGGGATAAAGTACTGCTGAGCTCATACATTGCTTCTTTACAATATTGCACCTAATTTGACATCTGATGCTCAGCAAAAGGAAACTACTACTAGGCCATCTCTATCACTTTTCCATATGGTGTAAAGCAAACTGTACTGCAACAGAAATTCCAGGATATGCAAGGACGCAGCCATCATGAATAATATTTCCACTTTAATAGCATCAAACTTCTGTAACATTTATCACAAATAAGCAATAATTACTTTTTCAAAACCAAAAAAAAAAAAGATCCACTCCAATTCCGCTACACAGACACACCAGCGACCGGTGCTGACTGGGGGGCATTCACGCGAATCATGTGTGCGTGTTAATGAAATTATTAAAAATCAATTGCAAATTGCCGTTCGAAGGCATTTTGTTACACATGAATGGCTTTCAACAGTTCAATTACTTGAATACATGAGCACCATTCCCAGCCAGCCACACTTTAATATGAAACTTATTGACAATAAGAGTTATTGTTACTCTTCGTAACCAACACGGCAGACGTTGTAAGAATCTCCTTTAAATTATTTCTTTCTGCATTTTATTGTTTTTAAGCGATATGAATGCATACTATTGCTATTGGAAGAAAAAAAATTCTGTTTGCGTCTTGTCGTTGCCAGAAATGTAAGCAATTGTTGAAATCATGGCGAATTTAATATGCAATAAACGTTGCCACAACTTTGGTTTTCCCAGTTATCCTGCTTTTTTCCCCAACGCATTTTTAACACACATTTAATACATTATAATAAATATGCACACACACATATAAAAAAAAATATTTATTCTTGTTGTTGTTATTGGTTCGTTGTACTCGTACTATGGAGCCGTTAAATAAATCAAGGATAATGGCATTTGGTTTAAAATACTTTTTTATATATAAGCACATGCATACGGGCAACGTGCGTGCGTATGTGTGCTGCTTGAAAGGCTTCATTTTGGGAAAATTTAAAAAAAATGCACACAATTTTTTTATTCATCGATTTTTTCATTTATTTGGTATTGATTTTTATTTAATGTTTATTTGCTTGAATACAAATTCAAGGGTTTTATAAAGCTTTTATATTGTTTGTTTCCCATTTATTTAATTTATTTTTTTTTTCTTTGTTTTTTATTTTTTATTATCACACAATGGGTGTAAATTGTATGGATTTATGCTCACCATTTTTTCTCAGTTCGCTGTGCAAGCTGTGCGTTCTGTGTGCGTCTCAAAAAACAAAAAAAAAAAAAAAATGGAGATCCTTTGTATCGGCCTGTATTATTAATTTAAGCTTTAAATACCCAGTTGTTAGTAAATCAAATGAGTAGAGGGTTTTTTTTTAAAGGAAAAAACTTTAAATAGTGCAACACTGTAACAATAAGCAATTTGAGAGTTCGGCTGTTTGATATGCTGAATATTGATATATAAAAAAATCTCATACAACTGAATATATCGGGGACTTTTTTATTTAACAGACGCGCACACACACTATCAATCAGCAACTGTTTGATCAAACAAGTTGTCATTATCAAAATAGCATCCACCCATTAAAGCCCGCCGCATCTATTTTCGAACACTTAGGCACTATACAGAAGCTTCAGACAAGGAAAAGGTTAAGACATCATAATTAGAGTTCTGCCTATAATAAAAGGTCTTTCGAAGACTTTGGCCATTTTTGGACAAACCTTTACCTGCGCCACATTTCCACCGTATACAAATTGTAGCCAAGGTTCCATGCAATATGGCGACATAAGTTTCATTTCTGAATTGTATTTGACAACAACAATTAACAGGTTACGGCAAATTTTTTTTTTTTTTTCAAGGACACCGATTAATAGCAGGAGAGACAAAGAAAAATGTATATTCACTTAATACCCAAAATTAATATCCTATTAAAAACTATATCCGGCTAAAAAAATTACACGGAAAAAATAATATCCAGACCACAATAAAGCCAGTGTAAACATAATTATCGTTCAAAAAATATCCGAGGAGACGAATAAAAATTAATAGGCGCCAAAAAAACCTAATTCTGTTAAAGGGGTTAATCTAGGAACGGCATCCATAAAAAAGATGAGCGAACGAATACATATTTTATCGTGACAAATATGTCTTTTTCAGACGCATAACAATGAATAGACGAACAGATGGGACTAAGTGTGGACAGATGGAAAAATATTTCTTTCTGATATTCGTGTCGTTCTAAGGTGGACGCCAATAAATTCATTTTGAGAAGCAGGAGTGACGGAAACAAATGGATAAGCTGTCCAAAAGCGTAACTTCGAAGACAAACAAAAATGTTTATTCTGTCAAAACGAGTCACTCTAACACTCTGGTTGGATCTTTCCAAAGGTTTTAGGCCGTACTGAATATCCCATAAAATATACAAAATCGCCTCAAAAATTGAAGCGAAAATATTGTTGCCAAATTTCAAGCTCTGTATTTTATACAATCCGCCTGCAATTACTGAATATACAGACTCTGGTTTCTTCTGCTGAAGTAATAATATCTTTGTACTTTGTTACTCCGGAAATTTTATGTAAGTATCACTAACAATGTTAGTTTTCTTGCTCAGCAATATGGTTAGTAAATGAGAAAGTCCAGCAATATTCGAAGGAGCAGACAAAATTGCTAAGTAGGACAATGCATTGATAGAATTTATACAAACTCATTTATATGAAGGCAGAGGATTCACTTGAGCGGCAACATTGATGGAGTAGTAGTCCTTCCTATCGAATATTGGATCTGTTAAGAAATATTTCATTCTTTTTGTCTCCGTGCTCTACATTGGAATCTGGTCAATCCACCATCATATAATAAAAGATTTCCTTTAATCAAACTTCATGTTCATGATAACATAAAAGCAAATATTTTCACTTAATTCTATAAGCTTCTATGGTACATTGGTTCTTACATGTAACCTTTTGCCGCTTTCTATAGAAATTTTCAGATCTAATCATATCAACTGGGATTCATTAATCAGAACTGGTTCCGATTTTGACAAGTAGTGTAATACCAAAAGGAAAATGTGATGTGCCACATCAAAACATGGCTTTATTAAAACATCCATCTAAAGCTAAAATTGCTTTCCCGTTTCCGGATCCCAGACGATTCAGAACATACAGGAGCCATTATAAGAAATGTTTGGCTTAAAGCAGCTGCATTGCTTTCTAAGTCGTCCAACCTAAACTCCTTAGAAAATGTATGAAGAAAACTTTAAAAATACTTTCTTTAGAGAAGAGATCGAAATTTATTCTGAAACAACACGTCTAATTTGCTTTTATGTTTGGAAATTTTATAATATAGCGGTTTACAAAAGTAATTAAAAGTAATAGTTATTTATCCTCACGGAATTTTATACTAGAAAAAATTCGTTCAAGAACTCTTCCCGTTTTCACAGGCATATTTGCGCCATCATAAAAAATATATTAATACAGCTGCCAATTGTAAAGCCAAAGGAATCGGCCACACATGTAAAAAGGATCTAAAAACCATTTTCGACCAAACTGAATCCTTTTTTATTTTATATAAAGCTTGGAATATATTAATCATTTTTAAAAAAAGAGTAATAAAAATAAAAAACTAAGAAAAATAAAATTACACGTCATCTGGCAATTCCAACGTACTTGACTTATCCCGTAATTCAATTTTGTGCTCCACTGTAGTAAAACTAAAGAAGCTGCCACCAGAAATGCCTTTACAAATTTGGTTTTATAATTTAAAATTATTTAACAATTTAAATTATTTAAAATTACATTTTATTTAAAGAAAATAATTTTTTTTTTATATAAAACAATTTTGTATTTTTTTAAGGAAATGATGCGGCATGAAACAAAACTGTATTTTGTTTTATTTTCGACTCAAAACACTCTTTTTTATTAATTTTAGCTTAGCAAGTTGAACTAACGATTTTTTCCCCCCATAATAACAGTGTCAAGCAAAAAAAGAGTCTACAAAAAGAAGACTAAATGAGTTGTTTTAAAACTTTTTTGTTAAAGTCTAAACAATTACATTTCACATTTCCGAGCTCATTTTAAATTGCATTTTAGCTGAATAAATGGTTAATTATAATGCTAATGAATTGAAAAAAAAGGAGAATTAATTTCCTGTAATAAAGAACATTTTCATTTATTAATTACGTTTAAAATTTTATGCGAATAATTAAAAGTGTATTTAAAAGACTGCTGTGACAAACATAATCTCAAGCTGACAATTTGGCTTGCTGAATGTTTCTAAAGATAAAAATTTAAATAAATCCTTTCAGAAAATGACGTAAAAAAGCTTAATGAAGACACATTTCAATCCACTTGCTTCAATATTCATTTCTGCGCTGCTGCGTGTCTTGTAAATTTATTCCGTTTAGCACTCACTTGCGTTCTTTTTTTTTTTTTTTTTTTGCTCGGAGAATTGAAAATGAATTTAGTGATGATGAGCTGCGCTTAAGATTCCTTTGGCTGGGCTGTGTCGGTGTGAAAAGTGTTTTCGTTTGACAGAATAAAGTATTATATTATTTTATTATTATTCAATGAACGTAAATCTGAAAATCTATTTTGCAACGTGAAGCTTTTGCGGTTTCAAAGCGCTTCTTCTGTACTTTTATATTTTATTTTTCTTTTCGTATCACCTTAATTGAAATGCAAATCTTTACTTAAACTTTTTTCCTTCTAAATTATTTTTCTTCTATTTTGCGTGCTTTCTTGTACTTTCACAATGCTTTGACGCTGCAAATATTCATTTAGATTAATACTTTTTGGTTATTTTGGCTTTGGCTTCGGCTTTGCTGGTTGTATGAAGGATGCAACTTAAGAAAATTCTTCATCTGCTTGGCCAAACATTTTAATCAAATTAAATGAATATAAGCAAAAAAGAAGAAGAAGAGAGTAGGAAATTATAACAAAACCACATTAGAAGTGATTAGTTTTTGGCCGGTCCAAAAGCTGGAATGATTTTAAGTACATCCTCTTACACATTTCGCAAAACGTTTTTAATATGTGTTTCTGCAATATTCAAATTAAATTGCTTCAAGTCCAGTTCCATTTTCTTTTCCTTAAACAGAATGTTTGTCGTTCCACTACAAGAATCGTGAGGGGGTTATATTAAACAAGTTTATTCATTATATGTCCTTTTGGCTTTATAAATGATTAAATATGCTTTCAAAGTACTCGTACGACTTGCTCTACATACCACTACATTTTAACACATTTTTTTAAGATTTAGGTCACTTCCCCGCCAAATACAATGATGCAGTTACACTAAATTACATATTAAAAAAAAAATAAAAAAATTAATAATTAAAATAAAAAAAATTTTAAAAAATAAAAAAAAATTGAAAAACTAAATAAAAATAAAATAAAATAAAAAAAATAAAATAAAAGAAGAAAAATAAAATAAAAAAACTAAAATAAAAACAAATAAAATAAAATAAAAAAAATAAAATAAAAAAAAAATAAAAAACTAAATAATGTAATAAACAAAAAAAAAATAACACAAAATAAAAAAAAAATTAAAAAAAAATTGAAAAACTAAATAAAAATAAAATAAAATAAAATAAAATAAGAAAAATGAAATAAAAAAAAATAAAATAAAAAAAAAATAAAATAAAATAAAAAAAAATAAAATAAAAAAAAAATAAAATAAAAAAAAATTAAAAAACTAAATAAAGTAAAAAACCAAAAAAAAAAATAAAAAACAAAATAAAAAAAAATTGAAAAACTAAATAAAAATAAAATAAAATAAAATAAAAAAAATAAAATAAAAGAAGAAAAATAAAATAAAAAAAAAAAATAAAAAAAATAAAATAAAATAAAAAAGATAAAATAAAATAAGAAAAATAAAATAAAATAAAAAATTCAATTAAAAAAAATAAAATAAAAAAAACAAATAAAAAACAAATCAAAAAAACTTAAAAAAAGAATTAAAAAAAAGCAAAATAAATACTTTTAATATGTTGTTGTTTTCTTATGTTGTTTCTTTTTCGAGTTTTATAGATATATTATTTATAAAATTAATAAAAAAAACTTTCTGTTATTTTGTTCAATATTTTCAGCTTTTGATCAAAAACATTTCATTTGGATTTTTACATATATTAAGATTTTATAAATTTATAATTTTACTTTAATCTTACCTTTATAGAATATTTAATATTTATCCCAGCTCGATAACTTCACGAAAAATTATTTTTATTTTTTTTCACATATTTCTTTACACTCTTTGCAGGTCTTTTTCAAGCACTACGGAAGCAAAATCCCCTCGCAGCTTATACTACAAAAAAAAAGAAACCTGTATATCCCTTTGGCGATTTATAGTAAACTAAACACCCAGTATATACATATATGAGAGACTAAAGAACAATGCTGGCAACTCTTAGGAAATATTTATGTCTCTTTCAGGAGATTTTCCATATTAAATACAGCTGTAACTCCTTGGGGGAAATAATGCGTATTCCGTAATCAGTTTTAGTATCTTTTTTTTCATTTTTCTTTATCAAAATAACAATGATGCTAACTCAGTCTATTCTCGATTACATTTGAGCGGTTTTCAGTGATAAAAACAAATGTAAAATACTGGCTTAGGCGAAACTCTAACTGCTCACGCTTGGCATTTTTCACCGTATTTTTTATACTTATTTATTTATTTAAAACATTCGAGAATAATTTTAGATTAATAATTAATGCATTCAATAACCCATTGCGGTTGGCCTTGGACTCAATAATTTATATATATTATGTGCTAAGTTTTTATCACATCGTGTAGAAAATAAGTATACTTTTTCTTGCTCTTTTTATGTAACCATTTCAGCTTATGATATGGAGACAAATTTTTCAGTTTTTTTCAGTAACGGGATTAGGATTCTAAGGACGACATCGATATAAAGTTTGAGAGGAGATGTTATATTTCCATACTTGTGGTGTACTTAATGTAATTTTTTCCTCATGGAAGAGCTTAAAAGCCAATAGGATCTTCTGCAGATATTTGTCAGCAAGTTATCGACAGAAGTTTTGCGTGTATTTACGTATTTCTATCATGAGATGAAAGTAGTTCTTACAATTTCAGTGTAGATATTTATGTTTTGTACATTCCTTATTGCTTTCAGAGTCGAAAGGAAGTCGGTTCAGACTTCAAAAAAAAAACTTCTTAGGAAAAAAAAGCAGGAAAAAATGTTAAATAATAATCTTTAAAAATGGAACCTTTTTCGATATAAAATATGTAGCAAATTGTCAATGTCCTGTTAAACAGCTGTTTTTGTAAGCGTTTTTTTCTTAAATACGATTTCACTGCGAATGTAAATGCAGACATTTTGCTGTTGCAATTCAATAAAAGAAACTTTTCATTCTTGCACATTTTTGCTATACCGAATACCTCTAATGCTTTGTATACCACCAAATGGTGTATAGCAGCCACAGGATTTGTTTAGCATCTGTGAACAATAAGGAAACAAAATGTTTTACTAACATAATCAGTGTCTGCCACGGCTTTTGGCGTTTCAGTTAACCCAGTGTGTTACTGGTTACTGGCTTAAACTGTTTTGATGGCGTTGCTGACAACACGTTACCAATAGTTAATTAACCAAAACAACAAACAACGAACAACAAACAACAAATACATTTACAAAAAGGACAAGCATTAAAGGATATAATTTCAAGAGAAACTTTCTAACGTAATGCAAGAGATAAAGAAAATGCCGTCAACTATCGCTGTCACCGCTAAAAGTAAAACAAAAGTAATTAAAAAGTTTGCAATTGTTCAACCTGTTCAAGCAAATTTATTTTTAAACTTAAAACTAATAATAATAAAATGAAAACTAGAAAAAAAGCTCTATTTAACAAGACTAGACCATTTCTTTACTTTTAAGCTGTGTCAGGAGAAAAATTGTTTACAAAAATATTTATAAATTCATTGAATTTCGTCGCTTTTCACTGACAATCGTATTTAATATTTAACAAGGCGAATTCGTGCATTGTTAAACTGAAACTGGATCATCTTTTTTCCCCCCAAAAGTCTCATGATTAGAATGCAATATATATTTTTTTATTTTATTTTTTTTTTTTTATTTATTTTAGGCTACTTTGTAATTCTAATCAGTAGCAATAACTAAGCCATAAGAAAAATCAAAATGGGACTCCAAAATCGTCAATTTTTGGGCTTTCGCTCATTCCTCTCTCTCTCTCTCTCTCTCTCTCTCTCTCTCTCTCTCTCTTCTGTCGTTCATGTCAATAGCGAGTACCAATAATCCTATTCGAATGGCGAAATAAGCCCCAAAAACAACGTCAAATTTTGGACTTTCGAATTTTCTTTTTCCCATTCTCTGTCTTTCTCCTTCTCTCTCTTTCTGCGCCCTACTATTTTTCATGCAAAGCTAATAATTATTATGTTGTAAATATCAAGTTCCAATAATCCTAATCGGATGGCGAAAAAGCCTCAAAGTCCATCAAATTTTGGACTCCCCCTCTTTCCCTTTCTCACTCCTAGTCCAAAGGCAAAAAAAGCCTCCAAAATCGTAAAATTTTGGATTTTCGTTCTATCCATTTCTCTTCCTCTTTTTCTATCTGCTTCTTCTATTTTTTATGCAACGGTAATAATTACTATGATGTAAATAGCGAGTTCCAAAAATTCTAATCGAATGGCGAAATAAGTCTCAAAGAACATGAAATTTTGGACTTTGGGATTTTCTCTTTCTCATTTTCTCTCTCTTTCTATCTGCACTCTTCTATTTTTCATTCAACGTTAATAAGTGTTATATAGTAGTGTTATGTTGCGACATAAGCCTCAAACATCGTCAACATTTGGACTTTTGCTCTTCCCCTTTTCTGTCTCTCTCTCTCTCGTCCTATCTTTCATGGAACAATAATAAGGATTACGAAATCAAGAATTTCAATTTGTTGGAAAGATTTTTCCGATCACTGAATTTAAGAATGTTTTTTAATGGGTTTAACTTACCGGCCTGATATTGCTTAAAACGATTTCTTATTGGTAATAATTGATTATTAATTACTTATAAAAATAATTATATTATTGATTACAGAAATGGTCATAAAATTTATTATAATAATAAAAATTATGAAATTTTGGTTCTTCCGTTGCTCAGCGAAACCTGGGCTTTCTACAAACTTCTTCAGGGCTGCTTTTATTTTTAGGCACGATTTTTTAAAGCAGCAAAACAAATTAATAAAGGACTTTTCATTTCTGTGGGAGTAAATTGCTAATGTGTTCACTTAAATCTACTCTTTTAAGTTGTCGACCGACAAAAACTAGAACTTTATGAGGAAATTTTTTCTCTTTTCAATTATAAATTGTTCTCGGTAACATCTCTGTAGTAAAAATGGTAACGTTAGCAACGCAACGCAATGCAACATTTTCATATAGTTTTACTTTAATAAAAATACCGTTGTCGGCCGACAAAAACTAGAACTTGTATGAGGAAATCTTTTCTCTTTTCAATTATAAATTGTTCTCGGTAACATCTCTGTAGTAAAAATGGTAACGTTAGCAACGCAACGCAATGCAATATTTTCATATAGTTTTACTTTAATAAAAAATACCGTTGTCGGCCGACAAAGGCTAGAAATTATATGTAGAATATTTTTTGTATTTTCTCAAATTGCAAAGTGTTGTTTGTATCTTTGCATTAAAAACGTTGATAACAGCAATGTCTGGCAACAATTTGGGACAATCTTGGTAGTTAGTTAAGTATATTATTGTCGGCCGACAAAGAAAGATATAGAAATTTCTCCTTCTCAAAAATTATAGTGTTCTCGATATATCTGCTGTAAAAACTTTGATGGTAGCAACGAATTGCAATAATCTGGGGAAAGTTTTATGTCATTTTTTTTTTAATTAAGAATTCTGTTGTTGACCGACAAGGACTAGAAATTGTATGTAGTGCGAAATTTTTGATTCTCTCAAATTGAAGGGCTTCTCGGTATCCCTGTAGTAAGAAGTTTTATGTGGGCAACAAATTGCAATAATCTTAGGGCTATTGTTATATTGTTTTACTTTAATGTTGTCGGCCGACAAAGGCTACAAATTGCATGTAGTACGAACTTTTTCATTTTCGCAAATTGAAGGGCTTCTCGGTATCCCTGTAGTAAGAAGTTTTATGTGAGCAACAAATTGCAATAATCTTAGGGGCATTGCTATATTGTTTTACTTTAATGTTGTCGGCCGACAAAGGCTACAAATTGCATGTAGTACAAACTTTTTCATTTTCTCAAATTAAAGGGCTTCTCGGGGTCCCAGTAGTAAGAAGTTTTATGTGGGCAACAAATTGGAATAATCTTAGGGGCATTGTTATATTGTTTTACTTTAATGTTGTCGGCCGACAAAGGCTACAAATTGAATGTAGTACGAACTTTTTCATTTTCTCAAATTAAAGGGCTTCTCGGTATCCCTGTAGTAAGAAGTTTTATGTGGGCAACAAATTGGAATAATCTTAGGGGCATTGCTATATTGTTTTACTTTAATGTTGTCGGCCGACAAAGGCTACAAATTGCATGTAGTACGAACTTTTTCATTTTCTCAAATTAAAGGGCTTCTCGGTGTCCCAGTAGTAAGAAGTTTTATGTGGGCAACAAATTGGAATAATCTTAGGGGCATTGCTATATTGTTTTACTTTAATGCTGTCGGCCGACAAAGGCTACAAATTGAATGTAGTACGAACTTTTTGATTGTTCAAATTAAAGGTATTCTCGGTATATCTGTACTCATAGTAAGAACTTTGATACGAATACCGTTGTCGCCCGACAAAGTTTACAAATTTGTATGCAGACAATATAATTAATTCTCTAAAATATGAAATGTTCCACAACAAGTTTCTTGTCTTCCAAATGAACCGACATGCGATTCATATCGCTCTGCCAGAATTTAAAATAAAACAAAATGCATATTAATGAATGTCATAAACTGCCGGGCACTGTCATGTAAGCGCTTATCAAAAACACTCCGTACAGTATGTATCCTTAATTTGAAGGCGATAATAATAAAAGATATGAGAACAGACAGAGAAAAAATTAACAATGACAAAAATTGTAATTAAAAATGACTAACAAATTGTTGAAACCATAAAATCAACATAAAACGAGTATTAAAATTAGATAAAAGAAATATAAAGAAAATTATATTATTTTTAAATGCTTAATCGGATCGTTCCTTTCTAGACGCATAAGCAAACAATGGCACACATCGCCACAGAAAGTAATCTGCATTTATTTACTCTTTATCGTTTTATTTCAGTATCTCTTAATCTGAGACTTCTCGGATTTTGTGCGTGTCTGCGAGCTCTCATGTGAATGTGTGGAAAAGCATGAGGATTTAAATTATATTTTCTTTCTTTATGATATTCAAGACATTTGCATGATTTAAGGACGGGGTACAAAAATGATTTTAAAATGAAAAGGATTTCAAGTGTTCGGCGATGTACTGGAAAACACTTTTCACGAAAGTGATTTGAAACCACAAAAGTTATAGTAATCTCGTGATTTGAAACGGGTAAGCTGAGCAACTAACGATTTAAAATCACTTGCACATATTTTGTAATTATAATTTGTTTTTTACTTATATTGTGCAATATTATTGCAACTTTTAAAAAAAATTAGTTAAAAAATTAAAAAATTAATGAAGAGCGAAAGGTCCAATACTACTGATATCATACGCTACAACTCTGTGACCCGATAGCTAAAAGCCTTAGAACTACCGCTTTTTTAATGATCTCAGGAATTCTCTCTTCCTTTACTAGGAGAGGCGCTATTTCATCAAGAACTTTTTTGAAAGCCTCCTTTTTTTATTTTAAATGTTTTTGTGTGAGGCGGTGCCGCCGGTATGTGAAAACTACTTACAATTTTCAAACCATTTCCAAAGAATTTGATATGTCTCATCAAAAGAGTTTCTTATATATATATTTTTTTTATTAAAACCATTCCTTTAGTGTAAACAGGGAAAAATATTTCTGACGCCTAAGAAACAAAACCGAAGGAGCATAGAAAAATATTGGTTGTTACCAAATTTAAGAACTGATGAGCCAGCCCTCATACATATATTATATTGTGGACACTTGGAATATTTATATCTGTGGAAGGGGCAACGTTTACTGCATGCCACAAATATTTAAACGTCTTAAACAGTTTTATGAATGAAATGAATATAAATGTAGATCCATGTGGAGATGCCAGCACTTGTAATGGCTAAAATTATGTAGGAGCATGAGCACGTTCACGACAGCCAAGTGTACACACGAACACGGTGACCAGGAATTCCATGCAAAAATTGTGTAAAAATTCTTTACTCATCGATATTTTTCATACTTACATCAATTATGTATAAATGCAGACGTAACGTAAAATTACATCTTTACGTAAACGTAAGTGGAGATACAAAAAAGGTTTCAAAATAAAATTTGTTTGTTACCGAGTCATTTGCTCATTCAAAAGATTGTAAACGGATTCTACTCTTATTTAATATAAAACATTAAGGATAATTAAACTGGAGACTAGTAGCCATGAGGAAAAATATAAAGAAACGTTTATGTTGACGGAAAACAGCTGATACATTGGAAAAATAAATAACAGAGTAGCAATTCCTTTTGCTGAATTAGATTTCCTCTGTGTTAGACAGTGATGCAATTAAGTGTTGGCCAAACGAACTAAATGCCCACTATATTACACCAGTGGATCCCACAGAAATCTTTAGTGTATCCGACAGTTCATGCCTCAATGTGCGGCCGTTGTAGATGTATTCAACATGTGATGGTATACTTGAGACAAGTTGGCTCTAGTATGAGCTCCGCAATTTCGCAAGTGTATTTTGCTAAATGACGTAACTCTAATGTGAGGTAATGTTACGCAATAGAGTTAAGAAATAAGCTGCGTGAATGTATGTCGTGAGTAAAATGTATGTCGTAAGCATTGTCAATGTGAAATATGTGGTATATCAGACTACATGCTTTTTACGTAATTTACCTTTAGCCAGCTGTTTCTGATTTCAATTGAGTGTGAAATTCATTGTTCATCAATTATTCACTAATAATTCCAATATTATATTTTATTTATTAAAACATTATAAAATTTTGTAAAATATTTATTAATAAATTTTTTTGTCGCCAAATATAGTTTATTTTATTTACGGCAGTGCCGCAGCAAGCTGAGGGTTACAACCTCCCCAAAAATCAAATACATGTGTGTATATAAAAACTTTTGTACGGGCTGGACCAGGGATACATAACTACATAATCATCATTGTAGCTGAACAGAATACCGCCAGTATAATATAAAGAAAGTTAATGTGTTTTAAGAATTTTGCTCTGCAATTAAACCCCATTCCAGCGGATTTGTAAAGGGTATAAGAGAACAATATTTCATATTCAATGCACAGCAATACAATTACAAATTTCGTGCATGTGACCGGCACTAAAAAGTTTATAATTCTATTTGAAGACTTTCTCTAAAGACAAGAAATATTGCACAATATAGAAAAGAAAATCCGTGTTTGTTTGCAATTTAAAATTCGACCAATTTCAAGATGGCTCAATATGATATTTATTGGGTTGTTCTTAAATTTGTCTATATTACTTGTTTCAAGTTTAAGGATAATAATGAACAATTTTACAAATACTGTACAGGATGTTTTGCCGTCTACTACATTGGTGGCCGTTTTGTCACCTTATGCATTCATACACTCGTTTCCATTCAGACGTTATAGAAAACGTAAAGGAGAGATTATTATTTATGATATGTGCCCATAAATATATATAAATACATATGTATGTATGTGAGTATATGTGTATATATTTTAAATGCCAGACATAAAATTTTGCTGTCCATTCATTTGCTTACTTTTGGACATTTTCATTTCTTTTGTCTGAGCATGTTGACAAAATAATAATAATAATAATATTCGCCTGCCAATATATGAAAATATGCATATATATATATGCACATATATATGTGAGTGTGTGCGTACATCAAGGATACTTATGATGGCTGCTGCTTACAAATATAAGACGTGTTTGTAAATCCACTGAACTAAACATCAACATTCATGGCATCATATTACTTAATAGGAACAACCCGTTGGTAGTCATATAACCAAAATGTACGCTTCTGACCATAAATGGAAGAAATATGGATTATTTCATAACTGCTGTTCTTGTCATATTTGGTTGTTGATGTGGTTCTTGATAACGATATCGTTCCAAATTTAAACTTCATTTTTTTTTTGTGAGCCAAAGGTAATTTTCTTTCTGTCCACATCTCAAAGGAAAGAGACCAACGTATGAAGTGTTATTGTTGTTTTAGCTGATGTGAAATTAAGGATACTTTTGTTTAACCAGACAATTAACTGGCATAAATAATGAGCTCTAAAACTATAATAACAAGTGAATACAGTTAATATGATTAATTTATAATTATCATTAAAATAGTAAACTTATTATTCTTCGATTAGTAGAAAAAAGTATATAAAATTGATTTCCTTATAAGAATGCTCACAGGCCAACTGCGATTTTTTGGAATTAAAATCTGTCGCCCTTATACCAAAACTTTTAATAACTGAATGAGAATTAATTAAAGAATGCATAAATATGGGTGAAATATTTGAAATTTAAAAAGTAGCAAAAGGAAAAATAAATTGATCGAAGATATTCAAATAATTCTATACCTCGACAATAAAAGTTCCTTAGAGCAGCGAAATAGAATATGAAAGGAGAAAGCCTGGGCTGCTGCAGCAGCCGCATAAAGCATACATTTTATACCTTATAAAGTATTTATTATGACCACTTTATCCAATGCCGTCTTGATGACAGTTAACAGAGTACAAAGTATATGAATGATATATTCTATGTGACTAGGCCTAACACTAGCCAAGACAACACTGAATGCTCTGCTCCTGCTGCTTCGGAGAAAGCTTACTTAATAATGTTTAAAATAGTTTAAAATAAAAACATAATTGTATTTAATTAAAATTTTAATTGGAATAAACTTGTTTTGAAAACTTTTTATTTTCTAAGACCAGCGCTCAGGTATTACTTATGTAGTCGAAAGTGTTGGAATTTTGAATTAGTAGAAGAGGATGTACTTTTTTATGCCATGAAATCACTGCTTCCTGTTTTAACTAATACAATCACGCTATTATAAATTGTGTGGTTTCACTTATAAAGTTTTTAACTGTTACCGATTGGATAAGTGTATGTTGGTGTAAAGTGTCAAAAATTTAAATCAGTGTTATTATCCCATAAATACCTATATATTTTCTAACAACCGAAATAGGATAAAAGAGAATCTAGATCCCACATTTACTATTTCAGACTGATTTTTACTTAATTTCCTCTAAACAGAAAAAAAAACAACAATTCGAATATATACATTATGCTAATGAACAAAATCATTAACATAATGTAAAAGTTCATTACATGAATGAAGACCACCTTTTCAGTGTTAAGTGTTTAACTACTTATATTCATACAATCGAATGGAGAAACAATTATGTTATTGAAAGAATCAATATACATAGACGATTCTACTCACAGGCATGCAGAGCATTTTAAGGACTTAAAGTTTGAAATGAAATAAATATGAACGTTGCAGTATAATTGTTCACTTTGCAGCTATCCTTTGATAATTCCATTTTTCTTAAAAGTATGTATTTATAGGCCCATCATTTATTTAAGTTTTGCTTTCCAAGTCCTTTGTCGTCCTTTCTTTTCCTTCCATATTTTACTTTTCCTCCGGTTTTCGTACAGCAAGCAATTTTCAAAAGAGAAACGATAACGCGACACTGACAACAATCTCCAAAAGCAATTACAATTTGCCGTTTAAGAGAAAACAACATGCCGCATCTTTTATGTGACTTATTTAATTAATTAACATTTATTTATTTTCTGGAAAATTTAATGCATTTTTTCATTTGCTGGTAAGCAGAAAAGCGGGCAAGGAAAATTTTAAACTGTGTTCATTACAGCGCAAAAAAAACTTATATATGCATGCTTAAGCGTAAACATGAGCATTTATTTGTGGCCCAGAAAGCAAAAATATATTCGTACACAGTGTGCATGCCAAACAGCAAATGTCCTGTCCCAAACAATTTTTCTTTAACTGCTGCTTTCACTAACCATGCACAGCTTGTTGTTCTTCATTTCATTTCATTTCATTCACTCATTCATTCGTTTCCAACTGACAGGTTGATGGTGCAGAACATTGTTTATATTGTGTTGCGGTAAAATGCAGTTGGACATTTTGTGGGGTATTTTTATAATGCTCAACCGAAAAATTTTAATAGTTCTTATTTTCCCTCCCCTAAAAGCACACCTTACTTGCCGCACAGTTTAATCAGTCAAATAATGTGTGTGGAAGTAACACACAGTGCATAAAACTAGAATACGGTCATTGTGTCAAATTCAAATGACTTTTAAATGCAACCTGAATTTCAGCAGAATATTAAAAATGCATTTACGGGTTTATTTCGATGCATCTGTTGCCTCCTATCCGTACAGCACTTTATGCTAAAGCAGATCTTTGGATAACCTTCACCCAAATGTTTCTTCCAACAACTAGATACTCAACCAACTTCCATTTGAATATTATTGGGAAGTATACCTCAATCAAAGTTGCATTAAGCACTCTTCCGCATCAATGACTCTCCATTCAATTTTACATTGCAAAAGTAATAACTTTTCGTAAACAAGAATAAAAAGCGATAAAATTTACCCCCTTCTATTCATTTATGACAATTCCGTTTCGAAATGCCCCCTAAAACTACGATGGTTTTTTCTTTTGCAATTCAAAAGTAACCCAAATTGCATACTCGTATATCACTTTCTTCTGAAATTTTACAATTTTTACTCTCCTATTAGTGGGTTAAAGCAGTACACTATGAATTCTATTTGTGCACTCTCTCTTTTACCAAGTGACAAAGGGGGAAAATTTATTGGCGGCAAATAGTATATTTTTTCTCATTTGAATTAAATAATTTTATCTTATTAAATTTTTATTTTATCAATTTGCCAGCATAGGCCGGTTGTCTATCCATTCATAATGAAATGTCAAACCAAAGTAAACACAGTATACTTATCAGCTGTTTCTTAAAATAAATCAGTGTTCTCACTCAAAGTTGTGCACCCTTAAAAGGGATTTTTTTTAAGTATTTTTATTAAAATTTAAATGAAATAGCCACAAGGGGTAATTAATGGAAAAAAAGAAGAGCTGGTCCGGTTATTTGGCAATTGTACAAATTTATATAATTACTTATTATATCAATTCAATTAGAAAGCCATGAAGGGCAAACTAGCATGTGATTAGAATAACGTACTTTGTCACAAAGGTGAGATTAAAAGTAGATTCTATTGAACCCCAAAAAAAATTAATTGCACAATTGAAAAAAGATAACCCCATATCAATTATTTGGCGATAACAAATAGGCGTGGACCGAAATAGGAAGAAATATGAGGCATAAAAAGAATTTGAGTATAGTCAATTTTTGGAGCCGAAGTTTTCTCCTTTAGAAAAAGGAATTTGGTCCGTAGAATGGTTTTGTAATCGATTTACCAAGCCAAGTGAAGAGCCTCCATAATTTTCAAAGCTGCAGTTCAATAAACAGAATGAAAAAAAATACTGCCTCTCTTAACGGATCATTATCGTCTTCAAAAACCACTTTATATGCATTTAAAATGAGGTTGCTATTCGAATGGGTTCGAAAAGTCTGGCAACAACCAATGACTATTTTGTTTCACCTCTACGGCGAAGACACTTTTCGCAACTGCCCTAAAAGTCATTTATACTTTAACTAATTTAACAAGCAAGCTTTCAACTAGTAAGCGGGAAAAAAGCCAGAGTCTAGGAAGGATTCGTACAAGCAACTCCCGGTTTAGTAGGCTATTCATTAAACATTCATCTACGGAGGCATCTAATGTTTACTTTAAGGTTGTTAAATTTTTCAACTTATTATAATTCAATTTCATTCCATTTCCAATACGACGTTGCCATTTAGCGATTTGTTTTCTTGAACCGGGGAAGGCTTTCTGCGAGATTTATATTCCATAAGAATATTAACGCTTAAGCAGAATATGTAGCTTATTTACTCATTACAACAAACACTATAGCGAAAACTATATATAAAAAAAATAAGATACAAAAGTATGGCAACCAAAAATACCTTTCAAAATTAGTGAATACCCCTAATATTCATACAATTAAACAATTTATTTTTTTGAAGTAACAAGAACATTAAGCAGTAACACTAAATAATTTGCACAGAGTGTAGCATCAATGCAACACTATTACAGAATGCACACACGGTGCATTCAAAGGTATGTTGTACTGGTGTGAGATAAAAGATAAGCAATTTATGATTAAGGTCATAACACTGGTAGCATGCGTAATGATAGTTGCAACTACTATGACTCGCACAGCCACACATACGTACAGATGCAACTAACGCAAAATATTTTAAGGTGAATTGGTTATGCTGCAGCCACGCAGAGTTTTATTTTAAAGTATTGTTTTCCCCCTCTCCAGCTTATGCCACTTAACGTTTGTATAACATTTACACTCGGAGGGACTCATGTGGCATCCCTCGGCCTTTTGCTTTTGCTTTTGCTTTTTTTTATTTCGTTTTTGTTTTAATTAATTACTACTATCTGCAACAACATATTGTTTGGGCTGTGTGCTTCTCCCCCTTCCATATGCTGGTGGCAGGAACCCGCAACAGTTCACTGATCAACATTAAACTACTGCCGCTTTAAAATAAATGTTGTTGCAGCGTTTTCATAAAAAAAAAATTAACCTTCTTCTTGGCAAACAAATAGATTTTTAACACAGTTTTCATTTATTTTATTTATATTGTTATCATTTTATTAATTAAATTTTCCTTTTACGTCCTTATCTTCATCTAGCCAGGAATGTTAAAACAAAAGCCAACTTTAAATGGCCTCTTTATAAAAAACTTTGATTAATTGTTAATGGAGGCAAAAAATGAATTTCTTTGCAATCGAATTGATGTGAGGACAGTTCTAGCCAACTGTTATAAAATTTATGGCAGAAAGTCACGAGCATGACAAGGGCTTTAATGTTCGAGGTTAGATTATAGCGATAGAAATTAATTATACGTCAAAATCTCTCGTTGCCAATAAAAAAGCGAATAATACGATTAAACACAGAAGTCGCTACATCATTAGCAAGAATTATTACCAACTTTAGAGCGAGCCATTAGCGAGAGCTTCATCTAAAGTTTGTGTTTTAAACAACTTTCATCTAAACGTGAGCGATAAATTGAAAGCCAAATGTATCCGCCTGTTTAGGAACTTGAAGTTTTAACGACTTTTTAATCGTTAGTTTAAAACCAAAAATATTCAAAATAAAAAAATAAATGGCAATACGTTCACTCATATAAAATAATAAAATCATTACGTTTCCTGCCACAGTAATTTCCATAAATGCAATTAAACATTCAAATTGCCCAGTAGTCCTCCTCGTTAAAATCGGTAGTTAAAAAGAATTTTACGTTTCGATTTTTTAAATAGTAATTAGTAAAAGCAAATATAAACACATATTTTACTTTTAGTTTCCTTAAACGATTTTAATTACGTTATAATAGCGCTGTTTACTAAAATCTGATAATAAAAATATAAAATTGTTTATAATAAATAATTGTTCATAAGCAATAACATGAAACAATTTTTTTTTCGTTACGATTTCTTTAACGATTTTAATAGTGTTATAAATCGGATGACTAAACAAAAAAAAAATTTCTTATAAACGATAGAAAACAAATCTAGTAAAGTTATTAACATAAACCTTCCTTTGGTTACAACTTCCTTTAACGACTTTATGTATTTTATAAGAGCGACCCTCGTTAAAATGTCATGTATAAACCAATAAAAAGATAAGATTAGAGTCAATAAGAAATAGCGTTAAAAATTTTACTAAATAGAGAAATAATTTTTGGTGGCAGTTTCCTTAAACGATTTTAATTATGTTATAATATCGCTTTTTACTAAAATCTGATACAAAAAAAATATAATAGTTTGTAATAAATAATTGTTAATAAGCAATTAACAAACTGTGTTAGTAGTGTAAAGATTTCTCTAGTTGCGATTTCTTTAACGATTTTAATAGTGTTATAAAATCGGGATTTACTAAACTATACTAATGAAGCAATTATAAGCAATAGAAATAAATCTAGTGAAGTTAATAACATAAACGAATATTCTGCTAACAATTTCTTTTAAGGATTTTATTAAAGTTAACGATTTTAATAGTGTTATAAAATCGGGATTTAATTAAATCGAACGGCTAAGCAAAAAGATGCAATTATAAGCGATATAAAAATCGTTAGTAAAGTGAGTAATATAAACGAATATTCTGCTAACAATTTCTTTTAAGGATTTTATTAAAGTTAACGATTTTAATAGTGTTATAAAATCGGGATTTAATTAAATCGAATGGCTAAGCAAAAAGATGCAATTATAAGCGATATAAAAATCGTTAGTAAAGTGAGTAATATAAACGAATATTTTGCAAACAATTTCTTTTAAGGATTTTATTAAAGTTAACGATTTTAATAGTGTTATAAAATCGGTATTTATAAAAATCAGATATCTAAACAAAACAAAAGCATTTTCATATAAGCGATAGAAAATACATCTAGTAAAGTTATTAACATAAACGAATATTCTGCTAACAATTTCTTTTAGGGATTTTATTAAAGTTATAATATATTGGTTTACTAGAACGAAAAGTCTAATGAAATAAAAATAAGCAACTAAAACAGAAATTTTAACGAGGCTTATAATGTGACTATGTCGCCGTTTACTAAAATCTGATATGTAGACTATAAATATATCAGCTCGCAAATGATAGCAAAATACGTTAAAAGTGCTACATATTTTTTTTGTTGCCAATCTGCTTTAACGATTTTATTAACGCTATAATATCGCTATTTAGTAATATATGATGTTTAAGAGAATAAAAATTACACCTTATAAATGATATGAAAATGGATTTAAGGACTTTTGTTACCACTAAAATATTGTAGTGTAAACGAATATGAAAAAAAAAAAATTTAACAATACCAAAAAGCGTTAAAACTGTTAGTAGTTTAAACATAAACTGAAATCAATTATGTTGTCAATTTCTTTTTAACATCTTTATTATTTATTTGTACGAGTTGCCAAAGCACAAGCCAGTTCTGTGTACTGTATACTCAATGTTGGTCCACAGCCTCCTTTAGCAGATGTGTACTTAAAACCAGGCTGAATAGATAACGCTGCCAGTGTCGTTTAAAAGATTAAATGTTAAGGCAACACACTTTACGCTGATTTGTTGCATCAAATGTGTGGTCGTTATTTTCAAGGAACTGCAACCTTTTGAGCCCGCAAATGAATCCTAATCATTTAAAATAAATATTGTTTTCATTGTTGGCTCCTTTGATTAGTTGGTCAGCCCCTATTTTGCACATCTTGTACAAATAAATAAATGTGCAAACATTGATTATTATCAAGGAAATAATTTCTTTAATTTTGAGCTCAAACGTCTTTCTGTGGGTTCGTGTTTACATTTGCTCGTAAACGTATTTGTTATGGCAGTTAAATATTGAACGATCTGTGCATCATTAAATGGACACATTAACACTGAAGACTATGCAATAAAATGTTTAACATGGTAAACTACTTTTATGCATATTTAAAAATGCTTAAATATAAAGAAGAGAACTTAAGAACGAATTTTCCACTGTGGCATCAAAAGCAGAATATGTAACACAGTGGACAAGATAGCAGAGAACTACTGCTATTTGTTCATTTATATATTTGTTTGACCCAAATTTTTGGGCAAAATGGACACACATTTCGAGTCAAGGAACATGCATGAAATGATGTATGCATGCCCCGCTCTCTCGCCCAGTGTGTATGGGCGCGTGTATGTTTATGTGTGTGTATGTGTATTTGAAAAGCCGAAGGACCACAAATGTAAATATAAATAGCAGATATTATTTAAATAAAAGTGGCAAAGAAGAAAGAAATACTGTATTTATAGGAATTATACAGAAAGCCTAACAAGAGCTGAAAGCAAAAACAAGCAGAGTTAAAAAGGCAACGAGAACTAAAAAAAAATAATGAAAATATAAATGAAAACTAAATCTTATGAATTAGTGATGTGACAGCAGCAGAAGAAGCACGAACACCAGGCAACAAACTGAGATTTATATGGAAAACATATACATTTGAAATTGTTGTTCTAGTTGTTGCAGACTAGCCAGCCATCTTCATATTCGCTGGCTTGCATATTATTGCTGCTACAATCTGCTGTTGTTGTGATTGCTGGTTGAACTGCCTCAGTACATTGACTACATTCCTATTCTCCATTCAATTGCTGCTGACATAGATTAATGGACCGAAATGAAACTGTAACTTAAGTTACACTCAGTTCCCCCGCCCGTCAATAAGCACAAGCACAATATTCAGAACTTGAAAGCCTAAAGTCATACATAAATTTACAAATTTAATATAAATTTACAAAAATTAGTTACTACGGTTTTCCCGGTTTTGGCACGCAACTGATTCAGACTACCCATTCAGAATATTGATAGAACGTTCACTGTTAAGTTAAAAAAAAAATGTATAAGACTTTTTAAAATTAAAATAATTAAATTTGAAAGCAGTACAAAATGCAACATATCAATTAAAAGTTTAATTCAAAATATTTTCATAATAAATCATTCTGGTAATTGATACGAGAAGACAGTGTTTTCTGTCCGAAAGTAATTAAAATATGAAAATTCCAATGAATAAATTATTTAAATAATTAAAAATTAAAAAAATATACAGAAAAACTTAAAGCTTAAAGTTGAATTAAAAAACTAAAGAAACCAGCTTTATTAGTGCAAGCACAGGCCAAACACGTTGCAACCGTTGATGCAACATGTACATTTATCAAATATTGGACTTTCTATATACGGCAAACAACTCTGTGTATATATTAATTTTACAAATAGAAATAATTTTTAGTAAAAATTAAGAGAAAAATTGCGGCGCAGAAGAAATTTTTTGTGCGAGAAGTGTTTTGGTTCTAGAATTCATGCAAAAGGCGAATTAAAGTACGTTACCGCGGAATATAGCTACACTATCAAAATTCTTTCTAGCAGAGTCAACAAGTCATGAAAACAAATAACAAATGCTCGAATAGACGATCATTATTTGCTGCAAAAAAATCTTGTTATGAATTCGCCTTGGACACTCACTTTTACGGGAAAAACTTCGTAAAGGGCAGTACTTTTCTGCAGCAAAGAAATAGAAGAAATAAAATTGAATTGGATATAATGGAAATAGATGTTGCATTTTATATATGAGGTGTGAGACCAATAAGACTATCGATCTGTATGTATTATGCCAAAGGATACAAACCCATGCAAAGACTTCAAAGTAAATTAAACAAGTTCGATACGATGTTGTATTCTTATTAAACAGCTCTAATTAAATTATTGGAATTTGACAAAAATGTAATTAAGCACAATGACGTCAACAGACGTCACAGCATCACAGCAATATTCAAGGTCAGCTGTTTAGGGATATCGCTTTAGCTCTCAAAATAATTGAGTAGCGATATTTGCATCCCGTTTTGTATTCATTTTAAAGGATATTTAAAAAAAAATTGCCGTTGTATATAGAAATGGGTTTTTGATAAATAAAGTTTAATTCAAAGATATCGGTTAAATTGAACAATCTAAAACTCAGCTATTAAATACTATAGAGTCATACCACAAATCTTTGCACTAAGAAACTCGGTTCCAATTTTAAAAAATACTACTATTTCACAAAACAAAGGAATCTCATTGAAATCCATTATTACAGATATATACATACATAACTCGCGTATTTTTCCACCTTCCGTTTATTGTAAAAGTACCAGAAAATCGGGAAAGATCCCTTAGCCAAACACATTCATTATTATCAAATTTATAATAAAAAACAAAATAAATCTTTTTTACATTTTCGAATTTAATAAAAAAAGATATAATTCTTTGCAAGTTCTGTAGTAATGAAAGAGCATAACAGAGAGTACAGTTTCCTTCATTTTACATTTACATTAAAATTAGCAAAATTTACATAGACTTTTAGCCACCTCGTATCGTATCTTGTTAAGCCTTATCCAACGCAATCTAAACATTAATGTTATACAACTGTTTGCAAAGCGATGGAGCAGCCACATCCACTTACGAACAGTCAAATGCACAATGGAACAGGCATGGTTAGATTGAAAGAGTGTTGCGAGTGGGGTATATGAAATGCAACTGACTCGGTGGAGGTACGAGAAGTGTAGGTTGTCATGAATCATGTAACACTTTGTAAAGAAATAAAACCGAGCAACCAGTCAGGCAGGCAGCATTAAGAACAGCCAACTCAACAACTTAATTATTTAAAGTAAAAATGCTGCCATAGAAAATTGTGTTATTGGCCAAGAATTAAGCTAATATTTTTTAAATGGATTAAACCTTTATAACATATTGGCAACAGTGGTAAACCTTCTAAACTTCGTTGAAGATTTTTCTGCAAGAATTAATTAACATTAAACTTCAATTACAATAAATTAAATTTTATTAAAGAAACAATTATGGTTAATATTAATGTGAATGTCCTAGCCTAAGCGAGCTTGGGAAGGCTTCTCACACAGGACGGCACAGCTGTAGCTTCGTGACAAAGTGCATATGACTTGGGATTAAAGAGTATATTTTACGGCTTTATAAATAAACAAAAAATATTACGAAAAAAAAATGAAATAAAATTCATTCTCAGCATACAAATTAAATGAACACCACTAATATTACAAATTTGAAAATTTTTGTGTACGAAATGTTTGTTCCTCTTTACATTAAAAGTTATTCATTTTGGTACTTTTTCACTTTGCCTTAAATCTTATATAGTTTATTGATTATAAAACATCGTGAAGAATATATGAAGTGTTACCTTTCACGTGATATAACTTTGAAAATGATACTTTGGTGTGATTTTGGACCTTTTCCTTAATGGTAAATGGTATCCACATACAGTTTACACTCCATAAAGCTGCATATGGATACATTAATTTATGTAAGAAGAAGAATTGATAATTTAGTACATTTTACTCTCAGATAAACGTGATATAGATATATATCTATATATACAGTGGACTTCAAAAAAATTTTGTATTTCTCATAGAGTAAAGACGGTACATTCGTAAAGAGGGTACATTTCCTTTCTAGATAAGTACGATATAGAAATAAGTTACTTTTTAAAAAGTAAAAACTAGGAGTAATTGGTACTATAGTATATTTTACGACTTGATATCATACGAATTTGGTTCATATTATAATATGGAGTACTTGTTGGGAAGTAATTTGCACTTGGCCACATTTTACTTCTAAATTCATATGATGTACATGTAGTTCCAACTCATTGATAACATTTGGTCCTAATTTAAAAAGTAGTATCTTCCAAAAAGTAACAACGGAGAAGAATTAGTACTTTTCTAAATTTGCCAGTAGTTCAAATTATGATATACAAATTTACACATTTTCTTTTTAGTTCAATACAATACATCCTCTACAAAACCCATTGGCCCATATTAACATATAAATTATTTTATCTGAAATAGGAAAGAGGTAATAAATATGAGACTTTCGGCACTAGTTTGGATGCATTTGGTAAAATCGGTTTCAGTAATATTTGAAAAACATATATCGGTTCAGAAAGTCACAGAAAATAACCACTCATTCAAAATTTTGTTTAGGAGTAGAGCAGAGGTAAATCCATTCAGTTTTAGTAGAATTTGAAAAAAAATCCCAAAAATCGGTACTTTTTTTACATTTTTGGTATTTTTTATTACCCACTTTCTGATTCATTTTATATAAAACAGGCTTTTCTTTATGACTCCCCATAGCCTTGCAAAGATGGCTAATAGTCCATTAACGATCTTTATATACACACATATATATATTATGTATACACGTTTGTAAGTAAGGGAGTCCATATAAGATATATATACCTTTCAATAATACAAAAATTCACACTAGACTGCAAGTAACGCAATGAATTGAACGGCTTTCTATTACATTCCTTGGGAACATTCACTCACTGGAGTCATTCCCCTGATTTTTGAAATAAAATTTTAAAAAGACATTCTTTAAGTTGCCTGTATTGTGTATTAAAGAACAGCACATACCACAACTGCCAAACTCGAAAAGTCGATTTGATAATACATAATGATCTTTCACAAATTTCATAGTCGATAGCTGAGTAGCACACCATTTCCTGGTTTAGTTAAGAAGAAAAATTATGACATCCAGTTCACTTCTTATCCTTTTTTAATTGTGAGCACCCAATTATTTTTGTAAGCATTTCAATTTTAATTCTGTACTGAAATTGTGTAAAAAAAATCGTGCATCTTTTTTTGAAACTCACTGTATTTAATTGGTTTTTGGCAAATGCGCTCAGCCATCCTGTGATATATTTAATGTAACCATTGAGCCACGTTGTCTCATTTAGTAATTGGGGAAAGTGTATTGCATAAATTTATAATTGCATAATAAAAGAGCATGCACTGGACGCCAAAAATGTTACAGGGGATTCGTTTTTATAATCAAAGAAATCTGAATTAATTTTTTTTAAAAAACTAAAGAGCACAGAAGGAAATGGTGCTGATGAAAGTGTGCCACTATCTTGTATTACTTTTACCATTTGTGAAGAAATCGAATGAGCTTTTCATTTCGCATGGCATTAATTTAATGAAACTCGTTTGAAGAGGGGTATCGGTGAAATAGAACATGATTTCTACTTTCCATTCATGAGGCAAAAATAAAACCTTGTCATACATTTTCTGTCATTGCAATGAATAGAGATTTTTTTTTTAAAAAAAGGCGAAAAAATGTTATTGAATTAGAAAATTTGAATAGGAAGAATTTTTATGTATCAAGTTTTTTTATATTAATTTTTTTTTATACATACTGCATCCCACTTCAGAATGACCCCATCAGCATTTATTTGTATATTGAATAAAAAGCAGGACAACAATTCGCTTTGGTATGAATAGTGAAAGTATTTCAGAATTTAATCATAAAAAATTGCAAAACAAACTAAAAAAATTAAATAAAAAATTAAAACATACAAGAAACATGTCGTAGAATGACATCGAGGGGGCAAGTGGTGTAATGTGGACTGATGCAAAAGAACACCAAGTGCTAGGTAAACATTTTCATCTGGTTTCGCCAGGGACTGATATCATAGAGAATATTAGCATCCAAGCAATCAATTTATTTTGTCTTACCATCATAGCCAATAGCAATATTTTTATTGGATTTTTATGGTCCGATTTATCATTTATCATGTACTAAAAAAATTTAATCTGATAAGTAAAACTTATTAAATTGACAAAAACTTTTATTTTCCACTGATGTCATTATTCAAATGTAACAGATGCTCCTAATGAGATTTCACTGTAAAAACTACTGCAGATCGTTAGGCAGTATTTTTATTCAAAACTTTCTCAAAACCACTGAAGATGTTCTTACGCCAATAATTTTGATTAATAAAACTTTATACAAACAAATTTCCGAAAAAAATTTACTACGTAAACCTTCTACAAGTTTAAATTATCTTTCATTTCTAATTAAACAAATGAGAAGTATAACAAATTTCCGAAAAAATTTACTTCATAAACCTTCTACAGGTTTAAATTATCTTTGATTTCTAATTAAACGAATGAGAAGTATAACAAGTAAGTTCGGTTACTTCCAATGGTTAAAGTCATGGGTTCGATATCCACACCCATCATCAAGAAAAGAAATTACTTTTCCTTAAGTGCTTTATTGTCTCTTTGCTTAAGAAATTTTTAAAATAGTAATCAGCTGATTTAAAATAACAAATAAGAAAAATCACTTACATATATATAAATTGTATTATATTAAGAAGTTATATCCCAAGGTACCATAAATTGCTAAAAAGAAAAGATTCGTAGGAAGAGATGAGAGAAAAACCTAGAGGAAGCAATCTTATGATTAAAAGATTTTTGAAAATTTTTTTGAAACAGCTGATTCCATAAAGATCGTGCAAATGAGACCAAAGTATGGATCATGGGGTCTTATAAAATAGAACCGGACTGCGAAAAGTAAATTAAAGCGTAAAGTGAATTTTACTGATGTCTACTGCGACATTTTAGGGGCAAGATAGAGGAAGAGGATATAATCCAATAACTCCTAATTATACGAAACGTCGTGGAAAAAGTCATAAAAACATAATTTTTAATTATAAAAAATATTAAGCAAAATTAGCTAAAGAAGAAATAAAAATGAATTTTTTTTGATTTGACAGGATCAAAGAATCTGTCTTGCAATCACAAGTCGTTTAGCCAAGTGAGGTCACCTGAAGGTAAATTTGCCTTGAAGAATTTACGGGTTTAATTTTTTTCTTTTATAGTTAAAGTCCCGAAAACATATTAAACTGGGCCCATGTCATAAAAAGGTAATGTAGAAAGGTAATATAGTAAGAAGGTAATGAAGATTCAAAAGATTTGTGTTCAGCACCACATTTGCAATATGATATCTGAGTCCAATTGCCTACTAACTGTGACAAATGAAATTAATAAAAATTTGCAACATAATGCCTGCACACGAAAGAAAAATGAATGTAAAGAACGGTCTGACTATGTATTTAACGAGCCAACACTGTGTCCAATAAGTATAAAATTAGTTTTCGCTGGCATGCCCGGCATTGTCTTGCCGACTTCATTAAAAATCCAGTTGCAACTACTCTTTTAACAACATTATTTATTTGAATTATGTTGCATGATTCCTGTCAAGGTTATTTAAATGGACTTCATTATGCGGCACTAACAATGTTACACAATACAGGCATGCATACATACATACATACATACATACATACATACGTACATATTTGCAATAGAAAGTGAACGTGCCAAATAATATTAGGGGCATTCACAGTGTACAATAAAACTACAGTAAACGCGGTTCATATTATTTTAACAGCTGATTTGATGGCAAATGTTCAGTGTTGCCATTGTGAATGCATGTTTTATATTTCAAACAGCTCAGAAGTATTCCAACCAAAAAAAAAAAAAAAAACACAAAACAAAATCATCTTATTAAAAACATATTTATTTTTTATAAAAAAAAATAAAACTGCTAAAAATTTCTGAAGATTTTGCTAAGCAAAAAAAATATGTTCCAGCAAACATCCTGTGAATTTAGAATTACATAAAATTTATTTTGTCATAAAAATCCTCAATGAATCCTAAAAATTATACAAAATATATAACAATCAAAAACAACAACATGTTTAAATATTTTAACATGTCATTTGACAGCTGACGAAGAGACGAGTAAATACTCGTATCACAGAATTTTGTATTCAGAGTTGCAATATTAATAGATTTCTTTTAGAAGTTTTAGCAAAACTTTAGTAAAAAAAAAAAAAAAATGCCGGGGAACCCCTTACTGCTTATATTAGCCCAAGCGAAAATAAATAACATGTCAATTACAACCCTGAGTCAATACTTTGTAACGGTTTGTACAAACTACACCTCAAGAACTGTTAACGTTTAACAAAAAATCAGTAATAACTTTTGCTTTTTTCAAAATCCTTTCCAAAATCTTTACTGCATGGAAAGCACATATTCTATGCCTTCTGCAATTAGTTGAATGTATTAATTAGAAAATTATAAAATTAAAAAATTTTAATATTAAATAATTAAAATAAATTAAAATAATTTAAATATTAAAATATTATACTAATAAAATCCTATTTAATTTTTTTATAATCTCAAAGGATCACACCCAAAGTACACCACTTAAAGAATTTAAACCGCATTGCTACAAAGAGCTTTCAACAAAACTGGCAGTCCTATCTATAACTTTTTTAAACCACAACTTAAAAAGCTTAAAAAAAAATTAAATAAAAGAGCCGTAGAGAAATAATGACAGAGATTGATGAAAGAGGTGCTTATCAAATAGTGACGTGATTGATTTCTATACTCTTCTCCATATGAAAAGAAAGAAGGTTCCAATTTCTACAACCATTTCTACAATATTCATTGCCAGCCCATAAACTGTATATATTCGGGGTCCTTATAAGAATGGTTGTTGATTAGGGTTTGTCCATCTGTCCGTCTCTGCATTTTGTGGTTCTGCAAAATGTCCTTAATTTTTGCTTAAAATTCATTTATTCAATTTCAGATTTTCTGCATATAAACACTAGAAAAATTAGATGAAAATTAAAAGAAATACAAACAAGAATACAGAAAGAAATACAAACAGAACGCCTATCACGGTGGTCACATGATTTATTTACTCAAAGTCTCCTCACGATTCTGTTAAAAATTATAAAATTATTATCAGTTTTTTGTTAGAAATTGTTTGCTTCGACTTCAACAGTACGGTAAAAAGTACTTTTTAGTTCTAGAGTTGCATAAATTTCATAATTGATAGAAATGCAAAATAGTACTTTTAGAAATAGGCGGTTCCAGAATAGGAATAGATGTAGTTACACGAGCATATTTTACATCAGCAACAATAATTATTGCAGTTCTAACAGGAATTAAATTTTTATATGATTAGCTGCTTTATCCGCATTTTAAATTGTTACATTTTTAGAAAGGCTACATTTTCTAGTAGTAGTACTTTTTCTAAAAGTACTTCTAAAGAAAAAGGTTCTATAAAATTCCGAAAAAAAATTCTTCTTTTAAAAATATTAAAATTTGAAAATATTTACAAATTTCTATTAGTATTTTGGGGGAAATATACATTTCAAGAATAGTACTTTAAGATGAAATTGTTTATAAAAATATTAACATTTCTAGATAAGTATATAGTATACTCTGATTAGAAAAGATATTTATATTTCCAGGAACTGGTTGAAATATGTAATTTTTAGTGGTGGTACTTTTAGAAACGTAATTAGCTGGAAGCAGTAAAAATAATAATAAAAAGAGCCACTAGCTGAATATGGAGGATGTAATGTCAAACTGTGATTATCCTTAATAAATGCTGTTTTGGCACAAGCATCTTGTCAATTTCAATTAACACAAAAGCAAGGTAGATTGTGGCTTTACATGCGTATATGTATATGAAAATGTATCTATAGTATATGGGTGAGTGGATTTGCGTGCAAAAGTAAGTGCTTACACGTACGCAGCTAAATACATTATGACCTAAAAACTGAAGAACAATGCAATGCAGCTGTTACAATTTTCTTGTAAATTTGTTTTATTTGTTTTTTGTGTTTCACTTTCTAATAGGAAAAGCATCAACCACCACCACCACCATTGAAGTAACTTTTTTTTTGTTACTGCAATCTAGTGCAATTTGCTTGCTTATGTGTGTGTGTATGTATGTGTGTAGTATAAAGTTTTCGTACCACAAGCGTTTTCTTTATACAATTTAAAAAGGAAATATTAATGGCAAATACGAGTATATGTAGTTACTGTAACCTACATCAGTATGTGTGTGTATGTGCAAGCAAGCACACATGTACAATCATACAATATGTGTATGTAAACTGGAGAAAGTGTGGGTACATAGAGAAAAAACAATGCAACTTGCAGTAAATCAACTCATTTTAGGGATAACAATTACACAGTGTCCTTTAAATAACAAATCCCTAAGCGAGCAGCACAGCCATGCTATCAGGCTTCTATTACAGTGTGTTTTTCCATGACGAACTTTGTAAGCTTTTGTTTAGAGGCGCTTTACCAGGTGGAGTGGATGCCACGGATATTTTCAAATAACTGGCCAAAAAAAGCAATTAGATTTTATTATGTGAAATGCAAGCAACTGCGTTTTACGAGCAAAAGGTTCTACGAATTATCTCAGAGTTCGCTGCTCAAACAGTACTTGCTATGCGGAGGCCAACGCAGAGTATGGTCGGGCATCTTTTTTTAATAATTGTCACGAACCCAATAATAATTTTTAATAAATGGCTTCTTGGCTTCTCTTCAAGCAAGCCAACTTAAATTTTTGTTTCTATTTTCTTCTATATTTTGCCCCCAAGGGGTTAAACCTTTACCGATTAACATATTTGGATGCCACCACTATCTTTGTTAAAGCGCAAGCGTCTGGCTCTCCTTTTGTTTCGCCAATTAAGTCATGTGTGAACGGGGATTTAATAATCCTAATCTATTTTTCTCTGTGTATTCGCTAATAGTAAATGACATTCATGTGACGTTCTATTTCTTAATGATTATTGGAAATTGTTTCATTTTTGTTTCAGAGTTCAACTTGCAACTGAAACACTCCGCTTGCCGTTGCTTTAATCAGTAGCAGTTGAAGTTGGATTGTTTAATTTTCAAAAGAACTGAAAACTCAATTAAGCGCCCAATCCCAAACGTCCCATTTAATGAGTTGTATAGGAAAAAAAAATTGTAAATTCAAAATGTGTTAGTGAAAGTTCTGTAGAGCAGATGAAGTAAGCATTTGTATGCAGAGGGTATACGATAAGAGTAAGCCGCTGCCAGAGATTATCATTGGAGTTTTGTTGCCAAATTAATTGCCATTACAAACTCAGATTACATGAATAACATTGTCTTTGCTTAATTTGCCACTGTAACTCGCTTTAATAAGTTGATTAAATTTAATACAAGCGGCTTACAAGGATACAAGGAAAGAGTCCTTAAAAATCTAAGGATATTTTTATGTCATACAAGTAACATGATAAAATCTTAAAAATGGCTTTAAAATCAAATAAGGATTTATAAAGATTGACAAAAACTAATAAGGGGAGTAGAAGCAGCAATTACACATAAACTGCTTACACACACAGGCACACATATAATAATTAATTGTGTATTTTTATCAAAAAGCCAACACACGCACACATATACCAAACTGAAGAACTCATTCATTAAAAAGGCAGACAGACATGACGAAGTTGCTTTAATTATTAACTGAACGATTTTTTGTTACATTATTAGAACGATTGATGTCTTAGAACGATTGACGTCTGAGCAGACTTGCAATTTCTTGCAAAACTTTGCTAAATTTTAGAAATGATTTGGTCCCCATTCACAATATGAAATTCTGTTTTACAATTTTATACATATAAAAAATGTTTTATATAAAACGTATTAAGAATAAAATTTCACAGCAAAAAAAAAAAAAAAAAAATTACAGTATAGAAGAAACTGTGAGCCCCTCCCCGATTTTCCAAGAAGGTGCAACCAAATATGAGAAATTATGAGATTATTAAATTAAATTAATTTAAAATTCTTTATCGTCTTCTGGAGTGTTTCAAAGCGATTTAAAATTCCTTTCATCTTCGGGAATTATTTAAAACTGTTGAACATTATTGTCTTGTTCTGGAATTACTCAAAACTGTTAAAAATTAATGTCATCTTCTGGAATTATTCAAAACTGTTGAACATTATTGTCATTATCTGGAGTGATTCAAAACCTCTAAAAATTATTATCAAAACTGTTGTACATTATTTTCAACAATTATTTCAAACTGCTGACTTTATCAAAAAAAAAAAAATATTGTTTTTGTAAATTTAAATTTCCAAAATTGAATGAGAATTAATTCAAGTTGCTTTTTGCTACTGCGTATGATTGAAAAAAAAAAAAATCTTTAAAAATCTTAAATCTCTTGTCGTTAAAATTTAATTTAATTGCTGCTACGTTGCCTTGAAATGTCTACGATTTTTGGCATTCGATTCTTTATTTTCAAGGCAAGTTTGCATTTGTCACCCTTCACCAGTTTGTTGGGCAGGAGTTCGTGCGCTTAAGAGTTTACTAACAAAAATAAATTTTTGGAAAATGTTTTTATTACAACTTTCATTTAAAATGATTTGAATTTTTAAGAAGGAAATAAAAATGTGTGCTTTTAAAAATATGAAAGTGTTTGCAGTAAACGATTTCAACACGTTTTAAAAATGTCGACAACATTCGTGTGCCTGCGATGGTGTTCTGCTTTTCCTTTTAATCCTTTTAAATAGGCCTGAAAATTAAAAAATCTCTACCAGTTATTGCTTTACCCTCCTGACAGCCAAACAAACAGATCGTTTGTATCATACAAGACCAGTTTGGTTTGTCTTTGGTTTATGATTGTGCATACGTATGTGCGTGTATATGTGTGAGTGAGTGCGTTTTCATAAATTGTCATAAATTACATGCTTAACTTAAAAAAAAAAAACTCGAACGAAAGACCCAGTGAGTAGTAATAAGACCAGAAGAGGAAACATAACAAAGTTATGAATTTATTTAACCAAAATCCCACCTAAAGGCAATGAAATTGACTCACTGGCTATAGACCGGGGAGTGGGGTAGAATGATAGAAAAAGAAAAGCACAACATCACGCCATTAGAGAACATGGCCTGCTGTAGTTGTTCGTACACACAGTAAATTTCATTTACTGACTCCCGTGGGGTGTTAAAGAGCTTTTGCCGCTGCCTCTTTTACAATTTGATTTTTGTAAATCTTCCTCCACGGCATCAGTGCCCATCCCAAAAATGTGTAATTTACAATATTTTCAAAATGTATCCAACCACTCCGTACAAAAGCCTGGTTTTTGGGGGGTTGGCAATATCTTTTCCTGTTGAATTTTAATTTTGTTCTTTAATTTTTATTATTTTAATTTTTCTGCAAATCCTTTTATCAAAACAAACACCATGTCTGGTCCTTTGAGCGGTCAAAATTTGAGCAGGTATTCGCAGCATTATAACCTTTGAGGCAGATGAGGCGCTCTGCTCTGCGCTGACAACAGTTGCCGGGAATTTATTTTAAATATAATTTTTGCTGATTGTGCTTATTCATGTTTGTGTTTTTAGTGCATTAAATATTGTGGTAGAAAAAGGATTTTTTTTTCTTTTTTGCAAATTAAATTATAATAAATAAAATGTTTTAAAAGCCGAGCGTAATTGAATTTTGCAAAGGGAAACAGTTTCCACAGTTTTTACTGTCTTACTTTACGAAAAAGGGAAATACAGGAGAAGGTAAAGAGTTTTATACAGAGATACAGCCATAGAGAGAGAGATAGAAAGGGAGAGAGAGAGAGAGTGAAAGATAGAATGAGAGGGAAAAGTTGTTCAACAATTCATTGTTCAGATATTTGCGATCAGATCAAACTACAGATAAACCAAAAGCTTTTCAGATTGTATTTATTAAGAAAAAGTTTTCTGGTTGGAGCAAATCCCACCTGCATAAGAATCATATTCAATTTCATTACAATCGGCTAAGCCGTTTGGAAAGTGCAAATTTTTTTCCATAGTTTTTTCCTTCAAAATTCCCCACTGTGCCGTTTGGAAAGTGCAAATTTTTTTCCATAGTTTTTTCCTTCAAAATTCCCCACTGTGCGCCGGAAAGCATTAGAGCGATAGCAAACAAATTAACTTAATTTTCCATTGAAACACGTGACGTGTTACAGACATCACCTGTTTTACTGGATCACGTCTTAGTTTTCGGGAAAGAAAAAGAGCAAAAAAGAGAGAGAGAGAGACATAGAAAGCGAAGTAAATAGATTGACAGACGGATAGAAGAAAAAGATGGATAGTTAAAAGTTAAAGAGAGCTAGAGTGTGAGAGGGAGGGAGAGTTAAGTAAAAAGAGCGGGGTAGAGAATTAGACAAATAGAGAGGTAAAGGTAGAGATGGAAATGAAGATGGAGATAGAAAACTAAAATAGTAAGAAGTGTCGTTCATGTATATGGTTAGCTGGTGATATAGATTTGCCCCGCTAAGAATGAGTAAAGCAGTTGGAAACGCAGTATATTGACATTACGCGGTGTGATCGAAAAACAATAGTTATTTTCTGATATCTTGGTATACATGTCTGTTATATATTTTGGCGATATCAGCCATTTTAGATTGTCAGTTTGTTTTTGACAGATAAAAAGCTTAGACGTGTTTTGGTGTGCTCTTCGATTTTTTGCTATCTACATTTGCTCAGGAAGATCATAACTGGTGAAGAATCATGGATGTATGGCTATGACACTGAATCCAAAGCCCAATCATCCCAATGAAGCGTCTAGAAGAGCAAAACCGAAAAAAGCACGTCAAGTTCGGCTAAAGAGGAAAGGTTTGCTCAGTGTTTTCTTCGATTGCAATGGTTTGGTGTATCATGAATTCTTGCCAGAAGGTAGTCCGGTTAATAAGGAATAACTACCTTGAAGTTGTGCGCCGTTTGCGAGAAGCAGTTTGTGAGAAATGCACAGAATTACAGAAAAACATGTAAATTTTGGACTATGGTAACGCACCAGCTCACACATCGATGCTTGTGCGTCAGGTTTTCGGCCAAAAACCAACCTGTATTCCCCGGACTTGGCACCCGCTCAATTTTTCTACTTCGCAAAACTGAAGACACCGATGAAAGGAAAACGTTTCGCTACGATTGAAGAGATAGAAGAGAAAACGAAACAGGAGCTGTTGGTGATACCAAAAAGCGCTTTTCAAAATAGTTCCGAGGATTGGAAAAAACGCTGTTATAAGTGTATTATATCTGAGGGGCATTACTTTGACGGGTGTAAGATAGTTATTTTTAAATAACAAATTAATTTTTGGAAAAAAATTTAAAATAACGCTTAATTTTTTATCACAACTCGTAATAGTAACTTTAAATAGCGAAAGATGGAGCAGCTCACCCTAACAAACACTCCAGCGGGAAAAATTATAATGTCAGGATGTGTAACTGAAAGTTTTCAGCATTCAATTCAGCTATTTGAAGAACGTAAGTTAACGTGTAAAACGAGGACTGTGTGTACTGAAACAATTCATTATTTAAGGTTTTTAAAAGAAAAAGAGGGAAAAATGTAAAAACTCACGACGTGCAACTGAAAGTTTCCACATTAAATATACTTATTTGAAGAAGTGTTTCGAAGCAGGGCAAGCAAGCAACACTTGACTATGAATCAGCTCATCAAACTGACTGTTAATAAACAATTGTCATTCGTTGCTCTCCATCACGCCAACTATTAACATCATCATTATTTATTTTCTAATGTAATTCATAAGAAAGTTAAAGCCATTTGAGTAAATACATACAGAGTCATTATAATAAAAACTTTTAATAAATGTAATAAAGTTTGTCCAGTTGTCGTATGCACGTTTGTTGGCAACATGAGACCAAAGAAAACAGGATGCTTGTTGTAGGAGACACTTTAGTTTCATCGCCTTCAATCAATCCTCAACTCTGAGTCATGCACTACGGTCTTGGCGCGGAGGCAATGCAGTCTCAGTTTGTTAAATGTAAATTATGAATGCAAAAATGAGCAATTTGTTGCTGTCAATGGTTACCGAGGAAATTGTCCTCTGCCTATAAAACTGACACTGAAAGGCGTTCATGGGATGCACGAGTATGATACTCTATGATGTTTAAAAACACCAAAAAAATAGACTGTTGCCCGCCTGCCGGCCTACCTAATGCAAAAAGGGAAGTCAAAAGTCTGTATAAAGTTCTCAGACAATGTTTGCATAAAATTAGCATCTTGTCATTTTTATAGTCTTTGGATTTCAATGTTGTTGTCATTGTGGCTTAACGATGCGGTTGGTTGGCTCATTGGCTGGTTGGTTGTCATTCGAGCCATGTAACTCCTAAACATAAAATAGGGAAGGCTACAAGGGAAAATGATAAAAAAAAATTGCAAATTATGCAGCCTAAAATTTTTTTTATAGATGGTGTTTGTGTTGTTTGCGTTGTTTGATGTTGTTTAATAAATTCATAGTCTCCGCATTTATTTGTGTAACCAATATTAGAGACACGTGGGATGCTGCTGTTATTATTTTATTACTTTTATTGCTGCTATTGTTCGCTGTTACTGTTGTGCATCATGCTTGTGCTGGTGCGTTTGCTGTTGGCGTTCTCGTTCAATTCTGATTTGATTTCGTTGACATTCGGCTGTATTTCTTTGTGAAATATTAATGTCAGCATGCGTATGTTTGGGCACTGCCTAACAAATATTGCCCGTTTCATGTGGTTTTCTCGTGTTTGCATTTTCCATGATCTTGTCGTCATTTCGTTTGAATTATTTATTGTAATAAATTTATTCTCCAAATTAACCCATTAAAATGGGAACGTAGAATTAAATGGATTGGACCTTAAAATGAAAAACAACAAGTTTTGGGAACAACACAGAGATCTGATCTGTTGTTTTCAAGTAAATATGTTAGAAGATGTGGAAATTTGGGAATGCCAAGTGGAAATTTTCAACTAATATTGAAACTACTATTCAAGTTATAAATTGTTTTCTTAACAAATTTTCCTTCAACATTTTTTTCCATGCTTTTAGGCATACAGTATGTCATGGGTTCTATTCTCACAAAAGAGTTCATATTTTTGATTGCCATTTAAGACAAGTTTATTGCATCTCCATTCTCATGAAAGCAGTAGTTCAGAGGTCAGATGTCCCGCATCAAATCAGTTGCCTTTTTGATTCTCAACAAAGGACGAAACAAGGGACGAAACAATGGACTCAATTCTCACAATAAGTATATTTATTTCATGATTGCAACTATACTAGTTAAAACTGTCGGTCAACTATGCGATTGACATTTTAAAACCATTAATTGCAACGCTGCAATAAACCTCGTTCATGCAGTAGTAGTAGTAGATTGCATACTCCTCTAAGACCTCTTTAACGCATCAAGGCAACTCTTCGCTACTAAGGAGTAATTCAAGAGTTCGATTACAATCTAAGACCAGTTTGGTACATCAGTATATCTATCCTAGCCATCAAACCCTTTTATCGAGTGAGACCCGTTAAAGCTATCTAAGACTGTTATATTACAACACTGTAGTCATTCTTGCTAAAGAAGTAGTTCCGATGGTTGAATATATCTATCCTAGCCAACAAACCCTTTTATTGAGTGAGACCCGTTAAAGCTATCTAAGACTGTTATATTACAACACTGTAGTCATTTTTGTTGAAGAAGTAGTTCCGATGGTTGAATATATCTATCCTAGCCAATGATCGGCTTTATTGAGTGAGACCCGTTAAAGCCATCTAAGAAGGTTATATTACAATACTGTAGTCATTCTTGCTGAAGAAGTAGTTCCGATTGTTGAATATATCTATGTTAGCCAATGAACGCCTTTATTGAGTGAGACCCGTTAAAGCTATCTAAGACTGTTATATTACAACACTGTAGTCATTCTTGTTGAAGCAGTAGTTCCGATGGGTAGTCCCTCGTTAAGTGCTATTTATCGCATCAAGGGAACTTTTCTCAACGAAGCAGTAAATCGTGGGGCCAATTAGAGTTTTATTATCTCCTTATTGCATGACTGCCAGAAGTTTCGCAGTAAGCCAGAGGTTTCGATTACTGATCATCATAAACATTCCCTTAAAGAAAGAAATTGTGGGTGTAATTTTATGGCTGACTCGATTATTGTATCAATGCAGTCACAAAGCTCAAACCAAGTTACACAAAGCAGATGTGAACCTTAATCTAATGCCCGGTTTAAGAATAAATTTGAATTGACTTGAGACAATTCACCGCTTTGCTGTACACATATTTATGGATCCCGGAGTACGTTCTTAAATAATAAATTGGTACTCCTATTGGAGCGTTTAATGGGTTAATATTGGAATGCCTATATTTTATTTTGTCATGTTAAATAGTAGGGAGGTGGTATACAAATAAAACGAATGGATTGCGGAGGCCGCAGGCAGTCAAATGACAGAACCATATAAATATGTAGTCATAAATTGTGTCGACATTAAAATAAATTTGTATGGCTGATGTCAATGTGCGAACAATGTTTAAATGATGGAAACGCTGAAAGAGATTTCCTTTCCTCTGTACACATTATTGTGTTGACTCTCCCCACACGCAGCCTTACACCCACAGTTACACGCTCTTTTGCATCCACTTAGAATAATTTAAAATTATAGTGGTTGTACACACTTTTTTCCTTGCCGTTTCCACTCCAAATATAAATTCCAGCGAAAAAGCTTTTTTTTGGGGTGTAGACGATTATGTCAATGTGATGTTTTAATTTCCAACAATTAAAAACAAAATTGCCTCTTTTTCCCGATTGATTCAATGGCGCTCATAGATCACGGCAAAGATGTAACATGACAATGGCGTCAATGTGTCACACATGTCTTCGATTTTCTTTTAAGGCATCTTCCACATTTTTCTTATTCACTTTAATACGTATGACATATAAACATTAATTATGAATGGATATATGTGTGTATGTATGTGTACATAAGTACATATATGTAAAGGGTGTAACAAAACTAAAGCAAGGTTTGAGTAAAATGGAAAAGACATGGGAATAAAAAATCAGACCAAAGGGCTTCACAGCATTGCATGCAAAATTTTTCCCGATTCTCCTGCGATTTCGATTTTCGTTTACAAAAAGAAATACAGTCGAACTTCTCTATAATGAAAGAAAAATTTCAACTCTCTCGTCTAAGAATTCCTTTCAAGAACATGGCCTTTAACCAACACGAATAAAGTTGGGAATAGTTTGGGAAATGTTGCCTCTACAAAACTTCTGTCAGATTTTTAGTGTTTCAGTAACGATTTGTATTCCGCCTTCAGTATGAAAGGCTTCACTTTCTGACAAAGTTTCTTTGCAATGACAATAAAATCACATTTATGTAAATTGAAATATCTGTCATATTTACCGAGTATGTACTGCAAATACAACTCTGATTATACAACAGCTGATATTTGTAAACAAAAAATTTCTATTTTTCAAATAGCTTTAACAATACTTTTTCAATCATTTTAAATAGCTCGTACCATTACAAAGGGCCGCTATACAGCTCGACAATAGTTGATAATGCCAACAGTAGAAAGAAAAGACTAATGAACTCTGAATAATATTAAAAAAAATATATTCCAGAGAAATTAAATTTATTGCAAAAATAGTCATTTAAAAGAAAGAAAAGCTTGTCCCCAAATATCCTCTTCCCAAATTAAGTTTAATGTGGGGAGGAGCTGAGCTTCACAAAGCGTTGCAGTGGTATGTTACTTTGGAAATTAAGAAATGAGATCCACATAATAGATTATACAAAAACAAAAACTGTTTGAACTGCATCTTTGATAATAATAATGCCAAGAGTTACTAAGGCAGGACGATGTGGAGAAAACAAATTTTTTTTCTATTGATCCTGGATTAAACTAAAAAAAAAATAATCGAAAACATTTAATGGGGAATTTTTCTATGTAAATGTATTACAACCGCCATTAATAATTTTTCTCTGCCGCTCTGCGGCAAACTTCCTCAGTTTGTTCACTCTGACAGCACTTGCAGACGAATGTCCTTTAAGAACTTTGACATTATTAAGTTGCCCTCAGAAACTTGTGTGGTACTTCAGTTTGTTCACCGGTTTCTTTTGAATGTCTTTAAATGTTTTTCACAGTTTGATCTGTTTTAGCAGGAAATTTTCAACTAAAATGATTTCAAGTTTTCCTTTCAACACAAATGGCTGCCCGTCACCTCCTGTTCTCCTAAAAGCATACACACACATATACAGAGTCAGTATAAACCGCATTCTATTATCCTTTAAATATTCACTATTGTCTCTTTTGAACGTTTGCTTGAATAAAAATAAACTTTCACTACAAATGCTTGATTTATTTGAATTTCAGTTTCCATTTCTGTTGACATTTGCTTGTCTTTCCTCTTTTAGTCAGCTGTTTGTTTGTGGACTGCATGTAGTTGCAAGTTTACGTGTATATATATATATATATGTGTGTGTGTATGTATTTGTACTTGCACTTACCAAACTCATTAGTTTAACGAGGACATTTTCCTTTTCATGTCATTCTATTCTGATGTTCTTGCAATACTTTTGTTATCCTTACACTTTTATTACTCTCTCATTTCCTTTCAACTCTTTGCCTGTCATTTGACAACAAATAAACAAAACAAATACAGTTCCTCGCTCTCTTGTTTTATTTCGCTTCTTATTAATTTTGCTTTTTTAATCTTGCACAAACACAGAAAAGATTTTACGATTTTATTTCATTTTTATGTAGGACGGAAAAAGCTACTGTGTTATCGTGTAACAGCCGGCTCATAAGCAAATATCGTGTCATCGTCATGCACATGCACGTTAACAGCGCCATCATTATCATCATCTGTTGTCTTCCTCTACTCATCATCAGCACAATGGCTGGCATGACAAGTACGAGTAGCATTTGTAGCGAGAGAAACACTTAAATGTCTTTTGTTAAGTTGGCAAAAGGAAAATCGCTACGAAAAAAAAGTGTAAAAGAGGAAGCACTGAAGTATGATGGCAAAGAGCATTCCGTCAGTGAGTTTGTCAGCCAAGTCACTAGAAGTCTTTGAGTATTTCTTAATCTTATAAAGGTGTTTGTTTGCTATTAACTTGTCTTTTACAATTTGCTGAAAGATGTATAAGAACACTTGACATTTTTTTCCTAAAGTTGAAATCTGAAAGCCAAAAAGAATGCGAATGGGAATGAGAATGGAAGTGAGAATGTCTGCCGCATTATTCTTTTTTTATAATTTTTTATTAGTTTGTCTTGTAAGATGATTTCTTACAGCATTACTGAAAAATAATTACTCAGCTTGGAAAGCAATATTTTAAGTGGCGATAAAAAATTACCTGAATTCGATTATGATTAAAATTTAGCAGAATTTGAAGATCTATAGTTTGCTTTCTAAACGGCACAGTATCAGCTGGTTGGAGCACTTGGACTGTGACGGATGGCAGCCAATTGCTCAGGCTAGTCTGGTGATACCAGCAAAATGATTTTGAATTAAAAATAAAAGTATTAAAGAATATAATACAGCGAAGTCACTCTCACTTCAATGGATTTATTAACCAGAAAAATTAGCTCGTTTGGCCAAGTGGGAATCCACGAGGGAGTGTGGGAAAGTCGATGCATCAGCAGAGATTGACTTTGCATTGTAATCCATGTAATTGTTTTCTATAGGAACTGTTAGGCAGGGACTATGCCTTCTTCACCCCATTTGAGTTAATAAAGTATATCGGGGAAACGCCATTGGAATATTGTCTCCGACTTCAGAAGTTTGGTAACCAACTCTTAACCTTAGATATTTGCACTTCTTGCAGGATTTTTTTTTTCTAATTAATCACATCAGCCGTTAGTTGTAGGCAAGCTAAGTAAGAAACTAATCTCATTTGCTAATATAATTAGCAGCCCATGATGCCATCTGTTAATAAATGGACTGGTATAGGAACTGTCATTTCCTGTGAGGTGCAATGCAGACTAAGTTTTTATGCGGTTGGCTACAGTGGTTGCGCTCGACTATTAAATTGAGAATGTAATGTCAAGTTTCATGTGGTTGCCTTTTACTTTACTCGCATATATATCAAAATAGGAAATAACAAATAGGAGCAACAATAAATTATATATAGTGTTCAGGAAGAACAGCCAATAGTTAAAATGATAGCAACTTGTTTTCCTGGTAGAAAACATATATCTTCTAAATGATAATCAAACCGGTTCATTAGCACAGGCTGATACTGGCCAACTGGACTTGTACATAATTTAAGGTATCGCAATATCTCTGGATATAATAAGGCTGTTAAGATAAAAATTTTAAATATTTTTTTTTTCATTATCGTAGTTGGTTGGTGAAGTTTGTTTTCACCAAAAAAGGACTTCGTTTTCATTTTTGGGATTCCAGAGATTATCGCTGACAACTACGACTTGCAATCTGGCAATTTTTCTTCTTTTTCTTTTCACTTTCATGGCAGCTATATGTGCAAATGATTTTTGAGCACTCATGTTCTTTTTCATATTCTTCCATTAACCAACGAAGTGAGACCCCTTTGGGGTTCTGTATTGTTTTTGACGACTATAAGATTTTTTTATATTTTTATTTCTCGTTCCAATAGTAAATAGTGGCGACTAGAAAGGCCGCTGCTCCTTGTCATACTTAGGATCTGTGTTTGTCAATCTTGAGCGAAATTAAATCAGCTGTTTTGTCGTACTAGTGACAACAAGCTGTTACCGCCCAAGAAGGCAATGACTAATTTTCGTACTTAAAATATATTTTTTTGATGACTACGAACTTCATTTTTCCTCTCTCTTTTTATCCATCACAATACTAAGTACTGCAGATTATTGAGCGGAATTTTCTACTAACTAAAGTCTGTTAGTGAACCGCATCTCAAACTGGCGGAAATAGTTTGTTCTTAACAAATATGCCTTATTGACTGAAAAATTTATAAATTTTTATATTCTTTTATTTCATATTTTTATTTGAAATGTTAAAAAGGAAAGAAAATAAAAATACTTCAGTAGAATATTAACAAAATAAATCTTGTGGCAAAAATATTTTTTCATCACACACCACAAAAGACCTCCACAGCCACCCACTGACTCATTCGCAGAACCTGGCAAACCATGATGAAGTGTTTATAGATGGCCAAGAGACGAAAGCAAATAAAAAAAATCAGATAATAAAAGAAAAGAGGGAAAATAGAAACTAATAAAATAAAGAAACAATTAACGAAACAGCTTTAGAAATGAAACATCAATGCGCCGCACCTCAAGTCGATTATTTGCTGGTCTGCTTACAACAACATGATCGATTGCTTTTTATAAATTAAATGTATTAAATTTACCACCAACTGTGTAAAGTGAATTAGCTGGATTGTTTACTTCGTTGTTTGTCTGTTGCTTGAAAAACTTTTATGTGGAAGGAAGAAAATACGAAAACACGAAACGCCACAAAAAAAAAGAGTTGCCAAACTAAAAATTCATAGAAAATAAAATATTTTTCTTAACCAGCAATACGTTATTCATAAAGAAATATTTTAATACATTTTAAAGCAATAAATCAAACTTAAATATTTCGTATAATTTTTACAGATTCAGCAAAGTTTTACTTCGACGATTTCACGATTTCACACGATCTTCTTATATTGTGTATAAAATTTGTCATATTCCAGATTTTTAATAACTCGATAACGGGTTTTTTATCGACTTCTTTAAAAACATAAAATGCTAAGATAAAGGCGATATCGAAAAGAACATCGCAATTCTCAAACAGAATGAATATCTTTTTCCATATCTATGAGAAAACTTTTTACACCATACAGAAAAAGTGTTGCCACAAACAACCCAACTTATAGCAACCGAAGAGCTCATAAGGATTACTCATATTATTACCCGCGATTTACAGGCCTTTTCTTCTTATAAAAAAAGTATTAACTGCCAACCACTTTATGTAGCAAACAGTGCTGCCAAATAAAGATTTCATTCTCTTAAGAATATAATATAATAAAATCACTGGCTTAAAAATTTTTATAAAGAAAAAAAAAATGTCCGAAAACTAAAAAATATTTTGCACAATTTTATAAAATTTACAGAGTTGATATTCTTCAAAAAAAATTTTTTGAAAATGAAATTTGTAAAGTAGCACAAAGAATTAAACGTCACAACAGATTGTTTCATATTCCATATATTCCACTATACCACTTTAAATTCAATGAAATCGAAGGCTTGCAGACTTGATTGCAATGTGGGCATGAGTAGATTGTTTCAGGGTGCGGTCAAACGTTATCTTCATGTATACACATATAAAATATGTTACACCTCTCCTACTGCGCTATTGGGTCCATTTTGGAGCAACCGCCAGCTTTAAATTTCTATTTACAAAAATAGGGGAATGCAACCCTGCAAAAGGTTTGCTAATGAAGTGAAAAAAGAAAAGCACTGACAGACATAAGAAATGAAACAGTTGAAAAAAATAGCAACCTTAAAAGGCCAAGTCCCATAAAACTTTTTATACATATACTTTGTACTTTCTCAACTCACATTAAGATGGCGGCATCAGTACTTTGTTAAGTTATACCAAAACAGCTGGTTCTATAGCAACTCATCGGAATATATATAAACTACATTTTTTAAGTATAGTTTGACAACTACCAATTCACAAAAACTTAGAGATTGCTCAACTTTAGTACTTTGTGTTAAAGGGACCATATTGTGTGTAAAAAGGCTAACATGAAGACACATAACGTAACTTAGTTATCAGCTGATAAAGTACGAAGTAGACATTTGACTTTAGTACTTTGTGTTAAAGGAAGTGTATTCTGTGTAAAGGGGCTGACATGAAGGCACATAACGTAACTTAGTTGTCAGCTGACAAAGTACAAAGTACACATACGACTTTAGTACTCTGTGTTGAAGGAAACTTATTGTGTTGAAATAGGCGAACGTGAAGACACATAACGTAACTTAGTTATCAGCTGATAAAGTACGAAGTAGACATTTGACTTTAGTACTTTGTGTTAAAGGAAGTGTATTCTGTGTAAAGGGGCTGACATGAAGGCACATAACGTAACTTAGTTGTCAGCTGACAAAGTACAAAGTACACATTCGACTTTAGTACTCTGTGTTGAAGGAAACTTATTGTGTTTAAATAGGCGGACATGAAGACACATAACGTAACTTAATTGTCAGCTGATAAAGTACAATGTACACATTCGACTTTAGTACTATGTGTTGAAGGAAACGTATTGTGTTTAAATAGGCGGACATGAAGACACATAACGTAACTTAGTTGTCAGCTGATAAAGTACAAAGTACACATTCGACTTTAGTACTCCGTGTTAAAGGGACCATATTGTGTGTAAAAAGGCTGGCATGAAGACACATAACCTAACTTTGTTAATCAGCTGATAAAGTACAAAATATACATTTGACATACTAGTATTCGTTGTATGAACACTTGAATGAACGAAATAAAAGGAACCCTCTTATTTTATATATATTTATATATTTTTCGAAATACAGAAAATTCAATTCCCTTACCAATGGTATGAAATAAAAAATTAGATTATGTAGCCGCCGGCTGTCATAAGGAAAATTTCTTTTGATTTGGTAACTCTGAAGCCAAATTGTTTTATTAATTTTAAGTTCATTTCAATACAATGAAAATGAGGGAGAGTTTTAATAATTAAAATAACGAGAAAAAGATAAATATCTTGTTTGTAACAAAAATTAATATTTCACCCATTAATAAAAAATGAATAAAAATAGAAGAAAATTAGCTAAAAGGCACCGAACATGTTTTCAACGTCATTAAGTTTACACGACGTAGACAGTCAGCATGAAACATAAGTAATAAAATAAATAAAAATGCTAAGGAATAATGGCAGAGCCATACCAGCACTCAGCCAATAGGAGAAGTCTGAAGGTCTGCTTGGTCGGCCACCTTGTTGCTAACATGTGGCATGCCATGAACTGTAACGTTCTGGCAAGAACGCCAGAACGCACAATACTTTAAGGCAGCAACAACATTTAAATTTAAAATAGAGTCAACGAGCTAAACGAATCGGCAAACAAGCATTAATAAAATAATAGTTTAACTGTTACGAGTTGGTTCCAACTAATGAGCGTGGGCCTCGTTTAAAACTTGCTTGTATGGTTGAGTTTTTATATCATTTTATCTGAAGTGGTTGGGCAAAGATAATTAACTGTTAAATGACAACGATTGTGTGCTGTTCCATTTGGTTGGCTGGCCTGGAGAGCACAGGTGGTTTTTCTTAAATTTAATAAAATATATGATAAATATTTTCACCTTCCATTCACATGCCGCAGACTAAAATCAAAATTATCATATTTTACAAATTTATGCCCCTCAAACATATACGACATTTGAGTTCGTATTCTTTGAATGGCTGTTTGAAATGTCTGTTGTCGTCTTTTTGATTGGAATATTTTACACGGTCGCAATACATTCAAAACTGTGAAAATATTCAATTTATTTTTACATTTTTATTCTTATTTGTGTATGAGTGTGTGTGCCAGTGTATACTGCATATCCTTTTACGTTACAAGTCATAAATTAATTGTCAATATTAAAAATGAGTGACGTATTTTAAATAAATTAATATTAATTTCATGTTTGACATTTTTACTCTCTTGTCATTATAATTGACGAAAAGTTTAAATTAAAAATATTGACGGATTTCCGAAAATTAGCGAGTTAAAATTAAGTGAATGAAGTTGCAACAAATATAAAATATGACAGTTTGGCATACAAGTTGTCGGTGGGTCGATGTCGTTCGGCATTGTGTGGCATATATGTATTAGGTTCTGGAAAAATTTACCTCATGGATGATGAGTTCTTAGAATCCTGTAGCTCTTTTGTTTGGGGTGGATGGTGCTAAAGACCAGGATTCCTTATCCTAAGCAATCGTACGATTTGTCAAATATGGCATGCATGCTGAACAAGTACGACGGGATCTGTCTGACAGATTTAGATAAGCTTTAACAAATCGTACAACTTGTCTTAAAGAAATACCACGATTTTTTTTTTTGAACGTGTTGGTGCCGGAGCTCCAGTATATTTAGATGCCGCTATGGAATATTTATGGGCTGAAGTTCTTGAATTGGCTGGTAACGCTGCACGTGATAACAAAAAGACGAGAATAATTCCACGTCATTTACAATTGGCCATTCGCAATGACGAAGAATTGAACAAATTGTTGTCTGGTGTAACCATTGCTCAAGGCGGTGTTCTACCAAATATTCAAGCTGAACTTGAATTTGTATTGAAGATAACGGTTTAACGAACCCTGGACAGGATGCACTCATTCTCATGCGTACATATTGCCACCAAGTCTGCAAGCCATCGATTTCATTAAACTTTCAAAAAGCTGTGCTATTACCCAAGAAAACGGAAAAAAGGCTTAAATTCATCAACGTACATATATAAATTCATAAAAATCAACCACGATATTTATAAAAGTATCACAAATTTTTATGAAAATACACTTTCCAAACAATCAGCGATGCATTTACTTCAAGCCACTGAAATAAAAAAATCTTTTGCATCCCATTGGCATGATAGTGTGACACCTAATACTCCATTGTGATGCGAGGTGCTAAAATAGTATGGAATCACATGAGATTTGCGTATGAATGACTCGTACTACTGTGTAGGATAATGAAGCATGACTTTAAAGAGCCAGACCAGTTCCCTTCACAAAATAATCTGAGATACCACTACCAGTGATCTGAATTTTAAGAGTGTTGGGAAGATCTTACTCGGCTCCTTTGATACTTCACCAGATCGTATGACTAGTTGTACGTTATAGCAGGTGAAAATTGAAAGTATTTGGAAAGTTATTATAACATCCAGGAGAGAAGAGAAAAGTTTACTTATTTTATTCTACTAAATAATAATTTTTGTCAAATGATTGCCTTGTGAAAAGCGAAAAATGAATGCATTATTATGATTTGAGTAGACAGACTATATATTGCCATTCCCAGTAAACAACTTCGTAGAGAAAACCATAAGACATGCTGTCGGAGACGAGAAACACTTTGGGCTGTCTTCGAACCCAACTCACAATCGCATCATCACAATTAACCTTTGACAGCTTTGTCATTCGGCGACAATTATTTGACAATGGCTAAAATTTTAAATGCAGGATAATTGCAAATGAAAAAAGAAATCATGAATTACTCTTTAATCTACCAATTCAAACAAAAGCAATAATTTTCTCCCCTAGTTATCCCTTTTTTTATGCAACAAACAAGTTCAATATTTGTACTTTTACTTCTATAACATTTCTTGAACAGAATTATTTAGACACGCTCATACATACACTGCAAACAAGAGGGGTTGAAAGAAACACTAAAACTCCTCCTGCAAGGAATCCTTCACTTTGTGCATGCAAGCATTACAGCTTCACACCCTATCCTTTCCAGCACTAACAAGCAGTAGCAGATGGCAGCGCCAATCTTTGGTTGTACAAAAGCAATGCGAAATTGAAGTAGAGACAACAATGAATAAACAAATCGTATGAAAATCACAAATATTCCATCAGTTAAAGGATGAACCAAAAAAAAAAAAACTTGAATTCCTGCAGCAAAAGTTACGACAGTTAACAGAAGTAAGACAAGGGAACGCAATTATTTGGGCATGTTTTTCATTTTCTTATTGAATGTGGTGACATGCACAGGACAAAAAGAAAATATTTAAAGAAAAGGAGTTGAAAGAAACTTGAACGGTGTTGGGGGGTAAATTTTAATGTTTGTAATGGTGGTGCAATCAAGTCAAGCGTATTAACACGTTGCTTTTTCCTAAATTTTTTTCCTTCTTTTTTTTACAGAAGCGAATTTAAAATCAAACAAAAGAGTATAAGAAAATTTGGTAAATCTAAAACGGGGGGGAAAAAAATTCAAAAACAAATAATTCATTCAATTCTTTGCTGCTTGCGCACGATTTCATAATTTTTTTGTCTTGCTGGATAAAAGGAATGTGCCAGGGGGGAAGTAGGAAAGTAATAAAAGTACAAGTGGTATATAAAATATTTAATTTTTTTATAATCTTGCCAGATTATAAGGATTTCTCACCGAAGATCTTTTCAAATGGTATTCAGTTCATATCAGTATAGGAAACGGAAAGAAGATGATCAAAAGGACAATTCTAACTGTATAAAACAAATTAATTAATAGAGAGAAGTATTTTAAAAAAATAGGGAGAAAGAGATGAAGAGATTTGAAGAGAGAAGAAGACGACAAAAAGAAAGGGAGGCAAAGAAAGTGAGAAAGAGACACCTAGATACAGAGAAGGTAAAAGAGGAAGTAATAGTTAGAGTGTAAGAGAGGAAGACAGAGAAATATGGAGAATTCAGAATCAGAGCTTCTTTGTGGAAATCTAATCCCACAACACCGGCTTACTTAATGCAATAGTTCCAAAGCTGAAGAGGCTTACATCTATCTATAGGGGCTTCGGTAATACCGATGTAAAAGTAAAGGGGTTTTGTAAAAATTGACATTTTGAGGCCGATAAAAGATGACGATACGCAATGAAACATAACTGACATGCTGTTTTGTTAGTGTTGCTCCGCTCCACAGCATTCTGAGGTTAAATGGCATCTTGAGTGTCTACAGGTATCCTAAATATTCGAACGTATTTTGATGTAACCAAGCACAAGAGGATTTAATAAGAAGATTATGCTTGATAATAATCAATCTGAGAAGTATTTTTATGTGAGCAAAGAACGACAATGCTTTCGTGAGCTCATTTAATCATTAGAGAAGCTGGCCTAATTTTGTACTGGCTTTTTTCTACAGCCACATGCTAAACGATGGATTTACAGTGCAAAGTTTAAAGGACGATACTAGGCATTATGTCAAATTGATTAGGCTTAAGGATCAATAGCTTACTATATATTGATCAACTGTGTGCGGATTTAATATGGCAGATGACAATATCAACCACTTGAAGTTTAATACTACGTTATTTCGCGAAGCTTTAATAATCTAAGAAAGACACAATCAAGATAAGCTGATTACCATTTGATGCCATATTCCTGTTGCATTGACCTGCCTCTATTACTGGCTAGCCATGCTATTTTTTTCAAACTAATTATTTTTATCCTACACTAAGCGAATTACTCTATTGGCTCTCTTATGTAAGAAACACATACTGTCAAAAATACTAATCAGCTGATATTTGTAGTTGCGCTGCAGAAAGTTTCTCTTTATAAAGGACAATTAGCCGCTTAGAAAATTTGTTTTTCTTTATTTTCCACCGAAATGAAACAAAAAAGAAAACCATTAATAATTTCTAATTTCTATCCCACTTAATCGCTCAACCGCAGATGTGGCAGCATTATGAGCCTGATTACCAGATAAATCTACAAGGCAGCCACCAGGACAATTTCTGTACCAAAAATATTAAAACCAACGCAACACACAAAGAAAAATTGAGAAATAAGCAAATTTTATTTAACCAAAAGCAAAAGCGAAGAGGAAAACATGAACGGAAACATTTTGATTTACAACTTGCCTGTTGTACGATTGAAGCAGACTCTGCTACAGGATTCAGGAAAAACTTTAAAAAAAAAAATAATAATAAAAAGTTAATAAAAAAAAAAGCAGTAAAGCGGCTGATTAGCTAAAAGAAATGTTGAAGTTTTTTTTTCTGATTTTCTCTTTGTTGGCAATTTTCTTTCTATTTTCAAATCCACTTGTAATTTGTTGCTGACAATAAGCAATCTTCAGCTAATAAAGTTTTTCTTGTTCTTTTATTTGCACTTTCTATATGTTTGCTTTTGCAAAATAACTAAAAAAAAAAATAACAAAAACCAAAAAAAAAAAAAAAAGGAGGAGGAGAGGAAAGAGAAAAGCGAACGACATAAGAATTCACAAATTTTTAAAAGTTTGTTTAAATTGTTAATCAAATTTTCACATACTCATGTTCAAATAACATGTACAAAACTTTTAACGAAATTTGCCATTTACAATTAGTCTTTATTCTCTGCTTTATAACTTGATAAAGCCGAGCCATACACATATGCACACACACACTCATACGCACACACACATATGCATCCGAATGAAGTGTCTGAGGGGATTTATAAAATTGAATACTTCTGTATGTCAAATGAAGTGACACTAAAACGCGTCGCGGTTTACACTTTGTCAGTTGCAAGTTGGTTTTTCTTCTTCTTCATCTCCTCCTTTTTTTTATTTTTAATTTTAAATTTTATATTTTTTTATTTATTTTTAAAAATCTAAAGTGACATGACATCGACTTCCTAGACAAACAGCTCACAATCTGTTGTGATTTTTGAAAATACCATTAACTGTACAGACACAAATACGATTCCGAAATTAAACAGAACTATTACGGACGATCCTCAACGACTGGAAGTTCAACTACAAACGGCAAAGCAATAAAAAAAATTAATGCCACACCAGAGGAAGTATGATTCGTGAAATATATGTGAAGATAAATATGCCGAGTTAAATATATTTTGACGTAAGAGCTTACGCAATTACGTATTTAACTCAAGTTAAATATACTTTGAGAAAAAAAACTTTAAACATACATACGAGGTGTGATCAAAAACTAACCCTTATTTTTAATTCTTTCCAAAAGTATGGATTTATTCAGCAATAACTATTTTGCTCCTTCAAAGTAATACCACCCCCCCCCCCCTAATAATACACTTATGCCAACGTTTTTTCGAACCCTCGAAACACTTGTGAAATGCCCTTCTTGGTATCGCCAACCGCTATTGCTTCGTTTTCTCTTTTATCTCCTCAATCGTAGCATAATGCTTTCCTTTCATCGGTGTCTTCAGTGAGCGGTTGCCAACTCCACTGACTACGGTGGTTGAGTCCTAATTACGGTTTTTAACTTTCAAACAGAAAAAAATTAAATTCATTTCAAATCAAAAAAGTTTTCCCATTTTCAAAAATCTAATTCCCCATTGTACGAATTTTCAATGACCTTTCGAGAATTTTGGCAATTTTTAGACGCACATTCGTCTGTGCCACATTTTCACCATATACAAAATTGTAGGCAAGGATTTACAGAATACGCAGATATAAGTCCCATGTCTGAATTGCATTAGAGAAATTTTTAGACAAAATTCTTATATCGGCATCGTATTAAACTTTGATGACCTTTCAAGGATTTTAGCCATTTTTGTATGCAGCTTTATAATATCCTGAAAAATATAAATATCCATTCAAAATTAATGTGCGCACAAAAATACCATTTAGGCAAAAAAAAAAAAAAATCCGGACCAAAATCACACTCAGACCAAGATTATTATCTGGTCAAACATGAAAAAAAAATATTCTTTCTTTGCAAGTTGGGCAGACATGAAAAAAATTATATTACAAGAACAAAATGATATATCGCTTTCCAAAGGATGCTACTTCTTGCTTTGGAAACAGCCATAGACATGCATGGAATTGTGAGTGGAAGGAAATCACAGTTTTAAAATCATATTTTTTAACCTGATAATTTGTAAGCCTCCAGGCTAAACTATCAAATATAGTGTGCACATGCAACAAAAGCAACAACCACACAATCTCGGAGTGGGTTAATGTCAGCATTAAGAGTATGTCTTCACTGTCAGACAACATTTTGCTGACATTGAAAAAAAGTCCTGTGACGCCAAGTATGAGAATGTGAGAGTTTGCAGTGCCATACATTTTCGCTTTGCCGCCAGCAGCAGTCAAGGCAAAGTGAAAAACAAAAACAAAAAAAAAAAAAAACAAAAAATTCTTCAAACAGGGTTAATAAAATCTAGAGCAGGGAACACAGGAGCAGGAGAATCATATTGTTCATTAATTTTTACTTCATGGTCAGTCTGTGAAAAGATTTTTGTCATTTTATATCCAGATAAGAAAACTACTCTTAAACACTTCCAACACTGCCCAACAAACAACACCAGAGTGAGTGAGGAGGCCGTCTGCCTTTTTGCTCAGAACTCAAAACGAAAGGAAACAGGAATTAGACTAGAATCTTTTTTCTTGTCTCCCTTCTGGTCTTTTATTATCTGCATATTGTTGCAAATGCAGTATGATTTTTATCATAATTTGTTTTTTACATGAATTTTTTTTATTTTATTTTATTTATTTTTTTTTTTTTTTTTTTCGTTTAAATAAAAACGCTTTTCGTAGTTGGGGAAAAGTACTCGTATAATAAAATAATATAAATTTTATGGTCTGCTGCAGTATGTTGGTAAATTATAAGATAATAATTCACAATATGGCTGGTGAAACCGCAAATTTGCTAGTTTTTGTTGCAAGTAAAGTGGAATTTTGTGCAGAGACAGTAATTGTAGATTTTCAAATAAAGTTTGTAAAAAAGTTTCATCACGTATTCGCATTCGGAAAAGTAGTTGCTTACCAACATTTGAAATGAACTGTTAGAAAAAGGAACTTTAATCATGCTTAAGCATGCATCAAGCGGCAATTTTATATAAAACAGGAAGGTTCTTTTGGAAGAAATAAGGACAAGCCTCCAAATTAATTAAAAACTACACTATCCTACAGGAGATTGAAAAAGAAGAAGAAGAAAGTGAAGTAAAAATATTACCGAAATATGAATACTACATATTAATAATTTTTAGTCCTCTAGAATTTTCTTCTTAATAATATTACCCTAAACAGTCCCACCTATTGAAGATATTTTGTCAAAGCACAAACTACAACGCGCAACCCCACCTCATACCTAAGATTTTTGGTTCAATCAAGTTTAATCATAGTCGTTTCCTGATTATGCATATTTCGCCTTTCCTTGAGCTTCAATATTTTCTCCGCTATAGTATTTACCTAAAAATATCTCCTACCTATTGAAGACAAAATGTCAAAGTACAAACTACAACCCGCAACCCCACGTGGTACCTAAAATTTTTGGTTAAACCTCGTTTAATCATACACGTTTCCTGAGTTTATGTACATTTCGCCTTTCCTTGACCTTTAATATTTGCGGCGCTTTAATATTTCCCCAAACAGTCCTAACTATTAAAGACCTCTTGTCAAAGCATAAACTACATATCGGAATTCCACCTCATCCTAAAGATTTTTTGTGCCATCCGGTTTAAATATTTTCTTCAGCACTCTTTTTCGCGGAAGCATGTTTCCTGAGTTTATCCATATTTCTCCTTTCCTCGAGCTTTAATATTTTCTCCGCTATTAATTTAAACAGCCCTATTTATTCAAGACCTTTTCTCAAAGTGCAAACTACATCCCGGAACCCCACCTCATACTAAAGAGTTTTTGCACAATCTGGTTTAAAAATTTTCTTCAGCACTGTTTTTCCCGGAACCACATTTCGAGCTTTGAGATTTTCTCCCTTTCTCAAAAAAATTGTTGCTTAAGCTTTCGGAATTTTCACCATATTTTTTACCGTTCAACCCAAAATTTTCAACATAATTTTGTAGTGAGACTTTCAAGATCCATCTTTGCTCTCTTTTTTTTAACAAATATCATGCATTTTGTACTTTAATCCACCTTTTAAAACAAATTAATTAAGCACCACTGTAAGTAATGTGAACTTAAGAATTGTATTTAAGCTTATAGAGCTTAGAAGAAATACTTTCACTACTAAAGCTTTCTTAAGGAAAGGGAAGTTGTTCACTCCATAGAGATTCCACTGTATGTATATGCAAAAACATATATATATTTATTTTACTGGAACAGTTTTCAACATTAAAGGCTTATTCTGGACGACGAAGAGCCAACCGTAAGAAGAATAGTGTAAGAATTGCTTGTTTGCTCATTACAGGAAGACGTATAAATTAGCTTGTCAAACAGGGCTTGTATTATGACTGAGCATCATTCTTTTTGAAAAATATCGCGATCGGTTGAAAAACAAAGGGCTTCTTCTCTGTCAATGAGGCTTGTAGACAATCAAATACTTACTTGTCAAATCCATATAAACATAGAAACTTTTTAACATTCCTTAATCATATTCGACCGATCACACGTACGTGTAGTAGACACACCGTGATTTTTAACACGTGTGCTTTTTATTATCCCCAGCGTACTTAAATCACATTAAAATATTAAATAAATCCATTAAAATAAATCTATTTGTTTTATAAATTCAGAGTTGATTTTTATTATCAAAAGAGGGCCAGCTGTTTGCTATCAAAAATTCGAAAACTGTGTGAGCACTACCAAACTACTCTTGTGATTTTAAATACATATATATGTATTGCGATTTGAAATCTTATGATTTTCAGAACATATCTATCTGTCATATTAATTTTTTGACAGCCTCTGTCATGCTATGTCACAACATGCTACAAAACTTTCGGGTGTTTCATTATTTAAGCTGTCAGAAATTCTAATTTTTTAAACTCGCTTTAAATTAATTAAATTAAATTTAATTAAATTAAAGTGTATTTAAATAAATTCTGTGGAAGAGACTCTAAGAGTTCCCACATCCATATGATTGTCTTCAAAGGGTTAATTGAATAAAAATATTTAATGCTCCAGTCATGTCAATTTGGTCACAAAATAAAATAAAGTAAGTAAATTCAAACACTCACTTATTCAATTCAGAATTAGAAAACAATGGCAGGAGTTGTTATGGGGTATACCTGAAATTAGAGAGAAGAAAATTTTCCCATTAAAAAAGTTGGAAAAGTTTTTAATTATATTTAACCAGTCAAACATTATTGTTCATTATTTAATCGTATTATATAATAAAATCTTTAAAGGACTCCATTTTATAAATATTTTAAACTATAAGAAAATTAATTTCATTCTCAAGAAATAAACACATTCATAACAGCGGACTAAGGATACGTCCTTTTGTCAAATCGCTACGTGGCTACATTGAACTCGTTGCCAGAGTAAAAAAAAATATGAAAAAATGCGATTTTAACATTCTGTAATTTTATTTCAAAACAAATAAAAACAGACAACTAATTTACAATCATATTTTTAGATTTTTATATGCCGCCACTATAAATCCTGATTTACACTGGGCAACTAAAGCTCTATGTTTTGCAAGAAACTTTTTGCTTGTCCAAGCACGCACAACGACGTTTTAATGGAAATTTTTTGTTCTTGTAGCATTAACAGCTTGTCAAAATTGTTAACATGTTAATGTTGCCAACTTTTTTTCTAAAGAAAAACGTAAAAGACTTATTTTATGGAAGGTACTGTGAACAAATTATATGCATTATGATCTGAAACTATTGAGCATATTCAAAATTCATCTATTTTTTTATATAATTCAGCTAAAATCGTACTGTCTCTGACACCCAGTTTTGAAAAGAAAATGTTCACATTCATAAGCCAACGGAGAAGCTAATCAGACAACAAAGAGTAACATAAACGTCATTCGATTGACAGTACACATTGATTTGCCCAATGCAATTGATTTGTCATCCCATTGACGTTTATGTCAACTCATATTTGACAGTACACATGTGTATAATTGTCCAATTTTATATGTTTGTAATTACACTGTATTGCCATAAATTACAGTGTTGCATTATTGCATTTATTTTATATTTTATATTTTATTTATTTATTTATTTATTTACCAAATATTACAATTATATGAATATAATTGCAATATGTCTAGAAGCACTGGCTACTGAGGCCTTTGGCTTCTGGCTCCCCCGATATTGAACCCCTGACACTTGCGTAACAGGCGGGTAGACTAACCATTATACAATCGAGGGGCTTATTTTATATTTCAAAATTACATCTAAAAAAAAAGGTAAAAAAGGAGAGGAATTCAAAAGAACGTTATTCGGAAGGAACTCTTTTGACTAAATAATATAAATAAACCCCCTCTTAGCGTTTTATCCCTTTCGCAAACGTCTTAACAGTAATACTGGAAAATGGTTTATTGGACACACTGTCGTTAAATGCTGCCCAAATATATGAGGGAGGAAAGAGTTACATCGTAAATAATTGTACATGGCTTCCATAATTCCACCAAAAAGTATAGAAGGAATTTTTTTTTGTTGGCCATAATCTTAAACAGCTGTTTATTGATTTGTTTTTTTTTTTTGGAAGTAAAGGGTGATGAAACCACACTTCACGGTGTTAATTGGGTGTCACTTTCTCCTCAATGGATACCTTAACTCGACAAAGTCTCATAATTGGGGAACCACGAATTGATTGTTGGAAAGCTGATGCATCCGCCGTTTATGGATTGCCGTCATGAATTGAACGGTCCGTATTTTTGTCGAAAATGATGTAGGCCAACCAGTTACCCCGAATATTTTCTTTTCACTTGTTAATAACAAAATTTTTGTGGGCAAAACTTAAGGATATGGGTCTGTACGATATGTGGTTTCAATAGAGTGAAACCACTTCCCATACAGCCAACGACGCACGAGAAACTCAATGATGGTATTATGTCAGGTAGTGGCAATGGTTACTGGCCACCTGTACAGCGATTTGACAAAGCTCACAACTTCTTTCTTTGGGAATATTAAAAAGAAAAAAAAATTGAACATCGATTAGGTTTCAGAGTCATTGAAAATATGCCATATCGGCGGTATCCACTGAAGCCGTGGCAAACATTTAGAGTAAATTTTCTTTCACATATAACTGTCATAAGTCCTTGTATCATAATAACAAATATTAAAATATTTATCTGTAAACTTTTTTATTAGCCGTTTTAGTAGGACGCCACTCTATAACCCGTTGACCTTTCATCTTACCAGTAGTCAAGCAGGAATAGAACGTGTGACCTCTAGGCTAGTAAACTACCAATTCCCGTGCTTAAGCTTAACTGCCTACATAATGATGACATCTACCGTTGTGCCGTTGTGCCGCTTTCTGCTCCATATGTGTTTAATGCATAACCAACCGCCACTGAACCAATGCATTCCTGTTCCAACGCCTTAAAAAACCGCATTATGTTTCACAGCATTTTTAGAAATAACTAACGACAACATAATCAGTGAGAAACAATTTGTTGTACGTGCAGCATATAAAAATAAAATATTATTTAGCAACAATGCGTAAACTGAACAGGACATCAAAATTAATGACGCAATACTAAAAAAGACAGCAGCGTTACAAGAAATTCATGGTGGCCGACGACAATATTCTTTTGCAGTTTTTCTCAAAATTGATATAAAATTCAATAGACAATTTTTAAAACTACAATTTCTAAGAATGCAAGACAAAAAATTCCATTAAAGAAGGACAGGATGTTGAACAAACGTCAAGAAAACCTTTTGAAAATTACACAATATTTATAGTTTAGGTGCAAGACTATAACGGCAAGTAATAAAAATCGAACAAACAAAACACTGAAAATGGTGAACAAGATGCGTCCATAAGGAGAAAAGCAGAAACACTAAAGAATAAACATATTAGAAAACAGCAACAACAACAACTACTTACAATAATATATTGCCAGAAGGCAAACCGAATATGAGTATAAATATAAACAACAGGAACATTTTATTTCAGCCTTCAAGGATAATGTACGAGTACGTAGTATGTGGTCGTTACGCCTTTTAAGCCAAAATAAAACATAAATAAAAGTCAAATAAACAGAACGACAAACAATAAATGAAACAAAAGGAAAATAATGATTATTCTCACTAACCCACTGACAGACAAACAAAAAAATAGCAAAAAAAAAAAATACAAAAATCAACAAATTTATTTGAAAAACGAACTGCAAACATGCGCACAAGAACTAGTTGATACCCCAAAAAATTCAATGTCAATACATATTTAATATTCTGCTGAATATTAATTTTTGTCAATTCACTCTGTGCAAGAAATAAATAAGAAAATAGCCCTGACCCTGATACGGCTTCATCTGTGTTATATGTAAATTGACCGCTTGGATTCGCATATGACCTCAGCTCCGCTATATCGAACACTATTTCCGTTAATCATATTGTTCTATTATTGATGATTTTATGCCCCTGAGTTCCATTATTTGAATTTAGCTGATCATTCACAGGTTATTTTATATTGATATTTAACCAAACCAATTCAATTATGATCAGAACTAACACGTGGAGGAACACCCCCAAAATCAATTTAAGGGCATCTCTTATTTTATGTTAATTTTGGAATTTTAATATAATAAAAATTTTAAATAAAGACTCTAAATATTATTTAATAAATATTCTAAATAAATAAATATATCTAAATTCAAATTCAAGACTCTAAATAAATATTCTCTAAATTCAAAGTGGTTTTATTAGTGATCCCTTTCTAGACGATTAATTCCGCAATTCACTGGTTTTGGTAAAAATCTATTTCAATTGGCTTTTATTAAAATCATGTGACAAAGAAATTTCGTATGTTTTGCTTGTCAAACTAGAGTTGAGGTTTCCTTTGAATAGGAAAGCCATTTATACGACTTTCCACCAATGCAAATCTGATAAAGCCTAGTAATCTGAACTGAATACACTTATTGGTAAACCTGCAAGAGCACAGTAACATGTAGCGAATACCCTTATTGATAAATCTGCTAAATTAATATAATCCGACGTGAATACCCTTATTAGTAACAAGCAGAATTTATTTGAGTCATACGCCAATTGTTTATATGACTTTCCAACAATGCAAAATTGCAAGAGGTTAAATATCTGTAGTGAATACCCTTATTGGTAAACCTGCCCAAGCACAGAATACCTGAAGTGAATACCCTTTTTTGTAAAAAGCAGAATTTATAAAAGAAATATTTATAATTTTGAAAAGGATAATAATAGAAGCAAATAAAATAGATGCAAACAAAGTATTCGATCAAAATAAATTCATGTAGCTCGTAAGAGTGTAACAATTTGAAGTGAATACCCTTATTAGTAAAGAGCAGAATTTATTTAAATAATACCCCAATTGCTTATATGACTTTCCAATAACCATATTAAATTGCAAGAGGGCAAGTTATCTGAAGTGAACACCCTTGTTCGTAAACCTGCCAAAGCACAGAATACCTGAAGTGAATACCCTTTTTTGTAAAAAGCAGAATTTATAAAAGAAATAATTATAATTTTGAAAAGGATAATAATAGAAGCAAATAAAATAGATGCAAACAAAAGTATTCGATCAAAAGAAATTCATGTAGCTCGTAAGAGTGTAACAATTTGAAGTGAATACCCTTATTAGTAAAGAGCAGAATTTATTTAAGTAATTGCTTATATGACTTTCCAATAACCATATTAAATTGCAAGAGGGCAAGTTATCTGAAGTGAATACCCTTATTCGTAAACCTGCAAGAGTAAAACAATTTGAAGTGAATACACTTATTAGTAAAGAGCAGAATTTATTTAAGTCATACCCCAAATGTTTATATGACTTTCCAACAATGCAAAATTGCAAGAGGGCAAGTTATCTGAAGTGAATACCCTTATTCGTAAACCTGCAAGAGTAAAACAATTTCAAGTGAATACCCTTATTCGTAAACCTGCCAAAGCAAAGAATACCTGAAGTGAATACCCTTTTTTGAAAAAAGCAGAATTTATAAAAGAAATAAATATAATTTTGAAAAGGATAATAATAGAAGCAAATAAAATAGATGCAAACAAAAGTATTCGATCAAAAGAAATTCATGTAGCTCGTATATTAATAAATGCATATACACATTTATAAATTTATTAAACTTCTCATATTGCAATTACTTATAATAAAAACAATATATCACAAACAAAAAAAATAATTAAAGTAAATTAAAATTTTATAACACTGAATGATCACAAATTTAATAATAAAACTAAATAAAAGCAAATAATTTATTTACGACTAAAATTTAAGAGGAGTTGGCTGGCACAGTTGTAGTCTCGATGTCTGAACTGGGCAATACAGTAGTGGTCAAAACTGTTTCATTTCCTGAAGAGCTTGGCTTATGATGCAAACATTTGAGTTCGCATTCCTCTTGCGTTTCAAAATTATTCGAATTGCCGGAACAACCGCCATAAATGAATTCTACACATTCACCCTTCTCCACATCGTAGGCAAAGCGATAGAAGAGAGCAAAACAGCGACCGGTTTCTTTGGGTTGTATGCAGTCTGTGTCGTAGAAACAAGAACATTAAAAAAATTAATAAATCATTTTCAGCTTCATAAAATCAAACGTTCACCTTCATTAGTGGGCAACTCCGTCTTGGTGGCAGGATTTGGTACATTATCCTTTTGCAATTCAGTAACCACAGGCTCTACAGCGGCCATTTGAATGCCACTTAACAAGCAACAAATGCTGACGATCACTATAACAAGCAATTTCATTGTGTACAGAATTTCTAGAATGTTTCACAATCAAGTGTTTCACTTAAAATGTGTTTTCGAGCAAAACGAGCTGCTTTTAAATACTCAACAAGATGAGTTTTTTTTCTATATTTCTCTTTGTTGAATTCGTAATAAAAATTATCAACAATTGTAGTTTTATTTACTTTGCTTTTAGCGTTGTTTATTCCACAGAATTTTTGCATAATTTATATACGGATGTGTGAGTAATAAAATTCAATATCGAACAGGTGATCATTTCAAACAGCGATACAACTTGTTTTGGGAGAAACACCGGCATTAATTATGATGTACTGTTTGTTATTATTGTAAGAAGTGAATAGCGAGTGCCAATTAAACAGAGAGGCGTATGCAATTTGGGTGCTTTCAGTTTTCGAAACTCGTGACCGAAAAATTATGGCATGTCAAATTGCTTTAGTTTTAATTTCTTTTAAATTAAATTAATAATTGAATAATTTTAAAAAGTAATAATTCATTAGCAAATAAAAAAACCCCAAGATCATTCAATTCTATTTAATTTAAGCAGAAAAGTAAATGGAAATGCAACACCATACAAATTGAAAATAATTAGTCGGTCTTATGACAATTAAAATAGTAATACAAGTCCTACGAGGGTAAATTTATTCTCAGCTTTGCTGGGAAAAAAGCCCTTTCCAACTAAAGACTTATCTATATCGATTTCTAGAAATCAGAAAAACAACTATTGAAAAAAAAAATATTAGTTAAGGCATTTCTAGTTGTGGCCGACGATATGTATGTTTTAAGATTTAAAAGGGAGATCTAATATATGCAACAATTTTGATCTTCTTTTTTATATAATATAAAACGGTTTGGGTTTGCTTTGCCAAACGGTTTGGTTGAAAATCTACTGATGAGTTTGTATTCAACACCAAAGCAAATTCTAGTATGGGCAGTCTTTCAATCGTCTTACTACATCACTATCGCTTAAACGCGCTATTACATATTTCGACAGTCGCTAAGTCACTGCAAAAAATAGCTTACGGTTTCATATATACATTGCACATAATTAAAACTGTTCCGGATTATAGTATACGATAAGGCCATACAGGTTGTGTATAAAATTAAATCTTTGTTCATTCTCAATTCTGACCTTGGACTAAGTGGCCAGTACATTTTATTGTTTTCTTTTAGTTTTTTTTTTAACATCTGTTTTCCAAGTTCTGCGACGGTCAAGGTTAAGTCGTAAATATTTGACTTCATTTGTCAAATTTATTAATTTAACAACAGGACAGTCGCATTTCTTAAACGCAAATGTGGCGTGGGTAGATATTTCCGTATTCACACTAAATTGTCCGTACACACACATATATATATATATATATATATACGAAACATACGAATATGTTTCTAGTTAGTGACGCTTTAACTTCATTGTCTTTCCTACATTATGTTGACAAGTGACATTGACATAATTGGCTGTCGGCATTACTTTAATACCAAGTAAAAGGAAACGAGGGATGTTTAAATTTCGGTTGCATTTTATTTAAATGTAAGAAGGTAAGAACATACGAAAAACTGACCTCACAGTCTTCTTTTACAATGCGTTTACATTAAACATGCCCACATTTTTTTTGTTGTTGATATTAATTAAATAACACTGTTTGTACAAACTGTATTAAGTTCTTAATGTAGAACTGTAGGTGTTGCCGCGTTAGCCGATTTTTTTTCATGGTATGTAAAACTTATGTAAAAACTTTCGAGACTGAAATGTCATATAACCCATTACTGAAAGGCTTACGAGAAGCATCAAGAGCTTTTTTTAACAGTCACGCATGCATTAAGGCCGAATAAGGAAAGGTCAACGTAGAACTACAGATGTTGCCTTGTCAGCTGACAAAACGTGGGCAACTGCAATGTCATGTGTCAGTAAATGGCTTAACTTATAGACAACAAAATTTCAATTCCATGTTATGTGACAGTTGCAGACAGTAAAGAGTTGACTACTAAAAGCATGAGGAATTTTAAAGTATAAAGATAACTTTGCGATGTATACAGGATAACTATTGCGATTTATTTTGTATGTAACGGTATATATAAAACTATATATCAATAAACAAATTCACTATCACATGAAGCTGGAAAATATCAGCAAAAAGTTCGATGAAAAAAAATTAAAAAAAAACGTTATCATCTTTGTAAAGGGTTATCTAGAAGGGATATGCACAATTTGATTCTTCATATTTTCCAATATGGTTGTGACCGATGCATTACACATATTTTTTTTTAGTGTTAATACTAATTTTATCATGGACCATTTTACAGCTGTAGAACGTTTACAAATCCCAAATATTTATTAAATATTTGAATTCAATATTGAACGTGTCGCCGGTGAACTGCAACCGGCTTTATGCGAAAATAATAAGCAATTATACTCGTATGTAAAGAGAAAAAAATAATTGGAATAGTCCAAGAGTACAAGCACATAAAGCTTTATTTACGAGATTTCTATGAGATGTATGCCATATGGCCCAAAGTACCTAATTTGGTACTTTTTTCTCTTTCAAAGTTTTTACATTCTTATACATACTCGTACATGATAGTTTTCAAAAATATACTATTCTAAACTAGATCCTTTGCACATATCACGTGCTTTTTATCTCAAAAGGTAAGTAGGCGAAAATATAAAATTAAAATTATACCTTTACCTTTTTACATTATATTAACGTAATACATAATATACGTTTTTTCTTACGTAAGGCTAAACCAAAATGAGATTTTAAATAATAATGATATCAATAATTATAAAAATAATAAAAATAAAAATTTAATAAATACCAATTAAGTAATTACAAGTACAGTGATTGAATATTTTGAATTCCCATCAATGTTACGAACAGAACAGCTGTTTAACATTTTGCGAAAACATTTTATTTTGGCATATAAATAAATTCGGTTTGGTTATTGTATAACTGTCAGTTATTCAGAGCGATAAAAAAATCTTTAATATATTTATATTTTTTTATATTTACACTGCAAAAATTAAAAATTCAAGTAAAATACAATATTATTTATCAAATGTGTTGACAAATTACATGTAAATGTAATTGTAAACACATAAATAATTGTATTTGTTAAAAACATATGACATGTTTTGAAACATTCTAACTTTTATATTACATTTCCATTAATAGTGTATTTGGAATTACATTAAATAACATTTACCGTCCATTTTGAACTACAATACATTTACAGAAAATGTATATTTACAGTTGATTTACATTGACAGCCCCTTTACATTTACAGTCCCTTTACATTTACAGTCCCTTTACATTTACAGTTCATTTACATTTACAGTTGATTTTCATTTACAGTTCATTTACATTGACAGCCCCTTTACATTCACAGTCCCTTTACATTACAGTCCATTCACAATTTCCAGGCTCGCCTTAGTACTGCACAGTGCTGCGTGTTTGGAATCCCTTACGTAATTTCCAGCCCCTCTTTTTCTTTTCAAAATTGTTCATAAATCTACGTCACTGGCATTTTCAATTTACTCTACTCACTAGATTGGTTACTACTCCCATTTAATTAATGCAAAAAAAAAAAAATAAAATAACAAAAAAGTGAAAAAGAATTCAATGCCACAAACACTAAAACCCTCTACACGTTCAATCAACTTTAAACTTGTGCATTCCAGGGCAGACCAAATACGTGCGATTAGTAGCAACACACGTTCAGTGAACAACGAGGAAGAATTAGCAAGCATGTACAGCGTAGGGCACACCAAATATGTGCGATTCGCACCGAGTCACGTTTAATGAGCAACGAGGAAGAATAATAACAATTTTTTCAATCTAGATAGAAGTGACTCATTACTTTTGTGCCGATTTATTGACGTTGAAAATGATTAACAATTTCATTTAAAATTAATTTGTTTATTAATATTTCATGCAGGTATTTTTCACTGGAGCATTTCAGCTGCATGTTTTTATTGGTGAAAATTAAATAAAATTAATTTTAAATTTAATTTTTTTATTAGAGTGTTTAATTTTTTAGTATGAATTTCAACCTCAAATAGAAACGGCGCAGTCATGCCAGCTAACTTAATTCCGGATTTTGATAAGAAAAAATTACGTAGTAGCAAAACTCAAAGGATTGACTCTACTCATGGTAAACATTGTGCCGAAAAGGAAGGATAAATGGCCCACAGTGCTCAGCTACCACAGGGAGTCATTCACTGTCACCGATTGGGTTTTTACTACTCAGCTGAAGGATATCGACTAATTTTGAAATAGGCTGAGTATTTTGTATTAATTCTTATTCACCCCGCTGTAAAAAAGGACCTTTTTAATCTGTATATTGTGAATATTTTTAACCCCTATTGCAGGGAGTCATTCAATCTCGCCGATTGGGTTTTTACTACTCATCTGAAGGATATCGACTAACTTTGAAATAGACGGAGCATTTTGTTCTAATTCTTATTCACCCCGCTGTAAAAAAGGACCTTTTTAATCTGTATATTGTGGATATTTTTAACCCCTATTACAGGGAGTCATTCAATCTCGCCGATTGGGTTTTTACTACTCAGCTGAAGGATATCGACTAATTTTGAAATAGGCTGAGTATTTTGTATTAATTCTTATTCCCCCTACTGTAAAAAAGGACCTTTTTAATCTGCATAATGTGAATATTTTTAATTCATATTAAATACTTTATAACTATAATGGGGTTAATACAACGCCCCTTGTCTCAAAGTAAAAAATAAAAAAACACTTTCAGGTAACTACTTTTCCCATTGGGGAACGTAATTTAAAGCCAGGCAAGGTCTCATCTCCGAGAAGTGCCTTGCAATTAAATATTTGTTATAGAAGCTACTACCATAAAATGCCTCAACAATACTTGGGTACCTTCAAAGAAAAACTACCCTGTATTCTCTACCACAGTCTCCTTCCCCACAGCGCACTGCAGTAGTAGGTCCTGGATACTCTCTGACTCCTTCTCTTTTTTAAAACTAAAAAGAGTATCCTTCTATTTGTTATGAACTCAGGAAATTTCGGGTATACGAGAAATAAAAATTAGGGATAAGGTTTAAAAAAAAAATTGCATCCTTAGTTGCTTCTACAGCAAGTTAAGACTCATTCTCTTAACATGAATACCAATAGGGATTGCTGAAAGAATGAGATCAATTCCTTCGAACATCCTCCTTCTTCTTTTAACAGTTTAATTTGTTTGTTTTTTTTTATTTTTTCATGCCGGCTTTTTCAAAAAAAAGGACTGGATTGCTGTTAAAAATTAATTAAATGGCTGCACACCCAATCCTATTTTTACACTGCACCCTTCTTTCCACCATATAAACAAAATATTCTTATATTTTTTAGACCTACTTTACATATCTACTATTGTCCATTAAATCTTCTAGGATGGGAACAAAGCTACTACATGGTCTTCAATATATCAACGAGCAAATATACGGGGGAGCATCTTCCCCCTTCTAGTAACACGTCTTTACCTTGAAGTACCCTGGCATTGAAACATGTTTGGGGCTGGAGTGCTATTTCATTTTCGTATAAGAGCATCTGATACCATTTCACGTCATGGATGTAAACAAAAAGCAGCTCCTAATATTTCTATCTGGAACAATGCATAGGCAAGAGGTTTACGAAACGACGGAGACGCTATATATTTTTGGTTCAAATTGCACATACTTTGATATGTTAGTATAATACTTTTTTGGGGACAACTTTTTTTTTATAAATTTTTTGATCCATTTCTTTCAATAAACCAAAAATAAGACAGGTCCTAAACACATGTCTAACCTTAGCAACTCCCAGAGAGAAAGTAACCAAAAACCCTTACCGTACTAGGAAAGCAAGTAATTTTTTCTAACAACAGGACTGGGGAAACCCCCGGCCGATTTTTGAAAGAACTTTGGCGATTTTTTACCACTGTATGGCTGCATAAACGGTATATTTTCTGATTATTAAAGTCTTTGAAGAGCAACTTGAAAACCGTAACAGAAAAAATCGCTTTAATCTTTGAAGAGCAACTTGAAAACTGTAAGAAAAAATCGCTTTAATCTACAAAATCTCTTAATTGCAAATTTTTATATTCCAAAATGTTATTTGCCATGTGGAGATCTATATACTGTTCATGGTATTACATAAACATATTACATACACTTCACTTTTAATTCCCAATTTCCACTACATAAATCCCAAAAAATTCTCCAATTTTTCCAGCGCTTCTTGAATTCCAAAACCGAGATATTTTACAATGATCTCTTGACGAAGTTACGAATATTTAAAACAAATATACTCGTATACTTGAGACACTTCGTTTGTGTTATGTAGAAAGGCCCTAACTCACGTTTTTTTTCAGTACATTTTTTACGGATTTACAATAAATTTAGCTTATCTTCGATGACTTCTCGAGGAATTTTGGCATTTTTGGTGGGATCTTTGCCAGCGTCATATACCATATACAATATGGCTTCCGTGATTTCAATATATATATTCAGTTCACACATTGAAATTATGAAAAAATCCTATTGCAAAAAATATGTGAGTTAGGGCGTTCCTACCTGAGACTAACGGTATCTGTATAGATCCTTTCGTTTATTCCGCACAAAATGTTGTATAGATCCTTTCGTTTATTCTGCATAAAAAGTTATGTCGTATTCTTTGCTTCAAAGCGCAACAAATGATGTCAATATCCAAAAAAAAAGAGTTAATTTAGCGTTTAATTTATATTAGCTATAAAATGAGGGTTATCAAGGCAATGCTCACTCTTTAACTCTGGTTTTAAAGCCTTTAAAATTATTTATTTTACTTAATACAATGTGAATCTGTCCTTAAGAATTCTGAGTGTTGCTAACTTAACTTCTAATACTCAGAAGCACTGCTGATTTTTAACGACTCTCTTAAACATTTGAAAAAATCTATTTATGTTTTGCTATGCTTCATTGATCCTTGTTTTGCTTTCATGCTTGCTTTCTTTTTTATGCCTTTTTTGGTATGCACAGACCACTACAAGCTTTCTGTTGTTATACAAATTTTGCGGTCAAGTTTAAACATTTTGCAGGACATAAAGGAAAACAACTTTGACATTTTAATTTTGTTTTGAAAGCCACCATTAAACCAATAACAAATTCCCTTTGCCGGGCGGGCATATGAATACGTGAATGTAAATTGAAGAAGCCATAAACAGAATAACAGGCGCGAGGAGGCTGAAGAAGTCTAAAACATTTTTGGCCATTCAAGCGTAATTTTTATTAAATGCGAGGAAAAAATATCAGAAATGAGAGTTTCGCTTTTTTATTTGCTTTGTTTTCTTGTTTTTTTTTTATTTTTTTTTTTTTTTCTATAAAAACTTATGACCACCAACACAATAAATGTCGGCAAACAAAATATAATTAAAATGTTCCTGGCGAGACCAGTGGAACAATGTAGTCTCTGTTACACACATAAAGTGGTTAAATTGGCTAAACAAAAAAATTTCTGTTACTTTAAATGAATTTTAATAGAAACTACAGAGTGTTGTTGCTGTAATGGGATATTCTTTTTTTACACACTAAACGTTGCTTAGGTTCCGGTTCCGGTTTCTGTTTAATTTTTATTTTTCTAGTTTCAGTTGTAGTTTCTGGTTTCAGTATAATTATTGGCATACAACGTAATCGAATGCCAGGCGTAGTCTGAAGGGGAATGGCAAAACAGATGGTGACAACAATGTTAATTTAGATTTCTATTTTTATTTTTTTTTTTTTTCGCCCACAACCGGAAAGAGATAAAAGTGATGGCATTGCATTCCCGATAACGTTGCTGGTTAATAAAAATTATTCGCATTTTTTCATAAAGCTTACAACGTTTAACAACCAACAAAACAAAAGAGAATTGATAGAAAAAAAAATAGCACAAACAAACAAAATGTCTCTTTTTCATATTTATTCATGTTGCAGAATTAACTTAATGAAATTAATCCAACAAACGGAATACAATTGTTGCAACAGCCAGTTAATTGCAACCAAATGGTGTTGTCTGTTAGGGCCTAGCCGACTGCGACAACTCCTTAACACGGTATAAAATACAAAGGCTGGTCCAAGCATAAGCTATGACGAAGCACAATTAGGAGTCACACGTTAACGTCAAGCTTTTCGCTCAAAATAATTTCACACTTGTTGGTTTCAGAGTTTCGCCACTTTAACTGCAATAGAGCAGTACAGGGGAGTTGATATTTTTGTCAGGATAATAGACAGATAATGGACAATATGTGTTTCTAATAGGACGGTGGCACTTGCCATACAGCCAACGAAGCAATATTACTTTTGCGAAAATGTGAGAGCACCTGTGCATGTGCCCGCTCAGTTACATTCCTGCGGTTTAAGACCTGGCAGCGGAAATGGAAACTGATACCGAACATTGTTTAGCCCGGACAATATGTGTTTCTAACAGGAAGCCATACGGCCAACGAAGCAATAGCCCTTGTGCGTTAGAAATTAAATATCATGGCGATGTGAATTAATGTTCTCGTTCAGTTCGTTTCATGATGACGCAGATTGTGGTCTCCATACAATGAGTGTTTCTACCATACGGGCAACGAAGCAGTGGCCCTTTTAAGGAAATATGAGAACATCTGCGCATGTGCCCGCTCAGTTCGTTAGGTGCGGTTTAAGGGCTGGCGGCGAAACTGGAAATGGATGCCAAGCAGTTATTGTGAATGGTGTTCACTTTCGTGAAATGATAACGAACATTGTGGACCCTGTACACTATGTTTTTCTAACAGGAAGACATACGGCCAACGAAGCAATGGTCCTTTTTCCTGAAAAATCAAATGTCGTGGTGAAGTGAACTGACCCCCACAATCATGTGATTTTACATCATTGGAATTCTTTCCTTGCAAGTATTTAAAAGAAACAGTGTATGTCTTTAAGACAAGCATAACTCAAGACCTAAAGGATAAAACAATGTGTCACATTAACGATCTTGAACCTCAATTATGTCTCAGAGTCATTGGAAATATGGACCATTGCAGAGTCATGCCACCGCAGGTGATTTTGTAGCTGCCAAGCAAGGATATCACAAGCTGATCTTCGCACTACGGAAAGTTTATAATATCAGAATGGCTAAAAAGGGCCAGTGGGGGGCAATCAGTTAATGCGTTACAAGCGGTTGCTTAAACCGACAATCAATCCCCATTGAAGTGTTATTTTGCATTAAATTAACAATTACAACGGATGTAGTGAAATGAAAAAATACAAGGAAAAAATGAAAGAGAAAAAACATTGAAACGTTAAAAAATACTTAATTGAATATGGAAATTTTTAGCCATTTTCTATTACAATTCTTTCAATCCATTCTTTCGTGTTGGTAATTAAATTAAACAAACAACTGTGAAATGGAATTGTTTTTAATTCTTTTACTTTTTTTTTGCTCCTGTTCTTTTATTTACTTTATTAGAGGTTCTAACTGTTCTCTCTCTCTCTCTCTCTCTCTCTCTTTCTGTCTCTGTGGTTGCTGTGGGCGCTGTAGTTGTTCATTATGAACAGCATCATTATTAGACATGCTGTTATTTCTTATAAGTAACATCCGTTTGACAAACGCAAGTCCGGAGAGCATTTAAACAATTCATATCATTTAGTGCTGTCTCTTAGCAGGGTTTTATTCGCCAATTTACTTAATTAAATTGAGAAAATGCTAAAATCGCATCATTTAGCTGCAAGGCTGCGAAAGAAGTATTTATTTTCTTTAAAATAATAAAAAAGGAAAATACGAAATATTGTTTTGGGTTTTTTGACTCTGATGTACACAAAATCCACCTAATCGTATAGTGTTTTCCACTAAAACACAACCTCTCTAAAATATTTTGAGATATGTGGAAATTGATACTGCACCAAGTAGAGCTGAAGAAAATTGGATAATACAAACCTGGTAAGAGACTGTACAAAAACTTGTACTTGGCAGCACTGAATGATATGGAAAATTAAAATGCTTTTTCCGGGCCAAGTACTAAACTATTAATTTTACTCAATCACAACGGAAAATATTCTAGACAAAATAATGGCCACCCAGAGTAAAGGCCTTAGACATCGTCGAAGCAACTTTGAAAGGGACTAACTTTGACGAAAACGTACGGAAAAGGTCTCTCAGATGAAGTACACTAGCGATCTACCCTAAAGAAATACGAAACCTGTTCCGGGATGTTTACAAATCACAAGGAGAGAGAAAGCGGACTTGTAGGTGATATGCTAATATTGGCCATTCCGATATATGTGCGCTGCATAAACTGGAATTCTCTTGGAATACACTAATGTATGTATATCCCCATGATAGGAAAAAACAAAAATGTTTTAGAGTATGTAATCCAGATTTAGAGAGCAAAAAGATATGGAAGCGTTTCGGAAAACGTTTTTACTGTCTAAAGAAAACAATCTGAGCCTGGTTTGTATGAGGAATTTGTAGCCAATAGCTCTTGCATTACAATAGAACTATTTCTCTCTAAGTTTCCTTGTTGTCATGGAAAAATATGTTCTTCTGCGATTTGTTCTTTTTTCAATTATTTTATTTTCTATTTTATACCACATGAAATCCTTTTCCGATAACAATAAAATTTCGATAGTATTCACGATATCACTACCGATATGGCGATAGTTGTTGTAAGCTTTAATGTTTTCAAAACGATGTATACAACTGTCAATAATGGTATCTCTGGCAATAGTTTTCCACCTCTGGTTTCAGCAATAACTTAAGCAGGGTTTCACTGAAATATTGTTTCAAAGTGAATTTTCTTAAGAAACAATTCAGAAATAAATTTTAGCTTCTTTGGCAAATGTGTTGCATGCATGTTTCACACAAATCACCATCTTTTGTATGCGGAAAACAATAAATATTTCAAATGAACGGCTTAGATTTTCTTTTATAAATTATGGCAACATAAATTTTATTTATTCGCAGGATTGATTGCCTGCTATTCAACTGCAAATGAGCGAATGCTTTCATTGTATACCTCATAAGTAATAGTTGTTTGTTTGTTGTTCTACTTTTTAAGCATAAAGGCTGTGCTGCGTGCCTTAATATCAATAAAATTGTAATTTTTCATCCTTTTGGATTTTTATTACCAACAAAACTTTTTCAATTTACTTTCAGTTGCATTTAATTTGAAAGAAACGACATGTCTGGGGCGTTATTCAGGTGGTATTCATTTACAATTTGAAATTGCTTTCCAACGGAAAACTTTTATTTGTGGATACAACAACAGTCTGGTTGCTTCGGTTTTAATTACAGATAGTAGAACTACTAAAACCAAATTAAATGAGAATTTCGTTGCTACTCCATCCTGAAATGAAACTCAAAACTTCACCCGGCATAAACTAAATTTGACATGTTTACGATCGTGTAAAAATGTTTTATTGGCTGTCATGGATCATAAAACAGAGTTTTGCTTCCATTAAATTTGACTTCAAGCGTTGGGACACATTTGAATATTCTAATAGAGTGACAGGAAAACGTACAATAAAGCAGTGAACGTTTTTCTATTGGATAATATGTTGCCTGCTATCATTCTCTGTTGAATACTAATTTTTGGGGGATTATGTACATAACAAGCAGATGGCAAAAATGGTTTTGACAAAAAAAAAAGGGGATAAGAGAAGAAAATCCTTAAAATCATGTCATTAATTCCAAAAAAAAAATTTTTCTTGTAATCTAAATCTAAAAGAAACCCTTCTGATGAGAAAAGTTTTCATCTTGGCGGTATTTTCCATAACACTTCTTTAGATGTACTTGTACATGCTCAGCTACTTAGAATTGGCTTTGAATCGATATCTTTTTTTAAGTGGCATTGAACAAGATATTTTCCTTGCCGACAAGGTTTACAAAGTAAGGATCAGCTAATAGAATGTGAAATACTACAAATTAATTGCTTTCATCTTTATTTGCAGAAGCTGAAACATATTCCCACCAGCATGTGTTTTACTCTAATCTTTCGTTAGTGGGGTACGCCTTTGAAAATCGCAAACTGATTTTTATATGTCCATTTTCCACCTTTCTTATTAGCTTTAAAACATCGCCTGTCATCCTTTGAAGGTTTTCCGAAAAGATTGTTCAATAAAGTTGAGATACATATTTGGTTATCCGGTGGATCAAAAGAAATACCTAGTGACCTCTTAACGCCATGCTGTGAGCAGATAATAGTGAGGTAAAACTACTTTGTCGGCTGCCAATAGTATTGCTAAGATTAGACAATTGTCATTCCGGCAATGCACATAAACTTGTTGGTATATCACACAATGAATTTAATATTTAATTTGTGTTCTCTGGGATACCGGCTACTTAGTTATATCCCATCAACACTATTAGTTAAATACCCCACCAAGAGGCAACACATATTACTGCACCATCTGGGAAATTGTACGATCAAAGACAGATATCCCATCAAGACTATTAGTTAAATACCCCACCAAGAGGCAACACATATTACTGCTCCATCTGGGAAATTGTACGATCAAAGACAGAGATATGTTCAACTGCGATATGCATACATATACAACCTGTATGACATAAAATATATACGAGATGTGATCTAAAAATAACAGTTATTTTCAATTTTCGTGAATTACGTATGTTCGTTTTTGGGCAATTTTTTTTTTCTGCTATGTTGGTACACATGCCTGCTATATATGTATATCGGCAATATAAGTTTAGTTTTTTCTAATAAATTAGCATCAAAATAGACGTCGCAAGGGAGCTTCTGAACGTCCTTAATAATAATCCAGATTTGCTCAAAGCGGTCATAACTGATGACGAATTATGTGCGTATGGCTCTGAAATTGAAACCAAAGGCCAATCTTCTCAAAGGAAGCATCTAAAAGAGCCAAGACCGAAAAGAGCACGTCAAGTGCGGCCAAATGTGAAAATTTCGCTCACTAAAGTTATAGGCCATTTACGCGAAACAATTCGTCAGAAACGCACAGAATTGTGGAAAAACCAATCATGGATTTTTCACCATGATAACGCACCAGCTCACACCTCAATGCTTGTGCTTCAGTTTTTAGACAACCACCGTATTCACCGGACTTGGCCTCCGCTGACTTTTGTCCTTTTCCAAAACTGAAGAGATCGATGAAAGGAAAGCATTATGCTACGATTGAGGAGATAAAAGTAAAATCGAAAGAGAAGCTGGTGGCGATACCAAGAAGGGCGTTTCAGAAGTGTTTCAGGGATTGAAAAATTGCTGGCATAAGTGTATTATATCCGAGGGGTATTACTTTGCAGTGGGCAAGATAGTTATTGATAATCTATACTGGCCGTTCTTCATCTTAAATTTCCCCACTTCTGACGAATCTGATACCCCAGAGAGATGGCCCTAATTTCTTACTGATTCCTAAAAACGACCGTTGACTGAATACTTCTTATACATGAGTATAAGAAAAATTAAATAAAGGATCGCTGGCTTGCCACTTTGCATCAGTGTACGTAACGACACTATAAAATAATACTTCAAGTGTTGCCAGCTTATATTAGAAAAGCCAATATTTTTTCTTTAAAAATAAAGTACATTTGCAAAGTCTTCTGAAAACTAAAAAAAAAATGTTTAAAGGGGGTTTCTGATATTAATGTAATATTAAAAACAAAAAAAACCGTTTAACATTTAATTCATAACATACATGAAAAGTTCATGTATTTTATGAAAAGAGGAATTAGCATTTTTCTTTCATAGAAAGTTGTAAAAATTATTTCCTCTGTATGAATAGCCGTACGAAAATGATTTTTTTTTTTTTTTGATAAATTATTAAATCAGGACTAAATAATAATTGGGGGAAAATTTCTTAATGTAAAATTGTGTTAATTTTGTTGTGCGTGAAATAAGAAACATCATTATTACGATGCAGCAATTCGATGCGCACACTGCTATCATTATTTATTGTAACACCTTAAATTAGGAACGGGTATTAAAACGCAAGCAGATGCAGCATATACTGCATAAACAAACATCCTTTAGCTGAACATGTTCCACTTTCAGGCACAAGCTCTTGAGCACTGTGTGAGGTCTTGTGTTTAATCATTTTCATATAAATTTTTTTATTTTAGTTTTTGTGTAATCGAAAGGAAACTCAACGCACTCCATTGTGAAGAGGCAAATACATTCAGATTCAAATTTACCCTTTTCAAGATTGTTTCCTTTTTGTTGATTTTGCCATCGAAACGCAACGGGCGACCTTCAATTTCTTAATGCGATTCTTCAGATGAAGAAGAAAAAAATTGTATAAATAAAAAGAACAAGAATGTAAATAAACCTCTTTATTTCGTTCATTTTTTATAGTCGTATGTAAAATAAACAAAATGAAATTTATTTCAAATAAACACGAAAAGCAAAAATCACTCACTCATTCATGGTGACACTTCAATGGAGAAAAATGTTGAAACAACAAATGACAGAGTAATCAAGAAAAAAAAATGGAAGGGTGTGTGTGTTCCAGATAAAAATGTTTCCAATTTAAACTAAAACAAACAAATAAACAAACAGATTTATGTTTTCTTATGTAGGAAATGTGTATGGCTGTCGTCATGGGTCTCATAAGGATGTCATTAGAAATAGCAGCATATACACGCTCACAATTATCTTTTCCACAACTATCAATTAGTTCGAGGGGTTCACCAGAAGACATCATGGTTTGAAAAGGGAAGAAGCCAGAGACTCCTTGTATGCCCTTATAAGGACATTCCAATACAGCAAAATTAAAAAAAGATTTTTTTCATTTTCATTATTCTTTTTTTTGCTGTTCTTGCTTTAAGGAAACCCCCATAATACTCGTTAGATTGCCAGAAAGGTATTCGGTTAACTTGTTCTTTCGTATCCTTTGAATGACTCGAAATCAATGCCGAGCGGCTAATGAGACTGGTGAGAAGTTATGGAGAATTATAAAGCAATAATGCTTGGAGTATTTTGCTTACAAATTATTCCATAAAAATATGAAAAAAAAAATTTTTTTAAAAAATTATGCGAAAAATTTTGATAATTTATTCGATTATTCGCTAATTTATTATGTTTGATTTTTTTAATTCTGAATATATTAATATAAAACAATAATAATATATAAGATATATTTTTTTTTTTATTTTTTTCCAAATATTACAATTATATATTCATATAATTGCAATACGTATAGAAACACTGGCTACTGAGGCCTTTGGCTTCTGGCTCCCCGGGGAATTGAACGCCTGACACCTGCGTAACAGGCGGGTATACTAACCATCATACCATCGAGATATTGTATATTATACAATCGATTAATCGAAATATAACTAACTGAAACTCTAATCAAGAATCCTAGAATTTACGTAAGACAAGAAAGCAAAAAGTCCTCTCTTATTAGGGATTTTCTAAAGAGGATTTTCTTTTAGGGATTTTAGGCAATTTCGATCAAGGTTGCCACATGACTTTAAAGTAAGCTAAACGCCCAATTAGAGTGTTAGTGAAGTATCACAGCCAGGAAATGTCTCTTGCTGGAGTTGTGTGGCACGTGGCACCGTCTTGTTGAAACCACAAATTCTCCAAGTCGTATTCTTCAATAGCAGTAAAAAAAAAATCGGTTATTAAATGACCGTAACGCTACGGTGACGGTGACAGTCGTTCCATCGTTGTTTTCGAAGAAATAAGGGGCCATCATACCCTCGGACCAAAATCCTAATTACTTGAGCATTCTCGGAACCCCAAAAACGACAATTTTGTTTACTAACCTTTCTTCATCGCTAAAGAAAGTTTTGCTCGAAAAATCGCCGTTCACCAGCGATAATTATAATGCTAACCGCATAATTATAATGCTAACTTCAGGATTAAAAATCACTAAATTGTACTGCTAATAAACACTATAACTGGGTAAAAATTACAGGAATGGGAAAGGCCGGGTATGCTGAAATCAACTTTAACGTACCACAATCCTTTTATTAGTTGTTTTTTATAACTAAAACTTCATGGTTATTATTATTCTTTTCCTGACGTTTCTACACTATTATAGTTATCATAATTTGTTAACAAAGTATGAGTTCGGTTATAGCTAATCTTCCGGAACTGTGGTCTGAGCGTCGATACGATGAAGAATATGATATATCTAATTTTGTACAAGCTTGTTATTGTTATCGTAATTTGTTATTTTTAATTAATTGGCCTTATCTCAAATCTCATCGTTCCAATGTTGATTCGAATAGCAATCGGATCGAATTAAATACTCGGTTTCAACAATAAATTTTATTCGTTTCAAAAAAAATTATTTTATTTGAAATTAAGAAAAGTATAAAATAAAATATTCGTTCTTATTTTTTAAATAAAATATTTATTTTCAATTTTGAAATAAAATAGTTATTTTTAATTTTTAAACAAGATATTTATTTTTATTTTAGAAATAAAATATTTATTTTTATTTTTGAAATAAAATATTTATTTTTATTTTCTAAGAGGAAAAAAACATGTTATTGACAACAAGTCTTTCTAGGTCCGCATCTAAATAAAATATTTACTTTTGTTTCATTGATTTTCCTCGATAAGGAAATGGAATTTTCTTCCTTCTGTCTACTAATGCATCCTTGATTTGTTTACTTAATTTCATGCACGAAATGCGTTTTATAAATAAATTTGTTATTTTGTTAATGCTCAGAAACACATTTATTTTATTTCATTTTATCCTTTTCCATTTATTTTTATTTATTTATTTTTATTTTGTTTATTTTTTTTTTTTTTTTGGTTGTTGTTACACTTGTAAGTCCTTTTGTGTAACGCATAATGATATTTGAAAATTAGAAAATGAAAATGAAAATGAAAATGAAAACGAGGGAAAGTCCTTAGGGAGTCCTGATGTTCTATTTGCGAAAGATCAAGTAAACATGAGCACAATTTCTGACACTCTTGTAGCTCGACAAATCCTTTTAAATATATGTATTTACAAACAGGCATGTGTGTGCATGCCTCATTTAAGAAATATGTACGTTTCACTTGGAAGCAAATATTATTTCTATACAAGAGCACATTTGCATTTGACATGTTTGCTCAAACACTCAGAAATTGAATCAAATTTTATTCCTTTCCTACACTTAAGCATGCCTGCAAGAATGTTAAAATTACAAAAAAAAAAATAATAATAATAAAACATAAAAACCTACACATGTGGGTATTTGGCTGCGTATGCGTGTGTCTGTGAGTGTGTGAGTACATGTAAAAGTGCTACAAAATAAAAATAGTAAAACAAATTATAATTTTTTACGGTTCATGTAGTTGACCACTTGTTTACCCAACTTCAGTACTTCAACAATTACACTCATCCGATTGTAAATAGAAGGACTCTCGAGAAGAGAGGTCGGCTCCCTTTTAATTAAAACTTGATTTTTTGATATCAGTGCATAGCTTGCTTTAAGTGGTCTGAGTATGCTTGTGGACGATTTAAAGCTAAATTTGAATACTTGTGAAGAAGGAATACTTCCGTCAGTAAGACCACACGCACTTGCATTACTGCCAGGGGAATTATGAAAGTTTCCAAGATGTTCGCCAAGACATCAAATGGTTTATTGTCTAAATCGGTCACGATGGAAATTTAAGCATTTATTTTTTTTAATTTCATAATTAAATGTTTTAAGTACGCTGCCCTTTTAATCCTGCGAAAAAGTAGGGAGTAGTGTAGTGGCAGTATTACACAACGAATATTTTTTACTTTAAAGTGCAAGTCTTGTTTCCAAGATGCATTTACAGTAGCTAAGCTTATGAACATCGAGTTATCCCAGAAACATCCAACTCTACGGTTATCCCACAGATACAGTGTACTCTCGATAACATAAATTAATTGCCATTGGAGATGCTCACAAATGGCTTTTCAAATCTCTGATTACCAACTCAATATTTTCTGCCAATATGATATCCCATTTAAAAATATATATATTTTATTATAAATATTTTAAATATTTAATTATTATACTTTTATTTAAATTTTTAAGCCACTTTGAATGCAAAAACCAATTCTATGGCATTGAAAGACTTCATCAATTTTTTTACTGGCTCAGTAAATACATCAAATATCAGGTGGCCTCTCTAGGCAACAGCTGATGGCAATTGTCATTCATATTGGATAATAACACTTTTATTCGAAATAAAATTGAACAAAGAAACAGGGAAAAGGAAAGAATCGATAAACCAAACTGGTTTGAAATAATAACATTTTCCGAGAAAAGTTTGCATTTCAAGGCAACAAAATAAATTCACGTAAAAATATTAACTTATCGTTATATCATATAAATTTGTTATGTTTATCTCATATATATGCATATATATAATATGCATTATAAGTAAAAAACCGATATTCATTTAACACCAACTATGGGCACACTATCAAACAAGCAAAAATTTGAAAAAACTTGATTGAGGGAAGTTTGATTGTGTAAATCACACTCAAAATGTTTCTATTCCAAAATGTTAAAATTCGTAATGATGTGTAAAAATCATTAAGCTCATTCAGTTAAGCTCCTCTCCAGCTAATTTATATTATAAGCTTTTGGATTTGTATTTTTATTCACAGGATGAGGATTCAGAGAACTAGTACTAGTTCACTCTTCAATTGATTTCATCTAGCATGATACTTATTATTTCATTATGTTTTAACAATAGTAGCTGTATTTGCTATTTTAGCAGGATTTGCTACCCTTATTAACAGGGTTTTCTCTTAAGGACGAATTACTAAAATCTCAATTTTATATAATAATATATAATAAGGGGTAAACTTAACCTTCTCCCCTCAACATTTTCTAAGAATAGCGGACATACTTCGACGGTATTTGGAGTAGCCAGATGTCTACACTGCATGAAATCTAATTTCTACTATTGGTTATCTTTTCTATATATAACAATATAGTATCTATACGATTACTTACTTGTATTCTCAAACCAATGAAATTCATCAAATGAATGATCACAGAAAACTTCTCCATCGATATAGAGTTATTCTGAATTACAAATATTAACATCAATATTTATAATGTGGCAGATTAGTGCAATAGATTCAAAATCTATATACAAAGTATATAGATTTCCAGGACTACCTTTTACGCCGCAAATCTGTTCTTTGCAGATTAAAAGGATAATAATTATTTTATTAATAATTGGTTTTCCTACACACGATGTTTAATTTTTAAACATCGTGTTATGATGTTTTCGCCTATGATGTTTAATTTTTAAACATCGTAGGCGAATGAACTAGGCGTAGCCTAGTAAACCGTAGATCGCGGGTTCGATTTCTGCCCAGACACTGTGTGTTTTCCTGCTATTAAGCCGCAAGCTTTGCAAGTTTAGTTTAAAAAATATATATATATTCCCACAATGTAGTCTCGTTATCAGAAGCCAGCAATTCTGAGCTCTCCCCTTAAAAGGATTTAGTATAACCCTTTCGTTCCGTTATTATTTTTTTTCTCTGTAGTGGTAACGATAACTTTTAATATTCACACACTGAATAAACGCAATTAAAACAAGTGCTGCTTCTCAAAAAATCCATAATGTATTTATTTTTCATTTTTTAAATCGGTTAATGCATTTTAAGTAATAAAAAAAATTAATTTTTTTTTTAGTTATTAAAAATGCACATTAAAAAGCAAACATTAAAAAAATTATCGTCGTGGATGTATCGTGAATAGAGATGGCATAATGATTCCGGCAGTCGTAGAATAAAAAGAAGATATTCACACATGCGCAGTCCAAAACTTTTATCGCCTCTTAACACCTCTAATGCAACTCGATATGTTTTATAACACTTATCAATGACGTCATAAAAAAATCTCTAAAATATTTCTTTTTGGTTATTAACTTACGACGTAGTTTAAAAACAGCTGTTTTTACCATCTGCAGAACTAAACATATGTTATTAATAAATAATATATTAATTTCTTATAGCCAACACAAAATTGTTTAATAATCGTTATTTATACACTGTAGAAAAAAAATTGATGAAAAATTCTCGTATACTTTGTATGGCAAGCATAAATTAAATTAAACGCCAAGTTGAGCTGTTAGTGAAGTACCTCAGTGTTAGTGCTAACCACTTTACCTGCAGCTAACTTAACACTTTCCAACAGCATTTAAAAGCTAATGCATCGTATTACAGGGCAAACTATTATAAGTACAAAATCTTTCCTTCATTTCCACAATAACAGTTTCTTTGGTGGGGAAAAAATCTTTAACAAAAGTCGTCTGAAATTAATGATTCCTCTCCCTCTTTGTTTTCGAGTTATCGGCAAATTTAGTCGCACTAATTTTGCTAATATGGTAACACACGTTTTCAAGTGAAAGGAACTATTTTACGCATTCATCTAGAAAAATGAAGCCAAATATCAGTGATCACCTATAGCCGTGTATGGCCTACCTAAATCGCTCTAACGCTGCTCATCTCTAGCAAAAATACCAAAAATTTTAAAGAAATACTTTTGGAAAACTAAAATGAAAACTGATAATTTATATCATCCCTTGAGAGTCATGTCGCTTTTTCTGGCTGTGATTAATATTCTCACATCTTGATAATTAAATGAACAGACAAGAAAAAATTTTCCATATTCCTTTACCCCAACTATTAATGCAGCCCTCCGTTGGTGGCTGGAGGATTCTCTCAAGTGTGAGGCTGCAATTAAATACAATTATGAATCTTATTACGATGTTCCCAAGCTTATAATTAATATGATATGTGTGTACTTGAGCATGTGTCTGTACACTTAAATGTGTTCATGTGGAACAGTGTTGCCATGAAAATGTATATTAAGCCCATATATCCTCCAGTGAAGACAACTCATTTTTATGTTCGAGAATGTTTTATAAATCTATTTGTTGTTTAATAGTGTAACATTTATACTACACTTATACTACACTTATACCACACTTATAGCTCTTATACTCCTATTGATAAATCAGTGTATGTGCTTTTAATTAGTTTTAAAACGCAGTAAAATGAACGATTACGCTGACACAAAGGCAGATTCTTGGCAACATAAATAAAATAAATGATTCAAAAATAAAATTTCACAACGCCGAAAAACATTTTCAGCATTTTCTGGCCATTTTGACATATAAATGACAATGCGTACACTACGTTGTGATTACTCGTAAAATCACAAACTTAAAACAACCTTTTATTCATCGCTTTGCTCGTTTTTACTTTTATTCATATGTCAACATAACCTCACAATTTGTTCAATATGAAATACTTGTCAGAAAAATATGAATTGTGTACCAAAAATGCAACCGTGCAACCACCATGCTTTGCACTATTCATTTTACTTTATTTCCTGTGCATTCTACTATGTATGTACTAAAAATGCAACCGTGTGCTCCTTATTTTAATAAGGCGTAGAATTTTCTTTCATAATTGAAAAAAAAAAAATATTTTTATGTCCCACAGGGCTTTTGCACTATAATTTTACTTTATTTACTTTCCATTCTAGTATGTAAATATAATATAATATTTCTATTCTAGTATGTAAATATAATACATCTTTTTAACCCTTTAAAAACCTCTTTTTTTGTTTTTGTACGGTTAATAGCTTTGTCTATGGTATACAATATAGTTTCACTACATAATTTTGATTACATGTTCTTTACATATGAAAAAAACAGCTGACAGCTGTCAGTCAAATCCTCGGTGGTAACTAATCAGTGTTGTAACGACATCTCCAGAAATTAATCAATTGTGGACTACATTATTAATGTTATTATTAATATGTGTAAGACTAGCACCCTGAATCTGCCCTAAAAATTGTTTGCCCCCTAAAAAACTTGGCTAGTAAAACATAAATATGGCAACACTGAACCATATTTATAAGCATGCCCTCACACATCATTATTAAACACAATAATAATGAATATAATAATATTTATATGCATACTTCATATTTCTCCCCCGCACTGAATGGCAATAATTTCCCCCAGCTCCAACCATACACACACACACACACACACACACACATATATATATACACACTCATTCTTACTTGCAGTTGATATTAAATTTAATATCAAAGTATTATCGTGAGATTAACAGCACAGATATGGCAACAAAAATAGCAGGCTTCGGCATGCTTCTTAATTTTCGCTAGCTAACTAGTCAGATTATGCTATTTAAGCATTCTTGGCTGATGTGCTGCGCATGCTGTGGAAAATTAATGTGGTTGAAAACTAAATGAAACGAAAACAAATCAAATATTTTCCCACTCAATTTCACACACGCATTACTATTGTTCTTTAGGAAAAATGTACTTCTCCAGCAAGAAAGTCGAAGCCTCTGTATACGAAACATATTTCCAAATAAAAAAAAATTGGTAAAAAAAATCAATTTATTACAAACAAAGTTAAAGTTCGCTGGCTTTTGGAATGTTTTCATTAGAATACTTCCGTTTAGGCCAGACCATCTGCAGCGAATCTTTTCTTTTTCCATTAGGGCGAAAAGATTTTTTGGGATTTCTGTCTAATTTCTGCTTTGGTTTTCCTGCCACGCTCAACACTATTTACCCCCTCTTAACAAGAGTTTATATAAAAGGAGAAAATAAAAAATGAGTCCCCACATATTTAATAACATTAAATATCCCAAAATAAAAACATCCTTTTTAAGTTGTTCCCACGAAAAGTGACAAAGAAAAACTTTATCGTTTCCTTTAAAATAATTATTAATTTTTTAATTCGTTTTATTAAAAATTCAATAAGTGGATCCATTTTTGGTAAAAACAGTTTGAGAAGTTTCTAATCTATTCAACGTGCGAATAAAGTGGGCGTGGCATTGGCCAACATAATAAATGTACCGACTTTCATAAGAATCGCTTGAAGAGTTTGAAATCTTTCCAATGTGGAAATAAAATAGGTGTGCCACTGTAAATATATGTGTCGAATTTCGGAGCAATATCGAAATATTGGCGAAATCGCCTGAGGATATTCCATATGTAGTATTTATATTAAAATAAAGCGCCACTATTTTTCTCTTCCTTTAAAAATGTAATAAGTGCACCGAATTTCGTAGCCGGCACTGGAAGAGAAGATATGCACATAAAATGGGTAACTCTCTGCCCATATTTTAGATGACGGGTTTCCATAAGGCTATGACCTTATAACGTATATGACCACAATATCGGAAAGCTAATTTAAATATTTTCTACAGTAACAACCCATGTAAAAACGATATTTCTATTATAGTCTGTGTCCATTAGTTGCACCAGCCCAAACCCCAGTAGTGAAAGGTTCCCTCGCATATCATCCATTCCAAGAAAAATATAAAGAAATGCAGAAATTGTCATTTAAAAATATTTAAAGAGTTTTCTCTTGGCGCTCTTTTTCTTGGTGCCTCAATATCGACAGAGAAATTACATTTCAAGTTCAAATTTCTAGTAAAAGTTATGGATTGTTAACAGTGCGTCCGTAAGCATACATATCTCTGGTGCACAAATTTCGGCTTAATCTTTAGACTTTCCTTAAAGGGAGAGCAAATAATTTTTCAAAATTTATTTTTTTATTTTTAATCCCTTTAGTTCTCCATTACGCAAAATTAAAGATGGTAGATGTACTTTTGTCATTTACTGTATATAATCAGGTTTTTTACACTGGTTATATTTTTTAACTAAATAAAATATATGCTTACAAAATTTAACAGTTTCAATTGAGGGCCAAAAATTCACTCACTTGTTCATTTCAGAGTTGGGAAACGGTTGGGACACTCACTGCAATACATACCTGTAATAAGAAATAAAATAAAATTTTCATTAGTCGAATTTTACATTCAGAGCCGGTCTTACTCATGTAGGACACACTTATGGTTACTCTAATTATGTTGGCAAGCAACTTGCTTAGAAAATACCAAATACTTCGATGACCATCAGATTGATGGCAATAATGATTTCCATATACTCGCGAAATTCAAATTCTGTACGAAGCAAAGTTTTTAATCGCTAATTTCTAAATATTCTAGTCGCTTTCAAGTCAAAGTGAAAAAAAAGGAAAGATCTCATCAAAATTGATTTACATTTTAGTTTCGAAAAGTGTACTAGAAGGGCCAGCAACAACTACGCGGAACGTAAACTTTATTGATAAAGAAATAGCAACGTAATGATTTTCTTTTTCTTCTACTCTCAATAAATAAAAGCATTTTATAAGTTCGTCGTCAAAGAAATATAAATTTATATTAAAGGAACAGCCAAAGAGCAAATATGCAATACAAAGCAAAGTATCTCGCCCCAAAGCGAGTATCTTGTACACACGCAAATCTCAGAGAGCTGCATGTAGTATTGAACTTTCAATAATAAAAGGGTATTCTAATGGCTTTTGCGATTTACGAATTTACAATAACGCAGCCATTCTGTAATTAAATGATATGAAAACGCATGTATTGTTTTGAAAGAAAACATTTTTAATGTATGTGAGGGCATGTATCAGAGATGGAAAATTAAATTTTTTTTATAATTTTAAATAATAATTTTTTAATACTTCAACTTATTTATGGGAAATTTTAGAAACAAAATCAACATTATTTTATATTTCAAATTGGATAAAAATCTCAAAAATTAAAAATACAATAAAATTGATTATATTTGGGTGAGCCAGCTGCTACAAGCATATCCCTACATGCTAATTTTCTAATTACCGGAATTTTTGAGAGGAGATGTAATGTTAATTTGAAACATTTTTACAACAACATTTCAGTATTTGGAATTTTTTTTATTCAAAGTTGAATTCTACTCCTGTATGTCAAGAGTATGGCACGTATTATCTCCAAAATAGTTTTACATAATAATAAAACATTCAGTCAAATTACATATAAATTCTTCTTTATATCCAAAAAAAAAATTCTTTACGTAACGTTAAAGTCCTTTGAAAGCGCAAAATGGACCAACAAAAATTCACCATATTAATTATGAATAAAACAAGCACAAGATTTCAGCGAATTCATTTAATATTTCTTTGTTATGAAAGGACAATCCAGGATAATTATGTGTTAGATAAAATATCGGCAAATACCTCCTCAGCATTTGTGGCATACCTCTATGTGATGGTCCATATTTTCATTGACTCTGAGACGTAATAAGCTTTTTAACTTTCTCCTTTGCATATCCCTAAAGGAAGAAGTCGACCGCCGTCAAATCACTTCTTTGTGGAGGTTAATAGACATCGCCGCGATATCACATAACATGGCCATTGAAATTCTCTCCCAAAAAAAATTATTTTTTTGTTGAATGTGCCACTTGCCGTATTATCCTGTTGGAATCATATTATGTGCAGAAGCATATCGTAAATTTCTGCTTGGCTCATCTAATTTGCAAAGAGACGGGAGCCGATGACGGCGCTAGCCCAAAAACCACACCATACAGTCATTCTTTATGAATGTATCGGTACTTCACAAATAATTTGTGATTTCTCATATGGCGAAATCTGCCATATGAGCGAACCCACTGATCCTGCATTACGGTTAGAGTGCCCTTTACCTACATTTAACCCTTTTGCTGTGCTAAAAAGAAAATAAAATCTAGTCTTGGAACCATGTCTATACCATCAATTTGTGGGCAGAAGAATTACGTTATAATACAATTCACGTTAAGTACTTGGCCGGTTTAATTTTTGAAGAAATAAGACGCCGCCACCTCATAATCTGCAGCAAAGACTCACTTTTTGTAGATGCCTTGGCCTCTCAGCAATCAACTAGTGGTTTCTCATTTTTTTGGAATCCACTGGGTTGAAAGTGAGTCGCAACTAACATCGTGCACTACGATTGCACGGTCTTCCTTCAGAAAAAATAGCTTGAAGGAACTGTTCTGAATAAAATGGCTAAATGAATGTCCTCAACTAATTCAGACGTACAATTTCTTAAATACTCCAATATACATAAATTAATCACTTTATCTTCGATTCCACTCTTAAGCAATATTAGATGGTCTGCACAACTGAAACAGTAATGTTTGATGGGTGTGAAAAGAAGTTTTACCGTTAACACACACTTCTTGCAGATCTTCGGTATAAGTATGCACGCATACGAGTTCACATGCCTGCACTTCATCCACTCATTGATTTTGTTTTAATGTGTTTCCAACAATTAAGTTCTCGTTGCAACACTTAACGGCGCTTCCTTAACCCGCCTCAAAGAATTCTAATCACACTTTGAACGATTACAATGACGCGGAAAACGCTGATGTTGATAAATTATAAAATTTAGGTTGAGTGGATAAAATGTAGCGAATTGAAAGCCGCTTTTGTAAGCTGTTTCTTAAACTTGTTAATTTATTGGCTTTTAAATGGCAAAATTGAATAAAAATGTTTAGTTTTTATAAACAAACTTCAAAAGTTTATTAAACGAATAAACAGAAATTAATAGAATAACGCAGTACAACCGTTTCATGGATGTTCTAAATGTGTTTAAAAAAAACTATTTAAATGTCAGTATGGAGGCTGGGAATTTTACAGACGTCCCTCATACATTTATTACTGTCAAATACGTGCCACTGTGCACTAGCAATTACGCCAAACAAACGGAACATTATTATTCTTGTTCCAGGTGGGATACAGCATGTCACATTTACATGACAGTATTTTGTTACAACAATTTTGACATGCATAAATATTATTTAATAAAATGTCAAATAATTGTCAAGTCTTTATTCAAATTCGTAAATGTGATAGATTAAGCACTGCTACCGAATATGGCCCAGAAAATACAAGGTCATTTATAAAACTGTCATGTCCTTTGCCCCATAAAATGTCAACATTGATGACGATAACAAGCAACAAACGCCAGATGAGGGTTTTAATATTAATTCATGTAAAAACAAATACTTTTCTTACGAATTACATTTTAAAACAAGTCAAATAATGCAAATATTTTAATCACTAAATTTTAGCAAGACACACACACACATACGCACACAGAGAGAGAGACATTTCCTAAGAATAGCCCTTGTCAAATTGCCAAGTAATTTGACATTTTACAAATGAATAGATTCATTTTTTATTTTAATTAATAAATTGTTCTACAAAATATGAATATTAATGAGAATCAAAAGCTCTCAATGTTGTATCACTTTCAAAACTGTTGCATATAATTAAATTTAAAAAAGGAGCAAAGAAAAAAATATTGTCAAATATTGTCAAGGACCCCAAGGAAAACTTGTTATATCAAACGAAAAATAAAACGTATGGCCGAGACTTTTTAATTATTCCCACAATGCAGTACAACGAATAAGATAATACTTAATAATTATAAGCGCAATCAGGAGACAACATGTTTTATTGCTTAATTACCAACTTATTACTTTGGAAGGATATTTTTACACGAATTTATTCTTTTACGTAGACACAATTGCAAAGCTAAAAATTAAAAAGTTTAACACAAATAACAAAATTTTTAGAAGAAATAATAATAAGTGCAACTGCGGCATATGCAATTTCAAGCCTGTAACGAGGGCCAACTTGCAACCATCAAACAACATTCATACGCAACATATTTTGTTAAGCTGTTATCGCTAAACCATCTAAATTTCTTCACGAAAATTTCGAAGAAAATTACTTATCATGCACTTGTTCCGATCATTTAACAGATCAGGTAACGGATATATGTTACTTATGCTGGTGTGTTATGACTTATAGCAATTTGGTGTTATTTTGATCATATTTTTCAAGAGCCAAAAGTACGTCAAAAATATTATTAATAATATCGGGCATAAAATATATGTGCTAATATTTGGAATAGACCATAAAATATGGAAGCGCATGACATATGCTAAATATATTTGCCAAGCCTCTGGGATATGCAAACATTCTATAATGGTGAAGTCCGAGTATTTTAGAAGTCTGCTATATATTAGCACATATGGGATGTGATATCTATAAAAAAAAGCCTGTAAGCCACTTTAGATAATATATGTATTTTTAAGAGCTTATATTATATTATATTATGTTATATTATATTATATTATATTATATTATATTATATTATATTATATTATATTATATTATATTATATTATATTATATTATATTATATTATATTATATTATATTATATTATATTATATTATATTATATTATATTATATTATATTATATTATATTATATTATATTATATTATATTATATTATATTATATTATATTATATTATATTATATTATATTATATTATATTATATTATATTATATTATATTATATTATATTATATTATATTATATTATATTATATTATATTATATTATATTATATTATATTATATTATATTATATTATATTATATTATATTATATTATATTATATTATATTATATTATATTATATTATATTATATTATATTATATTATATTATATTATATTATATTATATTATATTATATTATATTATATTATATTATATTATATTATATTATATTATATTATATTATATTATATTATATTATATTATATTATATTATATTATATTATATTATATTATATTATATTATATTATATTATATTATATTATATTATATTATATTATATTATATTATATTATATTATATTATATTATATTATATTATATTATATTATATTATATTATATTATATTATATTATATTATATTATATTATATTATATTATATTATATTATATTATATTATATTATATTATATTATATTATATTATATTATATTATATTATATTATATTATATTATATTATATATTTTTCTTTATTTATTTGTGCCATTGCTTCACGACTATGATGACATATCACTGCACCACGCCCACATCCCAACCACACCCACCATACGCTGGCAAATATTCATACTAGGTACACGGTGTGTTATAACTTTTCCCTAAAAGCACACAACTTGCAATAACAATTTGGTTCGAATGATTTTAAATCAGTGGTGATCATTCCTATTGCAATCAGTATGATCATTTCACAAAAAGGAACATATTTTAAGTGCTTTCAAGATAATCACTAAACCTTGGATATCTGAGAGTGTCAAATGTGTTTGTTTTTTAAAAGAAGATGTAAAAATAAACCTGTCAATCAGCATTTCTGTTGTTACTTGACAGGGTTCGTTTGTAAACATGTCATCTTCGATTACAAAACAAGTAACTTTTTCTTTGTCAATCACGCTTGAATACGATCCAATAATTAATGCCAATACGAAGTTTAGGGTTTCCCAAGAAATTTCAGGACAGCCGCCTTTATCTAAAAATATTCATTAGAAGTACAATCGACCGCACGTATAGGTTTGATGAGGCTAAACAGAGATTTATGGAATTCGATGATGCTGGTAAAAATTTATTTAAAAAGAAAATTAAATAAAAAATTAAAAATAAATAAAGTAATAAAATAGAAACATTAACAGTTCTTGATTTTCTTCAATCTGAGTCGACAAGCCGTAAATATTTGAGCCAAAATAGCACGGCTATAATGATTTGTGATATTATCCGAATTACAATCATGAAGAACTAAGTAATTATACCCACTTAGTGCGAAATCCCTTTATATTTCAAAGGGAAATCCCCTTTTGCTCACTTTGTCGCTATAAAATCCCACAATTACAAAAATGTTACCGTTGTGAAAGTTTCAAGAATGAAGAGAAAGTTGCCAAAGTTTTCAATTCGTATGAGAATGAGAGAACTTTGAAAAAAACTTATTATCTGTAATCGTAACTGTTTCACATAATTACACAGTTGATCGGAAAAAATAATTTGAAATTGGTTTTCTTTAAAAATCTATGAAAAAATCTGTATTCCATTATTTATAAGCTGCTGTTATAAATATATGAAAAAGGGGATTCCCCTTGAAGTTTAATGGGATACTTATATGAAAATATATATTTATTTTGGGAGCTTTATTTAGGAATGCACTTGTTGAGCCAATTGTAGGAATTAAATGGCATGCACCTGGGTAGCTAGAATAAAGTCAAGGTATACCCGCTACTCCTAAAAGGAGTTGGAGGCAAACTGTTAACTGTGCCCCCGGAATAAAATATACAATTGTGATTTTAAAAAACAAGTGAAAAATCCTGTTGTAATAGGAATTACGCCTCTTATTTACAATCCATAAAGAAAACGGAGTTCTGTACAAACATATCGTTGGTCCAAAGTAGAAGGGCCTTGACTCCCGATTTTTTCCCGTAATTTCAATGTATGAAGTAAATGTACTGTGCTTATATTGTTGGTCTCAAGTAGAAAAGCCCTAACTCGCATTGTTTTCTTTTTTGCAATAGTTCGAAATAAAAAATAAAATAAAAATAAAAAAATATATAATATAAATAATTATTTAAACATTTTTTTTCTTTTGCCACAATAAAATGCTACTTCATACGCAATGTTGTAGGGATGTCTGTAAAATCCTTAAAGATTTATTTGCTTAGTAGCAGCAATCAACCGATTTGCAAGCATGTAATAAAATTTTGCACATGCATTGATTTATAAACACGTAGCCGTACAACCATACAAAGCTTAACAATATTCGTATCAGAAAATTAAGATCATAATTCACAGTTATTTTCCAATTAACACATTTGACATTTTGGTTGTTTATTAAAATGTCATACTTGTGCACGCATAAGCAAACACACTTGCATACACTCTTCTACAAATAAATGCATACACGAACACGAACTTGAGCATATAATTTAAATTTATTTCCTGTCGGCCTGACTGCCTTCCTGCCTGCCTGAAGTGTCAGATTACAGGGGATGCTGAATAGAAATTTAAACTTGTGCTAATAACGTTACTAAATGGTAAAAGTGAACGAATGGTAAAATTTTATGGTGGTGGCCAGTGTTTACAGAAAACTGTAGAAGGTTTAAAAAATGTAAAATTTTGTATTTGGAAGGTATAGAACCACTGTAAACTATGTGACTTCAAATAGAGCTGGTTTTACTTCGCCAAAGACAAAATGCTACAGAAGACTGACGCAGGGGGGAAAGATGTTTCGAAAGAAAATTTTATTAATTGCATTCTATTTAATTGCCATAGGCTGAAGTAGTGCGTACATCAACTAAAAATAGTTTTTTAAATCGGGGGATCCATCTTTAGATCTCTATCTCTCAAATTTCTTATTTTTTATATTTATAAAAAAAAAAATTTCTTGAATTTTATATAAATATTTGAGGAATTTAATTAAAAAAAACTAAATGAATATTAAATAAAAAACCGCAAAAATCTAAAACCAGATAAAAAAAAATTCTCAGGCATGTGTAGTAATACTAACGTGGCGAAATCATAGTCACTGGCCACTCAACATTACCCAGCACACAATTTGTATTGATAATGATAATTTCATGCTTCGCTGCTCTTGTATAGGCTTACTTCATTAGTGAATAAAAAAATTTATCACTTGCTGGCATCAAAAAGAACATTTTAATCTATGTGGGCATCAACTACTGTCTCCCTGTCAATATTCCTGTCACATATGCGCAGTAAATACTTAAAATAAATAAATTACTTTTTTAATAATTTCTAAATAATTAAGAAGAAATTAATAAACCATCGTAAGACATGTTCATCTTCTATAATTCTTTAAATAATATTTATTTTACTTTAAATTACATTATTTTAATATTTGTCGTGAAATGGCGGGGTAGTTGAGAGATTCAAGGCAAAATTATATTTGACTTTTCTTAGAAAATTGTTTACGAAATTAGAAGAAAAACTATAGAGTTACGTCAATTGTCTTCAAAAGTAGTGGCAGCATGTGGACTTGTCCTCAACGGTAAATCAAATCTCTACATAATCACTTTCATCACCGTCCAAGAAACATTTTTTCCGCCATAATATTTTACTGTCAACACAAAGCGAGAGAAAGAGAGTGAAAGAGAGACAGAGAGAGAAAGCTTTTTAACACTCGTTGATGGCATGGGAGGCTGCAGTACGTTGGCTTACACATGAGCAAATGACAATGATTTTGTTATTAACAAAAACCAAATTCTTTTTACACCAGGCAACAACTTCAGACAAAGCAACATATTGAACATGCGAATACACACATACACACAGCCAAAGATTTATTTTCATATAAAACACATTCGTATCTGCTTTGAAAATCTGCCCCTCTAGTCGTGTGTCCTTATTGAAACTATGATCTATTGTTAAAGCATTGGTAGACAAGCGGCTGGCAGACAAATGTATTCTATAAAATTTGAAAGTGCAACGTATCATGTTATCGAAGGACTACGGACAAATCATATGCCATTCTGGGTTGATGGGGCTCTTCTTTTAGTGTTTTTGGTAGATTTTAGCTAAAATCAACCACAAAACAAATCATTGCCAACACTGCTCTGCAGACAAGGTACAAAATTGTAAACACTTAGAAAATACTCAATACAAGAGTCCTTCATAAGAATTTTGTTAATTTTAATTTATTTCTTTATATTTATTTTTACTGCAATCTATTTTACAATAAAAAGCAACTTGTAGCATCTTAAAACAGAACATATTGGATTGCTTGGAACTGTGCTGATAACCAGCACAGCTGTAAAAACACGAACCGAAGAGGAATTAAAGCCTTCTGCCGGAGAACAAATTTCTTTGAATTAATGGGTTTCAAAGGAAGTTATGGAGAAAAACGTTAACTTGCAAAAAAGTAGAGAAGGATATTTGCATGAAGGCAATAAGGGCATGTACATATATACTTTTTTTAACTATTTATAAGTTGCCATAAAGAAAACGATTGGCTGGTTTAAATTTGTAATGCGTTTAAATATTCTGCGATTAATTTAATAAGGAACTTATAGAGAAAAACGTTTACTGGCAGAAAATTAGAGAAGGATATTTGCATGCGATATATGAGAACAAGGTAGGACACATAGGCAAGGCAATGAAAGCGTGTACATGTTCTTAACTATTTATAAATTGCAATAAAAAAACTGTTGGCTGGTTTAAATTTGTAATGCGTTTAAATATTCTGCGATTAATTTAATACGAATTAATTAACAAGCAAATATCGATATGCTTCTACATTACATTACCATCAATACCACGCTTCCAATAAGTTCTACCTCAACTTGGTTGTTTAAAAGGATTTAGAAAATGTGTAATAATTAAATAGAATTTATATTAAACATGAAGAAATTTTATTTATACAATTTTTTTTTTATATTCACAATATTTTTTGGTGTAGCAAATGTGGCTAGACTTTTTTCACAGTGTACTTACTATTCAATATTCTTTGCATAATGCATGAAAGCAAATTTAAACCTCACTGACACTTATTTTGCAAAAATTTTAGAGAAGCAGAAATAATGAAACTGCTTGTCATCGTACAGTATTGAACAATGAAAACAGATTGTGTCACCTTCGATTCATTATCAAAGTCATCCATTTATTAAACACCCTCCACCCACAGCCACTTTCACATATTGTTACGTTAATGGAAGAGCGTCTGGCCAGTTGATGTCAAAAGCAACAAACATAATAAATAAAAAGAAAGCATACCCAAAAAACAAAGAGGAAAAAGGGAAAGTACTTTTTATCCTGCTCAGTCAGCCAGCCTGTGTACGAGTGGGCGGGGTTTTTTACCCTTTTTATTATTTCCAAGTTGGTTTAATGATTTCACAGTCAAGGTTATCGATAACGTACAATTAATTATAATTCAATGATGACTTTTATTTTTGTTTAATTTTTTTTTTCCAAAACATTTTCCTGTTGTTTACCAAACAACAGTGAACGATGCAGTGAGTTTTTTAAATAGTACTTTCAATTTCCATGAAGTATCCTTAATCCAGTCAAATACATTATGGCTGCATACGCCAGACAATACATTAGAAAGGACAAAATCGACGGGGGGGCTAAAACACGATAAAAACACTTCTAGTGAAACTGGTTTTGTAAAGGAAATTTATTTTTCTACTTTAGTTGTATTTCCAAATATTTTTCACAAGCATTTTGTTTAAATGGGTGTCTGCTTATCTTCTGGTAACTTTAAATACTAGTGAACCGTTTACAATAACGCAACATGCATTAGACTGCACACTGAGCGTAGAGTCCACTCATGTATTGTGTTCGTTTTTATAACTTTTTTTTTCATTTATTTTATTTACAGCTTTTTTGTAAGAATATGACTTGTGTTGCAATGAAATAAATGACGGTGCCAAAACTGCGGGTCCTGTTGCAATTTTTAGTTTGCTTTTCCTGTTTTGGTCTGCTTCCTGCCAATAATTTTTTGCAAACGTTTTAGACAATTTCAAAATATTTTTTTTGAATAGACCAATTTTTATAATAACGAACAAAATAGTTGGAAATTTTATATACATGATGGCTTAACATTTTCCTTAAATTTTAACATTATGATTGGAAAAATTATTGTCCTTGAAGAAAATTTGTTAATTCTACAGGAAAATGTTTGCACAAAAGGAAAAAAAAGGGCATACATTTTACACAGAAGATGGTCAGATTTATGCATTAATTTATTACTGGTTCTGGAAGTCATTGCAAGAATCAGATGGCGCACGCAGGATAATGAAAAAAATCCCTTTTGTAAACATAAAATTTTATTATATTAAAATATCAAATTTTATAGTTTTTATTTTAAAAATTTTTCGAATAAGTTTTTCAGATCCTGTTTATGTAACTATTTCATCCCAATGTGTAACACATATTCAGGACACAGATTTTCCAAATGCCTGCGAAAACTATTTTTTTAAAACACAAACAAAATAAATCGATAAATAAATTAGAAAAATATCCACATCAAATATGAAAAAATAATTGAGATTAAAAAAATTACATCTCAAAAAAAATAGTAGACCGAAAATGAAAAGGACTCAAATCCTCATTTAAATGGGAATACTTTTTCTCGGTCAGTTATTGGTTTATTATTAAAACTAATATGATAATGAAACTAATTGTTATAATTATAATAAATTACATTAAATTTTTCCTTTGCTACCAAGCAAAGGATGACTGAGTCCTTGTAAGGATAATGATATTTAAATCCCACGTAGATTATTCAATAGATTATACATTTTTTACTAAAAAAATTGTAATTTTTTATTGTGTAAGTGTCAGGTAGCTCGTAAGTGCATTTTAAATTCATTATCTGGGCCTCTTTACTCACCTTTAAGCTAATTTAAACTAATTTTAAAAGTAATTGAGAAGTATTAAGCACATAAAGTTATAAAAAGAGACGCAAACAAGCAATTCAAATGCACTTCTTATTGGAGGATTTCTTGCAACTCAAACATAAAGACAAACCAGGAAAATGTCATTTTATGAAATAAAATTTGTTTACTGCGTGGCTTACAAAGTTTTTTTAAAGCTTGATATGATTGTGCTTTTAAATAATTCTCAATTAGTTTTTTAGAATCTGCTCATAAGACAAAATGGTTATGAATTAATTTCAAAACTATTTGAAAACGGAATAAAATACAGTTTTTTATTCAATATTATTTTTCAAAATTATTATTATTATTTTTTTATTATTATCAATAAACAAAATATAAAAAAATTTATATAAGAATTTTTTTTTAAGGAAAATTAAAAGCCACTTGTAAATATAATCAATCTTGCAAATGAGAACTTTGCTTTGTTTATTTAGTTCATATTATCCTGAATTCACTGTAAGTATCATTTCTTTTACTTACACCAGCCTTCTTTCAATATAAAATTTTTTTTGATTATACACTTTCAGAAAATTTTATGAATTGTCATTTAAATACAGAAAAAAATATTAAAATATTTAAAAAAAAAATCATTAAATTATAATGCAGTAAGAAAGGAAAAATATTTTTACTTAACAATATTAAACTATACAGTACACCGAGGAAAAAAGAAAAAAAAATACATATTAATTTAAACAAAACATTAAAATACAAAACATTAAAAAAAAATACTGTCAGAAAATTTCAATCAGTTTTTCTTTTAAAAGAATAGAAAATATTAGAGAATTAAGATTTTCAATGGAATAAATTTTAAAATTTAAATAAAGCAGAGAGAAATATAGGATATATAGATATATATATATATAGATATAAGATATATAGAGATATATAGAGAAAATAGGAGTCAATCAGCTGACTTTGAAAAATTTTTAAATAAAAGAAAATTAAGATTCTGCAAAATCAAAGAAACAAATTTAAGTCGTGTAAAAAAAAATTTTTGCAAAATAAATAATACCAAATAAAAAAAAATTAAATTTCAAAAAAAAAAATTAAAAAACAAATTAAAAAAACACCGAAATGAAAAAAAAATAAAATAAAAAAAATTTAAAAAAAATAGAATAAAAAACAAATAAAAAACAAATTAAATAAAAAAAATTTTAAAAAAATATAATAAAAAAATTTAAAAAAAATAGAATAAAAAAAAATAAAATAAAAAAAAATTTAAAAAAAATAAAAAATAAAAAAAAATTTAAAAAAAATAAAAGAAAATAAAATAAAAAAATTTTAAAAAAATAGAATAAAAAACTAAAAAATAAAAAACAATAAAAAAAAATTAAAAAAAAAATAAAAAATAAAAAAAAATAAAAAAAATTAAATTAAAATATTTAATAAAGTTGTTAATTTTAATCCAGCTGCATGATTTTTAGTACAGGAAATTTTTGTTCATCCGGCTGAAGTTCGTAATGGGATTGTAAATTAAATATTCATTTTAGATAAAAATTATCAAGAATGTGAAAATTTAAAGAGCAAAAAAAACTTTCGTTGTCTAGTTTTTAACTTTTAGGCAATTATTTAAAAAAGTAATACATTTTCAAATATTTCGCATTTCTGTCAACAGTACAGAGAATTCCTTTTTTGATTCGAAATGACCTTTAATTTAATTTGATCCATTTTCATCCGCCACTGTTGCACCAGTGGTTACTGCTTTTGAATAAAAATGTAACATCGGTAACAGGCAATGCTGCTTGTATTCTTTAATTCTCATACCCGACAACAGACAACAAAATACAGAACACGCATATATATATGTGACATTTGTAAATTTTATCATTAATCATGGTTTATAATGTATTTCCGATTTGAACCTCTAAAATGGAGAAGCAAAATAAAAATTACTGAACGAGCATGAATAGAATTTCATGTTGCAGTGAACATACATACATTCGAATGCTCATCAATAGCAATTGTGGTTCTGTATTTAATAGACTTCATTTAATACAATCCGCACAACGAAATAATGAAAAATTTATTTGCAAAATTGTAAAATAATTTTAAAAATACAACACTGCACACTTCATTACCTTAAAATAAATGCATTCAAATGAATGCAAGCAAAATAAATATTCAGAAAATATCTAAAATAATATTCAATGTAAAACATGCGTAATGCAAAATCATCATCATCGTCATCATCATCGTCATCATCATCATCATCATCATCCCCATCGTCATCTTCATCATCAGCTTGTGAAAATATTAATTTAATTATGCAATTGTTTAGTCCTTTTCGTTCAGAGAGTGATTTGCATAATCGATTTAAACAATTTAATTTGATTTAATATTTAAGTCTGTCAGTGCAAATGAATGGCAAATGTATGGAAAAAGGATTACTTGCCAAATAATATCAAATGGAATTATACAAGTAAGTCATTTACGAGGATGTGTAATTTTTAATAAACAGAATATTCAAAACGACACATAAAATCGTGTGAAAAATTTAATTTAAATTAAAAATGAAAAAGGAGAGAAAAAATATTATTGTTGTCTCGCTTACATGAAGTCAAGGATTGGAAGAAAGTTCTGCGTAGGGTAGCGAGAGGGATCTTAATATGGCTGGAAAAAAAATAAATTTTTCTGATTGCTGATTGGTGGTAAATTCCCTATATTCGGTAGTTGCTTAGCTTTCTCCATTTCGTGTTATCAGTTCTACGGCTTCTTAGGTTGCGAAAAGAGTGACGCTGAAAGTCGAGCCATGATTGTTAGCGCAATAAAACCCATTGCATGAAAGTCAATACAAATAAGTTTGTGTATAATAATGTGAACGCTGGCAACAGCTGAGACCAAAGTCGATGCGTGATTCTTGGCATCGATCCATCTTTTGCATACTTTTTTTGACATAAAATCAAACCCCACGAAATAAACAGAATTTCAGCTCTGATTCTCGCATACACTGTGTTATATATCAATGTTCTTCTCCCATGAAAATAAGCTTCAGTAAGATCGGCTCGTCTCTGCTCGGTATCAGCACCCTTACAATTATCAATTTGGCTCTGAACCGATCTGAGCTCTTAAAAACGGCAAGAGTGAATATCGGATAGCCAGATCGGCTCCTTAAAAATCTAGTTAGAGAAATTACTTAATTATTACTTAATGCCGGTACTCATGCTGGTAAGACGGCTGGCAACTCATACCTGGATGCGGAGCCTGATCATGGCTTTATAATAAAAATTAATAATCCACAGGAACTTTCTATTTCCTTTCACCATAAATGGTGAAGGAAACTCCTGAACTACAGTGCAACCACTCAAGCCTGCTTGAGTTATAGCTAGTAAAATCGTATCGTTCTAGTCGATACATATAGTCTACAGTTGGCCGTATCAATCAACATAATATATAAGTTTTATAGGAAACGTAGAAACTCCAACGCAATTCCATCTTAAGGTATCACCAGCCATTGAAGTTGATAGGAAAGACTAGTCGCAAATTATGATTTACCGTCTAGCACAATAATATGAAATTATATTCCAAATCGTTGTTCTGTAAAGAGATGGCTTCCACCAAGCTTCCATCTCCTCTTCTTCGCTTTATATGATATGAAAAGATCAAATGAGAATTCTCTGAAGTTAATTAGTTTTGAAATTCCATTCATCTCTATAAAATATTTTTTTTTTGAAAATTATATTGATGATGTCTATTTATTATAAAAAAAAAATTTTCTTCACAGCTAAGGTTGCCCATACCAGCTAAAAGACAACCTTCTCTCTAAAGATTATTCCCAGTTGGCAACAGCCACAACGGCAGTCGCTTAGCCTTGCAGTCCTGCAATTGTATGCTCTTGTTCACAATTTGTAATTGATGGCTCGATGTGTCGAATGTGTCTAACGCATGATCGTTACTAAGGAGTGACAGACAGAAGGAGAGATGTCTAATATTTGAAAATCTTACATAACAGAAAACATATCCTGCAGCTCATAATAAATTAACTTTTAGTATTTTCACAATCGCTTCAATTTTTTTCTAATTTGCTAAATTAAGTGATCATGCCGTGACATCATAAGTTTTATTTTAGTCTTAAGACATTAAGCGAGACATTATCCTATTTATTTAACTAACAGACAGCCAGTCAGGCAAGAAGGTGCAGATGTAACGCATTAGTTCTGCTTTATTCTGGCATGCTGGATATAAAAAATCGCAACGGGCAGGCAAATTTGCATTTTTAATATGTTTTGACAAGTCCCGTCACATACAACGGAAAAAACATATTATTTATTTTTCTTGTGACAGGTAGATGTACGTAATCTTGGACAATATAAATAAAAAGAAGAAGAAAAAAGGCAATAAAACAGTGAATGAGCGATCACAACTACAGCATGATCTGCTGCCATTAATCTTGTATGTGCAGACTGTGAATACAAAGTAGACAGACTGCTGGGATAGTCCTACCTGGCCGATAAAATTTATTTGTGTAATAATGTCTTACTAGCAAATCTGGCTAGTCTTCCAAAATAATTATTAGGTAATAAAAAAATTACTGCATTTTGAAAATAAAAAAAAATTTTACAAAATTCAAATTCCTGGTAAAAAAAAAAAAAAAAATTAAAAGAACAATATTGTACCCCTCACCACAGGAGCAAAACGTCATTGTATAGTCTCCCTCATCGTTTGTAATGTCAACAAAAAAAAATGGTTTTTCCAATGTCCTTATGAGCAATCCTGAAGTTAATACGCTTAGTGAGATAATCCGTATGGAAAACATAAAATAAAGTAAAAATATTCTTGACATTTTTAAATTTATTTTCCGGAATGTTAAAAGTCAGTATTAATTTTTAATCTCTTTAGATTAGCTGAATAATTACTTAAATCTGTATTATTAAAATAATACTTTATTTATTTCTAATATTTTATTAATACTTTTAGCATTTCTTCAGAACTTTTTCAGAACAGCTAGAAATTTAAATAATCCCCAATTAAAGGTAAATCCATTTAAATGACTTTCTATTCTTAAAACATTTCTACATTGAGTCATCTTTTTCATCTGAAATGCAAACAAAAGCAGTAAAGGAAAACAAACGTAAAAAAAATCGCTAAATGTATAGCGCTTTTGCCAACCAGGTATTTAAAAACAATTTTAAGGCAATTTCAACGTACCTTTAATCAAGAAATTAATATCCCGCACTTAAGAATATTAATTTTTAGAAATTTGCCGAGAGTTAATTTTAATAATTTCAGTATATAAAAGTTTAATTGAAAAAATATTTTGCAGCCTTTTATTATTTGTTATGGATTAAATTTGTTTCGTTATACTTCACCTGCCTTGTCCACATTGCGATACATAAAGATTTCAAATAGATTTAATTGTAACATTTAAGAAATTTAAAAACACGCAAATGGACTATTAATTTATTATTTATAATATCAGTTTTTTATTATTATTTTTTCAAAGTTAATTAACAAAATATAATTTAAAGATTGCATATTACCAACTTTTTTTTATTATACTGAGATAAATGTGTACTCAATCATCAACAGTTTCCCCATATGAAAACTAAATGCAATGAATATTACATAAGCCACATGTAATGAGTTCATTATATTTATGATCATATTATTACTTTAGAAAAATACATGATTTAATTTACTATAAATTGCTACAATTCAAATACAAGAAAGCGATATAAAAATATTCATATAGAATATGCAAATAATCATATTTTTAATGTAGCAGTTACATTCGATTAAAGAACAGCAACACCTTTAATGAAATCATATTATTACTTCAATCAATAACTTTCTTTGCTTTAAAGTAGCTAAAGTAGAGTATGTTAATAATAATAACATTTCCTTGTTAGAACATCTAACCAAAATTCCCGGATTTCCTTTTTAACTCTCCACATATTATATTGGAATCACGCATACCATTAATTCTGAGTTACTTTTCTTCTTTTTCAAACGGCTTTTCAAAGTAAATTTCGTACGACGGACAGGCAGAACTAATTTGCTTGAAAGAGAAATTCTTATCAACTTTGTAACATCAAATAATGAATTTTAAAATATTTTAGTTTTCAAAAAATATTTTTAGAACATTATGGAAAATTTAATAAACCTATTAAGTACAAGATAATGAGGATCTTGTAAATAAATTATTTATCTGTCATAAATTATCTTTATTGAATTATGAAAAATTCTCCTTAACATGTTTGAATGGTTACATACATTACATTTCTAAAAAAAGAGGGATTTACTCTGCTCAACGTTATCGCACATGTTTTCAAATATTTCATCCACATTTCACAATTTCCCCTAGAAATAATTAAATGCAGTGGAAGACACTCTGTTGCCAGCAAAGGAAAAATTATACAATGCTGAATGAGCATACACAAAACTTATACTAAATGTTATAGCAACCATAAAACGGCAACACTGATGCATTATTGTGCACTCAACCATCAACAGTTTCCCCATATGAAAACTAAAACCCAATGAAATTAAATTGCCCCTATGAATTTTGTATGCAATACACCACTCTCTTAGGCAAATATGCTCCTACTATGGTATGCTCTCAATAATTTCTCTTTGCTTTTTTATTGTTGTTCATTTCTATAAAATGCTTAATGCAACCATATGAGGGCGTCGTTGTTTAATGTATACAGTTATCTTGAGAGCCATCAACTTGGCAGTACTGGTACTGTTGAGCATTTGTGTATGTCAGAATTGCTAAACAAGTTTGTGAGTTTTCAGTTGACAGCTGTAATTCAAGAGTGCAGGGTGTGTAACACTGCGCTTGTTCACAACAATAAAAATTATTTTACATATAAATTTGCCTTACAAATTATCTTGACAATTCTCGTGCGGTGTTAAAATACGGCGGCATATGTTTTAAGAAATTTTTTATTCATAAAATTCTCACGAAAATATCAAGTGAATTTTGTTTTAATTAAAGAGGAAGAAAAAATAAATAAATTGTGCAAACGTTTAATAATTCCTCATTTTTGTTTATATTTTTGTTAGTTCATATTTTGCCTGACTTTTCGTATACATATTGCGGAAAGAATAGATAAAATGCAAGAAGAAGCTATAAAATATATGAAGAGCATAAATTGAAAGAAGAGAGTGAGAGTGTAAAAGTAAATAAAATAAATATATATATTTTATATGAATATAAGCAGCAGCAAATTGAATCAGATCAAATTATTATTATAGTTTATTTGAAACTGTAATTGTTTATAGTTCAGATTTAATAATACGCGTTCGCCAAGTGAAAATAAACATCGTTCAACTGGCCGCAAATAGACGAGAAGAGGCAAATAAAATACGGGCATGTTAACCAAAAGAAACAACAAACAAGAAATGGCGTGCTTACACGTACGGTCGAATGTAAAGAGTAATAAAAAAATACAGCTGCTGTGGCGGCCGACATTCACATTGTTAATTATGCTCTCAGCTTTGGGCGGCTGCTGGGGCCATCTGAATTTATATTTGAATTCCCAGGAAGTAATGCGTTTGTTAGGTAAGTTAAAAGAAATTCTCAGTGCATAATTTAGTCGTACATCAGTTTCAACTAATTGAAAGCATCAATCATTTTTTTAACAAGAATTGACAGATCAATATTATTGTTGTCGATGGTACCGCTGCTGCTATTCGCAGAATTGTTACTAAATGTTTTCTTCTGCTGTTATTGCTGGCACATAAACATATTTCTTTGTATTTGGCTCTGTTGCTGTTAGCGGCAACATCATGTCGAATAGCAGTGTTGCCGGCCACAGAAACTTTACAGTCTAAACGCAACTGATTTGAATAAAAGTTTGTCTGAAAAGTACACAAAGAATTGAGTGCTTTCCATATAAAACTTTTGACTCAAATCGCTTGCTTGCAATGTAGAAACAGTATATATGAAAATATATATAACAAATCTTTTCATAAATTAGCAAAAAACATGGCAAAATAAAATTCTATTGTTTATTAACACATTTTTTCAATATTAATCGCAGTTTGCACAATTCAAAGAAGCGATTTTAAGCGTTTTTCATATCAGTTTTTGAACTCAAATCTCTTGCTGGGATTGTAAAAACGGCTAATAAAAGAAAATAATAAAATAATTGAAAAAAACTCTGATTTCTTTCAAATCAATTTTTTCAAGATTTATTGCAGTTTTCTCAATTAAAACCAGCGATTTTCGGAAAAGCACTTAAATTTTTCATACAAATTTTTTATTGAATTTATTATTAGAATTATGTGTCATCAGCATATAAAAAACATAACCAAAGAAAACTGTTTAATAAATTAAAGAAAAATCAATTTTAAAAAAAAATCTAGATAAATAGCAGTTTTTGTATTTCAAACAAGCGATTTTAAGCAAACCACACATTGGAAAATTTTTTTAACGTTTTTCATATAAATCGCTTGCTGGAATTTGAAAAACTGTCTATAAAATAAAATAATTTTTTTTAAAAAAAAACTGTTTATGTAATGGCGGTTTTCACAATTAAAACCAGCGATTTTAGAAAAAGCACTCAAATTTTTCATACTAATTTTTTATTGAATATATTATTAGAATGCTGTGTCATCATTGTATAAAACATAAACCAAACAAAACTGTTTGAAAAATTTATTTTCAATAATTTAAATTGCAATTTAATTTTGATTTCAATTGTAGCGATTTTAAGAAAGGACTCAATATGAAAAACACTCTAACTTTTCATATTAAATTTTTTTTTAACAAATTGCTGGTTTGCGTTATAAAAACCTCAAATAAAATAATAAACCAAAAAAAATACCAATTGTTTTGGTATAAACAAGCACCTTAATGACGCGAGCGGTTTGAGTGATTCCAATGCCACACCAACTGATAGTCTGGATTAAGTAAACACAATAAGCAATAAATCCTCTTTAATTTATTTGAATTTACAAATTTTCTTTTGCGATTTAAATATTTTTTTAATTCACTGAATTATTCTGTGTTTTTCTACCTTTTTTTTTTTTTTTTTTTGTTACAATATGAGGATCTCTTCACGATAATAACAATTACGAATAATTCCAACGAAAATGCTTGTTGGGAAGAGTGCACAAAATTAAATGAATCTCTTTAGAATTATAGAAATTAACATAAAATCTAAGGCAAATACGATTGAAGCCACGAACAAACATTAGAATAATTTAGATTGAGAATGAGTTGTTTAATTTTCTATTTGTGATTGCGACAGACGTTGCGTTGCGGCATTATATTAATAAACCATTCACGTAATCATGTAAAGCTTGCGCCATAATTATGATGTGTGAGGAGAAAGTGGAGAGAAATTGTAGACTAGAAAATTAAGATTTTTAGAGTGTTCTTGTACTTTTATCGTTCTATTCTGTTTTGAACCGATAATATCTCTTTGCGCTATGTTTGCTTTGATTTTTATTGCAGCATAAAAATAATACAAGCACGTCCAAAAGAGTTTTGGACGGCAACTTTTATCTATAAACCTTTAATATAATTAAATAAATAAATTAATTAAAATATTAATTAAAATACATATTTGTTATAATTTTTAATAAAAAATAAATTGAAAGAAAAGAAAAAAATTTATCACACAAGTTCTGGAAGAAGCAACGATAAACCAAATAAATCGATAAACCAGTGGACTGGCCAGCATTTTACGATTTTTCAATGTTGTATTCGAGCAATGAAAATATATTTTATCGGAGCATAGAAATACATTTTGATTTTAAATCGCTACAGCGTTCTGTATTGTCAAATTGGCCTCAAAAAAGTGTTTATAAAAAATCCCGAGAAAACTTAGAATTTCAATTAAAATCGTAAAAAACTGTTGCAAGATTTTTCTTAAATGAAAACAAAATTTCTTAAATGCATTTAATTAAAATCCATTTTAGGTAAAATATACCATATCGCTTCAGTATACACTAGCGATTTAAAAACACCGAAAATTCTAACGTGTTCGTTTGTCAGAAAAGCTTTTTGGTTTTTCCAAATCCAAAAACTCAGTTTCATTTCATTGACTTTTTCAGAACGTGTTCTAAAAAATATAAAAAAAATTAGTTTAAATATAGGACTAAAAACAAACACAATTTATAATGTAATTTTAAATTATAATAAAATAATAATTCATTAATTCAAATAAAACAATTTTTTCGACAAAATCCCGCTTCACACCATAAAATTTTTTTATAAAATGTCTGAGTTTCCTCGTGATAGCATTAAAAAAAACGGGAATGAGAAAATCATTTCATTTACGGTCTCGCTTTACACTATGAAATATTGCTTACAGTTACTCTGAGTATATGCTTGACAGCAGAAGAAAGAACGAGAAGCAGAACACGTAATCATTTAAACTAAAATCCTTTGTATTTGTAAAAGAAAATAAAAATAAGAAATAAATAAAATTTATCCTTAAAAAAAAAAAAAAAATCATACTATGAAACAGGACAAATATAATAAGAAAAATCCAAAAATTGAAACACATTAAGAAAAATACCTTCGTTGTGTCTGACGTAATATGAAAATGAGAAAGGGATGGTGTTTAAATGATTCTGGCCCTTCGCCTTATGTTGCTATTTCCTATTCGATCCAGCTTAACATCATGCTGAGGGATAATCTTAAGTAATAGATTTACGTTTAGAAATGCGAAATGTTTTCTGTATTTTGCGATGGGATATATTCGTTTTCCTCAGTCTTAAATCAGCTGTTTTTTCTATTATTTGTACCGTGTTCAGTTAATGGGATAATAGTTATGTGTTCATGGATATAGGTCATACACATCATTTCATGCACTGCTGTCAAATATAACAGGGTACTCTGTTCACTGAACATACCAGCAGGTGAATTTTATTAGCCATTTCACTTAATTTATGAGACAAAATTTGTAACAAAAGTTACTAATTTAGAAAGTGAATACATGATAAATAGAAAAAAAAGAAACTGAGAGAAACATTCAGTTGAGTTATTTAGCTCTACGTCTGAGCAGGGTATTACACGTGTAAAATAAAGTAAAAAAAAGGAAATTTTGAAGAGGTCCTTTTAGAAACTTGCAGCTTCAAAGTAAAAGCCTTCTTCCTTTCTACATATGCTAATCATTTATTGAGTGCCTTCTCGTTGCGTTTTGATTCTTCTAAAGGTTTTGTAGGCCAGTGTCGTAGCGTTAACAAAAGAAAACGATTCTCTCTAAGTTACAGAAGATGTTGCAGAAATTTCGAATTGGAATTTCATTATAATTTTGTTTTATTCAGCATTAACATCTGATTTCAATAAAGTGTTATAAGTACACCATTTCCCTTGTTATTGCAGAATTTTAGAAGCGACTCCAAAGCAAGCTTTGAATATCAGATCTTTGAGCTTTCTGTATTACTTACAACTCGTGTCGTTTACCAAACAAAAAAAAAACTTATGCTCACTTGTTGCACTCACGTCTCCAACAATTGTCTTCCCCCCATTATTAAATATTCTTCAAATATTCCCCCTCTTTAAATGCTTTCATTATGAATGCACTACTTAAAATGCTTTAAGTTGTTCTTAGCAAAGCGTAATGACATACTTGGAAGCAACAAAAATTCTATAATGACTGACTGGTACATTCAAAAGCAACCAACTACTTACTCAGTCAATCAGTTACTTGGCATATTCAACGTATGTATTAACGCACGTAACCGTGTGTTGGGGCATATCCCCACATCACTTGAGACATGTTTGCATTAAAACAAACAAAATAATAAGAATAATAATAAATCTTGAAAAAAAAATGCTGAAAAACAATTTGAACTAAAAGCATTAAATTAAATAGCAATAGCGGCATATATCGTCATATGAAATAAAAAATGTCCAATGCGCAAATAAAAAAAATATATCAAAAATAATTCATTTGTAGTTTTACAAAAATATCTTATAATAAATATCTGCAGGAAAGAAGTTTCTACTTTAGAACTAAAGTTTACTCTCTACAGAATCATATGGTTTTGTCGCACTTCTACTACGAAAGTACGATAATGAGGGCTTAAAATGTATGAACATTTTCCCAAAATAATTATAATAACAATAATTTTGGTACCATCATGACCGCATTTCTTCGCAATAACTGAGCGAAGAAATGGTTCAGCATGACTATTGTGTAACCATGTGGCACAAATGGTAGAAAATATTCCAAAGCGAAATTTTGAAGTGAGTGGGTCAGTTTTCTGTCAGATGTTATGGGAAATAAGCCATGCGGTTGCGCAGGATAGTGACGTTGAATCCAACATCCGGGTAATAAATTAAAAACGCTAGAAACCAATTTGATGGAAAAAGAAACGAACCGAAAACTCCTTATTTCGTCCCAACCTGTAATAATTAAAAACGTTGATTTAATTTTCCTGCACCCTACAGCCTTTTTCATGTATTATGACGATACGTACATATCACACATACTTAATCGAATTCTTCAAAAAGGAAAAAGTACGTTAAATACCTCTTGAAGAATTAAAATAAAATTGTACCTCATTTAGAGTTGTTTTATATGCGAGTGATTATCTGCTACCTGCCTCTGCGTAATTGATGACTTTTGTAATAATTAAATAAATATTGTTTCTTTATTGTTTTTAATTTTTTCCATTCCTTATGAAAATTAACATAAATTTATAGGGTTGTGCAATGAAAACAAGTTTTTGATGGGGTATAGGGGGTAGGGGTTAAGTTAAGCCAATGTTGAGCTCTCAATGTCAAGCAAATGTGCCTTTTAATGGAGGCTTTATGATGAGTTTCCGTGACCACATCGCATAGTGTCAAGCCGTCACGTCACGTCACCTATTTATTCTATGCCCGAAAAAAAATTTTTATAAGCAATTTTTCTTTATCTCCCTCACCTGAATATTCAATTTTAAGAAGTTTTTAAGTAGCCAAAAATTATATTCTACTAAATAATAATTTTGTCTATTTAAGTTTTATAACACGCACACCCTACGAAACTCTCGGCTTCCCTATACAGAAATCGAACCAGCGGCCTGCATGTTAAGATATGGAGTTTAAACGAAGCAGTATTTCCTAACGTTTTACGTAAAACTATCCAATATTGACAGCAGCAGGAAAAACGTTTTCCCATGAATTGCCCATATGAATTCTTTTGGCAGATAATAAATTCTCTCGGAATGTGCAGTGAGGTTCGAATTAAAAATAGCACCATCTTCTTAAAAGAAAGTTTGTTTTGTATAAAATGAATTCTCGCAATCCATTAAAATTTACTGGTTTATATTGACACTAAATAAGAAAACCAGATCGCATCAAAAATTTGAATTAAAAATGTAATTAATTTATACAAACACTAAAATAAACGAACGGACCTAATAAATTTTTTTTTATTTCAACACATTAAAAGAATTAAGTACATAAATTAAAATAAAAATAAATTAAAATTAAATTGATATCCCATATCTCCTTTTCCCCCCCCCCACCCTCGTAATACCTGCCACTGTGTCAATATGTCTCAAAAAATTAAAGTCGTATTACTCTTAATTGAAAATCGACACAAGTTTAAAATCTCGACTGCTGCTCCATTCGATCGCACTTTAAGACAGCCAATAGTTTTAAAAACAAAAAACTCATTAATTTTTAACATGTTTCTTGAAAATTTTAAGACGTTTTTCTCCTTTTAACTTCGGTTGCTGGTGTTTTGTTTTGAAATTCTTGGATCTGTTAATGACGTTTTGATGTATTGCCTTGTATCTTTTACTTTTTTCCAAGATATACGATATCACTATTTTTCTATGTGCAAATAACTGCTTTTCAACATTACAAGGTGATTTTTCAAGTGTGGAAATAAATTGTTAAATCACCGCATTTTTATGGTTCAGTATATAAAACGTTATTTATATAAACCATAATTACTAAGAACATGATTTCATTATATAAAATTGCTGGCTTGGGTCTGAATTATTAGTATAAAAATATATATTCACTTAGCATTGCTCACTAATTTAAGTATGGATATTCACTTGGCGCTGTTAACTAATACAAATAAGGATATTCACTTCGGGTTGCTAATTAGTATAAGTATGGATATTCACTCACCATTCCCTACTAGTTTATGTAATTATGGTATTCTTCGGGTTGCTAATTAGCATAAGTATGGATATTCACTCACGATTCCCTACTATTTTATGTAATTATGGATATTCACTTAACAGTGTACACTAGTTTAAGCATGGATATTCACTTAACGTGGTTAACTAATACAAATATGGATATTCACGCACGATTGTCCACTAGTTTAAGCATGGATATTCACTTGGCGCTGTAAGTAGTGTCATTATGGATATTTACTTAACAGTGTCAACTAGTATAAGTATGGGTATTCACTTAGCATATTCACATTCAAATTTCCAGTGGACTTTTATAAATCGCCAAAATGTTCAAAATTGTCGTCATCACTGGGTATTGCAGTGATGCTGCTTATTCCATTAATTCATTATTCAATTTAAATAAATTTTTAACTTAATTTAATTTTTTTTTCAATATTGCCTTAACACTTTAAGTAACCCTTTCAGAAACAATAAAATTGACAAGAAATTTAATTATAATAAAACTTTTTTTAAATTGTTTGTCAATTCTTTTATTTCTTAAGAAGTAAAAAAAATATTAAGAATAAGAAAAAATAATTTCTATAAAAACATCTTAAACGAATTAAAAAAAAAATGAGAATAAAATTTAAAGTAGAAAAAGGTCTTAAACTCCACTTCATAAGTAGATCTTATTGCAGGAAATGACAATCATATGTTTCAGCTTAACTGTCAGATTCGTGTTTAATTGGATGTGTGTCGGTACTACTTAAGAAAAACTTTTGAATGTGGAAATAACTTTACAAAATTCATGTATTTTTTCCAGAGCTGTATATCAGGTCTGTAATCAGTTTAATTCGCCTGAAGCAATTACGCTGTCAGTGCATTGTATTATTCTTTATAGGTCAGAGAGAGCATACGATGCGTATAATGAACAGAAATAATTTTTATTATTGAGGATGAAAATATGCGTCCAAAAATTCGCCGCTACATTATTATATTGTAAGAAAAGCCCAACACTAAAATAAACACCCATTAATTTTATATTAAAACCCAAGAAAATGTCTTGAATTGATTGCAACTTGTTAGTGAGACTGGCTTTTATTATTAATTTATGCTGCTGCAAAGCATGAATTTTTTGTTACAAAATATTCAAGATAAATTTATTCTCCTTCATGTCCAGCCCCCTCTGTATGGTCACACTTTAAAAAAATTAACTTAATTGGTTTGAGCATTAAACGGCTGGTTTTACTCTCGATTTGCTTGTACTTGTAAGTGCATGTTTGTGAAATATTTAATATAAAATCGTTAATCATTTTGTAGCTGGAATTTTTTGTTATTCACCAATTTCCAATACGTGGATCTGGCCTAGAGTCAAAAACCTTTAAATGTTTTCTAGTAACCGTGTATTAACTGAATTTCTTGGTAAATCGGCAATTTATTCTCGTTTTTAATATTTAAAAAAAAATTTGCCGCACAGCGCGTCACTCTGCATGAATGCGAATATTTACAAAGTTTTTTGGAATCGGTTGCGAGAAATTTGCATATTACATCAGTGTCATGTGGCGACTTTAAAGCCTGATTTTCCTCTCCACTTGGCATTTAATTACTGTTAAATGGATTTAGTTTAAATCTAGATTTTTTTTTGTTTTTCCTACTTGTTAAAATAAAAAATTTTTAAAAGACAATTAGCACGATGGCGCCAATGAATAGTGTAACTGCATAAGCAAAATGGCAACACTTGCGAATAGTAAAATAGTAGCCAAAGCTGGGCATTTAAAGACCATGTTCCTTCCCAGCACTATTTACATCTAGTATCAACCTGTACCTTCTGGAACCGTGTATTATTCGAAACCAGATCGTGTAGCAATCGAATTTACTCAAACAGAGCACTAAGCCTAATATATAGCACTAAGCCTAATATATAATATATAATAATATATAGTCCGAACACCCTGGATTGGAGTTTTACCTGCATTCCGTATATATTGCAATTCTTGGTGTTTTAAAAAAATATTCGAAGGGATTTCAGTTTGGCATTAATTAGCACCATCTACCTTGTATGTTCAGAGAAACGTGTAAATCCCCGCCTCCAGCTGCTCAGTAGAAGCAAATATACTACCCACATTTAATTATATCGCTGCCATCATGTGGAAAAGCCTTAGCTTAAATTTTTTGCTAAACATTTAGTTTTTAGTGATTTCAATATTTCGAAATATTCAAACAAAAGGAGTTAGGGCATTTTATATATGAGTGTTGGGAACGTAGTCAACAATAAATGCCCCACAACTGCACTTCAGCAACGCCATCATGTTATTTGACACGTGTGTTGGAAGGAGAATTGGTTGCATCGGGTAAAGCGTGTATACACTGCGTAAATAAATGTTTGATTTGCTACTGGAAGCGTACTAAATTCTAAGTACACCATGAGTACCTAATACTGAGTACCCCATGGTTACGAGAATTACTGAATTATTGAATATTAAAAATAATTTAAAAAAATACACAGAAGGCATATGATATGTCCAAGTCTAGTGTGAAAAAATTAAAAAGAGAATTTTTATGTTATAAAACAGGACCTTTAATTATTGAAAAGTACCTTTTAAATTGCTCGTGGGAAAAATGGTGTTTTTTTTAAAAAAAAATCATACTTTTATAACTTTTATTTATTTATTTCCTTTTTTTTGTAGGTATTCAATTAGATAAAATATTATCATAATATTATCATAATGAATACCCCGTTCAGACACACAAATATAATATGGAAATTAATATTTAAATTAAAATTGAACATTTTCTTGTTGTCACAAAACTTTGTTTTTAAAAAATCTAAAATTATTTTGAAGGAAATGATTTAGATTAATAAAAATATTATTCGCTGCTAAAGATACAGTCGCAAATTTCAGTTTATTTTTAACTGCAAATGCTAGTAATTGTAATAGTGTAATACCCTGTTCAGACATACAACTAAATGATTCAAGTTAAGTTTGATCTCCGTTAAAATATAAATTGTGCCTCTTATCATGCAGGTATTCTATTCATAAGTTGATAATTTATTTTATATGGTCTTGTGAATTGAGAACACTGGCCAATGCAACCCTGGTGATAATGGGTGCAGTGTATCCAAATGCTTTTGTACTTGACAGCACTGCATGGCATTAACTTTATAATATCGTAAAGGAAGCGGCGGTATTTTTCCGAGAGTGTCAAAAACATTACAAGAAATTGCTCTCATAATTTGTGTATGATAATTGATTAAAAGTTTAATTGAAAATGTCATCATGTATGCGCTTCTTCCTCATATTTTTTTTATTAAGAATCGCTACATTCAACTATCACCTTACAATTCAGGAGTTGAAGCTCTTCTTTGGTGGCATTTTAGTTAAGGATTCATTACGTAACAGGTGCATGAGGTGCACTGTCCAATTTGTTGTAGTGTGTTGTAGTCTGGGAGTTTTTTACTCCCCTTTTTTTCTTAATTTTTTTTTTCTTTTTTGTTGTTAAATAAATGAAAATGTCATTAAAAAAATTTTAATTTCTTTATTTGTTTAAAGACATGTTTATTTAATTGGAATTTAAAATTAAATTCCTTCTCCATCATTTTAACAATTTCATTTATTTAAATACAATTTTTTTTATTTTTTTTTATTTATTTATTTTTTTTTTTTTTTTGTTTTATTTTGTTTTGTTTGTCTTCGTCAATCAAACAAGCAGATACACGCTGGCACGTTTATTGTCATTATTTTCAATGTTTAATTAAAAACACATTTTATACGATTTGCCATCGATTTCTTTTTTAATAGTTTTATTGAATTACCAAATTTAAACTTAAATAAAATTATATAAAAAGATATAGAAAAAAGTGGAAAAGCAAATAAAACAATAATAACATTTTAATACGAATTAAAATTACATAAAACTATTTACTTTTCCACTAAAATTTTTTTAAAACACTAAATTTTCTACGGGCATTTTTAAATTTAAAATGCATACGGGCGGGCGAGCACGTTGAAATCATTAAAAACAAAAAAAGAACAAATTGTAATAAAAAAAACCAATAGACGCAACTAAAAATGTTTAAATCAAAAAAATATTTCTTTAACGACAACTCTTCCATTATAGTTAACGATGTTACTTTCGTAGAGTCGAAGGAAATTATAGTAATAAAAATATGTTTAAGGCTTTTTAGGCAATGGAATTTAAATGAATGGGATGGGTGGCCTTTGAAGACAGTAAATAAAAAAAAATGGTCTGGCAGTGTCACTAAAGAGACAGTGAAACGCAGAATAACGACCACAAAACTCTGCTAAAATTTTACTAAACAAATTAACATATAAGAATTCTAAATCATTTGGAATTTGTATGCGAATTTATTTTTAAAATAAATATTATTTTTTTCTTGTACTTTTTTATTTTACAATAACTTAAAATATTTATTACTTATATACTTATTTTACATAATTAAATTCAATTGAATTTATTTTTAAAATAAATTTTTTTATTTATTTTCTTGGCTTTTTTCTATATTATAAAAGCTTGTAAAAGTTATTATATTTATAATTATTTTTTTAATAATTATCTTACATAATTAAATTCAATTGAATTTAGTTTTAAAATAAAATATTTTTTTTCTAACCTTTTTTTTGTTACAAAAACCTGTAATGATATTATATTTATAATTATTTTTTTAAAACTATTTTTCATAATTAATTTTAATTGAATTTATTTTTAAAATAAATTATTTTATTTATTTGCTTGGCTTTTTTCTATATTATAAAAGCTTGTAAAAGTTATTATATTTATAATTATTTTTTAATCTTACATATTTAAACATAATTAAATTGAATTTAGTTTTAAAAAGAAATATTTTTTTTTCTAACCTTTTTTTGTTACAAAAACCTGTAAGGATATTATATTTATAATTATTTTTTTAATAATTATTTTACATAATTAAGTCCAATTGAATTTTTAATTTAAATAAATTATTTTATTTATTTTCTTTTGTTTTTTTATATTAAAAAAATATTTATAATAATTATAATTATTTTACATAACTAAATTTAATAAAATTTATTTTTAAAATAAATTGTTTTATTAATTTTCTTGGCTTTTTTTTATATTAGAGAAGTCTGTAAAAGTTATTATATTTATAATTATTTTTTAATAATTTTTTTTACATAATTAAATTCAATTGAATTTTTATTTTAAATAAATTATTTTATTTATTTTCTTTTGTTTTTTTATATTACAAAAATATTTATAATAATTATAATTATTTTACATAACTAAATTTAATAGAATTTAGTTTTAAAATAAATTATTTTAATTATTTTCTTGGCTTTTTTCTATATTAGAAAAGCTTGAAAAAGTTATTATATTTATAATTATTTTTTAATAATTATTTTACATGGTTATAATTATTATTGAGTACTTTTTTATTACTATTTTATATTATAAAATTACTATATTACTATTTATTATTATTTTATTAAATTTTTCAGAAATATTTCAGAGTTTTTTTCAGTTTTGGAACATTTTCTTTTTAAACAACCTGACACAAAATTGATTGTATAATGTATTCCTGAAATAGGGGGCATGTCCTGAGTGCTGGTCTTAGAGAGAACAAAAATAAACAGTTTTTGCAAATTAAGGGTATTTTGGGGATATGAAAATAACAAATTGGGAATAAAGCGTACCAAAACTGGCATCTCTGTTGCTAAAAGGGCGTATAATCCATTAAATTATTTTATTAAAAACTAAAAATAGATATAATCGACGTCTGTTCTATTGTTTGCTTTTTAGGCGGGTTCAACTTTGCTGTAAGTAATAGTTTTATTATACAAGTTCGAAAATGAACCGAAACCATGCTTGGAGTATGGAAATTCTTTAGAAGGTCTTTTCTGATTTTTTCTAAATTTTGAACTCATTAATACATTATCGCGGAACAAAAAAGATAAAAAAAAATTCCTTGGCAGCAGTAAATTAATGAAACTAATGAGGAGAACGAAAGCACATACCACCAACACAAATACAATTAATACGAAAGTAAAAATGAAATTTTACAATTAAAGATCATTTAAATAACATATGATGTGACAAATACAGCAAGAATTAAAGAAATCAAGAAGAAATAAATTGTTCACAGAAAAAAACCGAACTGTAAACACATAATTAGTGGCTGCATACTTTATGGGCGACACAATGTGTTGCAACGCAAGAATAGTGTGGCACACACAGAACAACAGCCAGCAAAATGCATGCATGCACGGGCAACAGCCAGAAGAGCAACAGCTTTAAACAAAAAAAAAAAAAAAAAAAGTTAAAATTTTTTGTACGCTTCATTTTAGCCACAAATAAACACAGAGGTTGTCGCTTTAATTGGCAGATGGGGGAGAGATGTCATCAATTTAATTACGAGTACAACATCATCATTATTATCATTATTGTCCTTTTCGTCATCATCATTCGCTATGCTGTTGACGGACGCTTTCACACAACAACAAAAAGTATCAATATCAGCTAATGAAAAGCAACACGACTAAACTGAATTGTTTATGAGCAGCAAAAAATTTTGTGAAATGACGATTTTTTTATATTGCCGAGAATAAATTTAGTACGTTTTATGCTTTTTCACAGCTCATGTTAACTCGTGTGTGTATCGCATGTCGCTGTTTTGAACACTCGAGCAACATGATTTCATACTTTTTTTTATTTTTTGCTTTTTGTTTTGTAAGTGTGGAGTCATAAAATCATAAAAAATGTGAAAAAATGTCACATCACAGCTTTCAAACATGTATGGTTTTTCCTGTTGCAAGAACTTTTTTTTTGTTGTAATATGAGCAGCAACAGAGCATAAAATTCAAGTATTGCATAACTTTAAGCTTAAAAGAAATTTTAATACCAAAATTAACCCATTATGGGGGTAAACAGTTATTAAAGTGACAAATTTGTTTTATTTTGTTCTGTAAAATTAAGAACACCAACAACAACTTGCAACTTTGTTTTGAGTAAACTTCTCGTTTATCCTTACTTGGAAGTTGGATAGACACCTAGCAGTTCTGGGGAACCTTCGGTTATTAGTTAACTGGTGATCAGCTTTAGCATGCATAGGAGGCAGCTGCTACCCCGACATAATCAATTTCAATGCATTCTAAATGTTCTACTCAATATTAAATTAAAAAAATTTCTTAGTGGCCCATTCCCGTAACTAAAAAAAATTAAAAAAAATATATATATTGAAAAACAAAAAAAATATATATATAAAAATAATCTAATATAATAAATTTAATCAACATGTAATTAACAATTTTTCAAACCTATTCCTGTCAAAAGCACTTGTATGCCCATGAAACAAATTCATTAACAATATACACATTAAATTAATATAAAAAAAGATTGCGATAAAAAAAGCAAACCCCACTTTAACCATACTCATTGTGCTGTCCTTATAGTTTTTAGCATTTTTTACATGGTCATGAAGAAAATATTACTTTGCAGGTGTGTTTTTAAAAAAGTCATAAGTAACTGAAAATATCTTTTATGTATTTAAAAAAAAAAAAAAAAAAAAAAAAAAAAAAAAAAAAAAAAAAATTGCCCGGCAAATTTCGCTTTTAATGATCATTTTGCGAAATGATCACTTGGAAAGCATTTTGTTATTGCAAATTTTTTTATCGACTGAATGAGAACGTTTATTTTATGATTTTCTAGAAGGTAATTTTAAAATATAAACCAAGACTTTTTTCTTTGCTTCTTATCTCGCCATGAAAATCCAGCGAAATTGCTTTTTATAAAAAAATTAAAAATAGACAAAAATCTTCAAATCAAATGACCATAAAAAAAAAATAAAAAATATAAAAAAATAAATAAAAAAATAAAAAATATAAAAAAATCATATAGAAAAATATAAAAACTAATTATTATAGAAATAAAAAACAATATGAAAAAAAATTATATTAAAAAAAAATTATATAAAAAAATATGAAAAACAATAAATAATATTAAAATAAATAAAAAATAATATAAAACATAAAAATTAAATTTCTAAAAATAATTATATATCCCATAACAAATAATATAAAAAAAGTTATATAAAAAATATATAATATAAAAAGAACAATAACAATTAATATAAAAACAAATAAAAAATAATATAACAATGAAAAAATATAAAAATAAAAAATAATATAGTAATTAAAAAATATAAAAATAAAAAATAATAAAATATATATAAAAAAAGGTATAAAAAAATAATGTAATAAAATAAAAATATAAAAAATGTGGAAAAAATTTTTTAAAAAAAATATCATAAAATATAATAAAAAATGTAAAAAAATACAAAACATAAAAAAGAAATTAAAAAAAAATTATATAAAAAAATATAAAAAACAATAAATAATAAAAAATATAAAAATTAAATTTTTAAAAAAATTATATAAAAAAATATAAAATATAAAAATATGAAACTAAAAAATAATATTAAAAAAAATAATATTAAAAAAGATAATAAAAAATATAAATAATTTAAAAAAAAATAAAAAATAATATAAAACGTAAAAGAATATTAAAAAAATATATATATAAAAAATAATAAATAATATAAAAATACAAGAAATTTAAAAAAAAAAATAAAAAATAATATAAAACGTACAAAATAATATAAAAAATATAAAACATAAATAAAAATAAAAATAATAAATTTTTAAAAATATTTCATTTGAAGTAAATTCTCAAAAAACCACTAAGACGGTAGTGGAAGGTAGTGCTGTGAGGTAGTTACTATTATTTCAGTTACTTGCTTCAATGGAAAAGTGTTGCCAGCCTAGTATTCCTTTAATAAATTTTGTAAAATTTTGAGTGCTGCATATTTTATTCAATTTCAACAATAATTTTTCTCGATATTGCGGGAAAAATACTTTATGTGGAGACGCATGCGCAAAAATCGTGCACATAAGACTATTAGGGCAGTCGAGAAATGCACGTAGCTGCGCATGGTATGCGCTGTAGTTCATTTAATTCTGAATTTTGTTTTTCCAACAGGCGCAAAAGGCATAAAATTAGCAATAACTTGAACATTTTTAGAAATATTTTTTAAAATTAATACAGCAGACAAAATATTTTCTTCCTTCAGAAGGATTTATTTACGAGTAAAATAGTTTTTAGTTGCCTCAAATAATACAAGTCATTTCATTTCATGATCATTTCGGTGTGGGTGTTTTTATTTCTGATTCATATGTTTGTTATTCCCTTAAAAGTGTCACTAGTGATTTCAAAAAACATATTTTAATTACTTCCATTTGTTTAGAGAGGGGGAGAGAACGAGATTTTTACACGTCGTTATCAGACTTCTTAATTTATTGGACGAGTATGCATGCTGATCATTGAAGATGACTTTTCTTGTTTTTAGGCTTCTCAAGATCTGCATTTCTTTAAGAGTGAATGCTATGCAAGCATTTGTGTGCAGAGGCATTTACATGAAACGGCCCCGCCCTTTCTCCTCATCGTATTGTCAGTCTGTGCAATTCAATATTGTCTCTCTTGGGCCATAAATATTAAATTTGGTTTGCGTATGACGTTGCGTATTTATGAGAATCGTCTTTTTATTTTTCTATCTTTTATTTTAATATGCAAAAGTATTTTATTTATTTTGTACACCGCGCATGCGTCCAACTTATGTAGTGTAAAATTCATTTTCCTCTCACTTTCCAATATTCTTATGCGTCATGCTAATGACATGAGCAAGTAAAACGATGCAAATTTTCTGCTCAATAATATAAAAGTCGTGCAGTTTTGTTAAAATTATATTCGATTGAAATTAATGGCTTTTTAATTTGTATTTTGCAATTCTTTTAACAAATTAATTTTCTGCGGCAGAAAAAGAGAGTAATTTAGAGGAAAAGCTGAGGTTAACTGATCTGACTCGACTTCATCGCCTTCTAACGTTTAAGGCTCATAATTTTTAGTATACGATTTTTTTCTTCCAAAGTTGAGAAAATTTAATAACAATTATAAATATTTTTAGAAAAAGTGGATTTAAAAAATTGGAAAAAAATTGTTTTAAAATTAATAATGAAAAGAATTATTTAAAAATTAATAAATATATATATATGTATATATATATAAAATATATAGAATTAATAAAAAAAAAATTAAACATTTATAAAAAAATTGTATAAAATTATTTAAAAAAACAAAATTAAAAATATATAAAAAATGGTATAATATTATTTAAAAACAAAATAACAAAATAGAAAAATAAAAAATAATTTAAAATTAATAAAAAAAAAATAAATATATAAAAAAACAAAAAAAAATTAGAAACAAAATGAAACTTTTTTCAAAAATTGTATAAAATTATTTAAAAAAACAAAATTAAAAATATATAAATAATGGTGTAAAATTATTTAAAAAACAAAATTGAAAATTTTTATAACAAAAATTGAAAAATAAAAAATAATTTAAAATTAATAAAAAAAAATAAATATATAAAAAAACAAAAAAAAATTAGAAACAAAATGAAACTTTTTTCAAAAATTGTATAAAATTATTTAAAAAAAACAAAATTAAAAATATATAAAAAATGGTGTAAAATTATTTAAAAAACAAAATTGAAAATTTTTATAACAAAAATTGAAAAATAAAAAATAATTTAAAATTAATAAAAAAATATAAATATATATAAAAACAAAAAAAAATTAGAAACAAAATGAAACTTTTTTCAAAAATTGTATAAAATTATTTAAAAAAAAAAATTTACAATTTATAAAAAAAAATTGTATAAAATTATTAAAAAAGAAAAACAAAATTAAAAATTTTTGTTAGAAATTTTGAAAATTATTTAAAATTAATAAAAAAAAAGTATATTATAAATAAATATATTAAAAAATTTCAAAAATAAATTAAAAACAAAACTAAAATTTATAAAAAAAATAACAAATATTGATAAAAACAATGTGAAAAATGAATAACAAGTAATTTAAAATGTTTAAGAAAAAGTGATTGGTAAAAAATAAAATTAATAATTAATTTAAAATAATTTTAAGATAATTTTTTAAAAATAAAACAAGAAGAAATTTTAAAGTATTTAAAAATAAAATAAAAAAAAAATACAATATATATTTAAAAATATTGAAACAGTAAAAAACATTAAATAGAATTTTAAATAAAAATTAAAATTGAAAATGCAATTAAAAATTATTAAAGAGCAGCATTTGAAAATTGAATGCAAAATAATCTGAAATAATTTTGAATTAAAAAGAAAAACTCAAAATTGTTTAAATATTATTTTAAAAAAGTAAATATTTCTTTTAAATTTAGAGAACTTGGATTGTTATTTCCAAGACATTTTTCCATGCTTTGCTAATGTCAGAGCAACTCAAAATTAACGAGCAATATTTTAGTGGAGCTCTTAGCAGCAAGTTTAGGTTTTTGGAGGAAAAATCACGAACACACCGAAGCAAAGCTTTTGCCGAGCCAAGATATGTTACATACAGATAGAACGTACGATGTCATTGAGTATTTAACAATTAACATTTCATAAAAAATTTCCATTGTAAATTCCGACTTTTTCTAGTACGGTTTCAGTATGTATGAACGTTTCATATAATCAATGAAAAAGTTCATTAAATGAATGTTTTGCATTGAAATAATGATGGCGTGTAGTTAAGAATGATTATTTGTCGCGGCTTGATATTCTCACTGTAATCCATTTCCCACAACCGCCTATGATTAATTTATTACTGCCTCACAATGTTGAGCTGTTTGTGGTGTTGCTGAGGCCCACAGCCTTGACCACACCATTCCGTACGAAATAGAAAATTAAAAAAAAAAAAAAAAATTAAATAAATTGTGCAACAACTTAATACGAATCCATTCTTACTGAAGGTGTCATAATAAATTTGCTAAGCCGGTTCTGTTTAATTGATTAACCGCAATGGTTCGATAGCTGGGCATAATAAATCGCAAGGCCCCAAACAGACACATGTTTCTATACACATACATACATACATCCATACATATCTCTTACGCATACTTGTGTATTGTAAGAATGCGACTGAACGTTGTGCTAACTGTAATGACAGATTTTATAACTAATTTACAGTGTGCTTTATTGACTTGAGACGTCCCGATTAAATAATTCCATTGAAGAGTTCATTCATCTTTGCAAATCTGACTTGTTTCGAACTCACTGTTACAAAGTTTATTTGTAATCTCGATTATTAGTTTAATGGCAACAATATTTATTGAAATGTATGCCTACCGAGTCTATTGTGCAGTTTCTTTTCAATCGATAATAAGCAGTAGTAATGGAAAATAATAACAACTAAAGAGGAAAGTACGAAGTAAGCAATCCATCGTGCACAAATTATAGTAATCAGAATATTGTTATTGCTTGCCTGCCGCTTGAATGAGATTTCAAATTGCCAATAGGACTGATAACCCTTCATTTAAATATTTAAAAAAAATAATAAATAAATAAAAGTTATTATGAATATTCGAAAAAGTGGGTGAAACAATTTTAGCCTGCCAAGCTTTTCGGCTTGTCCGCAGGAAAACACCCAGGATAGGAATCGAACCTGCGTCCACGGGTTTGGTAAACATCCCCATAAAAAACATCTTAAGGGTGATAACCTTTCAATAAATTTTCTTTATTTTTACTTAGAAATTCATCATTGATGGATACGAGGTGTGATCAAATAATAACCGTTATTTTTAATTTTTTCCAAAAGTATTTATATATTCACCAATAACTATATTGTACTCTTTAAAGTGATACCCCTCAGCTTTTTCCCGTCATTTTCAATTTTTTCCAAAAGTATTTATATATTCACCAATAACTATCTTGTACGCTTTAAAGTGATAGCCCTCAGCTTTTCCCCCAATTCTCGAAACATTTCTGAAACGCGCTTCTTGGTACCGCCAACAACTCCTGTTTCGTTTTCTCTTTTATCACCTCAATCGCAGCAAAGCGCTTTCTTTTCTGCGGTGTCCTCAGTTTTAGGAAGAGGCGGTCAATACCCCAGAATACGCTGCTTGAGGTATGATTACGGTTTTGTTTTTTTTTTTTTTTGTTTTGTTTTGTTTGAGCTGATGCGTTATCATAAGGCAAAATCCTTAATAGCTTTCCACAATTCTGTGCATTTCTGACGAATTGCTTCGTGCAAATGGCCCACAAGGTAGTATTCCCTTCAAGGTAGTATTCCTTATTGACCATACAATCTTGTGGCAAGAATGCATGTTGCAGCACGGCTTTGCAATCGAAGAAAATACTGAGCAAAACCTTCTCATTTGGCCGAACTTGATGGGCTTTTAACAATCTTGGCTATTCGGAACGCTTCCATTAGGATGATCGGGCTTTGGTTCTAATGTCATAGCCATACACCTGTTACGACCTTTTTGAGCAAATCATTACGCCAATTTATTTAAAGTAATTTGTTTGTATTATTGTTGTGTGGTTAAAAAAGCTAATTTAAAAGCTTTGAGCAACTTGTTCAAGAATTGCTAGTATTGTGTTTTAGTAATTCTCAATTGGTTTTGGAAAATGTGAGCATATCATGAGAAGCTTTGGTATTGAGGAGTTTAGCTTTTGTATTAAATAAAGGGGAAAGCCAAACTAAACATGTGCCATTTCAATTGCCACTGTTGCCACGCATGTTGCACAGGCACTTTAAGAGTCGCATTTTTTGCTTAAAATCTTATGAGGAGCATACAACTGTTTCCCAATTGTGGCCATCATTTCGAGAATTCTAAAGTTTAAGAGAGGAGTAGACCCCACCTCAATTATTTTACATCAAATTTACCCAATTCATCTGCATAATGCCAGCCAATCCCCTGGTCTGTTACTGCTCAAGAAAACAGTGCATACCTAACAAAGCCATCAGGAATTAAATAAAATAATAATCCCTGCCTTTAAAGGAAAATTGCCCATCAATTGCCGCAAGACATGCCATACAAAAAATGCAGAAAAGCTTTACAATCAGGCCAGAAATAATAAATAAATGAAATAATTGACAACAACAAATTCGAAATAATAAATTCATACAAATTCAATGCAATTTGGAAATTGAGAATGCAACCAAAAAAATAGAAAAAAAAAATTAAATAAAATAAAATACATGAATGAACTATTATTGATTTCCAAGATAAATAAGCAACAAAAAAGGCCACAAAAAAAGAAGAAGAAAAAGAGGTCACAACCATAATTTTCTTTTATGCAGTTGAAAAATCCCACAAAAAATATTAAATAGAACACAATTTTATTACGAAAACAAATTATAATATAAAACGTGGTGTTTGTTGTTGCCGTTGCAGTTGTGGTTTTAGAATTTCTTCCACAATTTAGTGTTTCTACTTTTTCTAGTTTCTTGAAAAATTTATTATCTCTAATATTTATTTCTCCTCCATCGGCAATCTTTTTGGGGTTTTCCTCCACTCAGGCACGTATTATATCAGTATTTACGCAACATTGATTTTGTTATTGAACTGTTTGGTTGTGGCTGGCCTGTAGGAATGTATTATTTCCTTGCCTGCTTTGTATAGCGACGTACAGCCTCACACACACACACTGCATATATATATATATATATATGTGTGTGTGTGTGAGAATGTCTGTACATATGCAGGCTTTTGCTCTTGTACTACTGTTATTATTATTTTGTGGTTTTATTATGTTGTCTTCAAGATTATGTTTTTATCAGCTTCAAGCTGCTGTTACTTGTCTCTGCTCAGTTTTTGGGTAATTTCGTTTAATGTTTGCTTCTTCTTAAAAAGTCCCCTCCCTTTTTTTAAGACTAAATCAGTTCTTATCTTTACCAAATGATCTCAATACTGTCTACTTTGCATTCAAATCGGCAGATAAGAAACCAATTTAAAAAAAAAAAGAAGAAAAAAATTAAACATGTTGCACTTGAAGAAATAACACCAGTTAGCCATAGTAATTCTCGTTTCGTTTCTAATAATTTTACATGAATTATACTATATGCGAAACAATATTATAATCAATTACATTTTAATTATATTCAATTAAAATTATTGGAAAATGAAATAAATCAAAGATTTTACAGACATCCTTAATAATCGTGCCCACTAAAAAATCCGCAACACAATGCAATTGCAATATATATGTGTATAACCTTTATTTCCACATTTGCTTAAGCATTGTCAAATATGTATATATATATACTTATGTAATGATTTTGTGCAAAATCTCTTAATAGATTAACAATAAAAGACTTGCAATTTATTAATAAATTGTATATTTTCTGTTACAACTGTTCTTTCTTACGTAATAATACATGTATTTTTTACTTTAAATTTTCTTTTGAAGTTTTATTGTTTTCTTCCGATATTTAACAGATCTACGTCCAACTCAGCCGTGTTCACAAAATTATCTGGTAATTTATTTTTATCGCATCTTTAACGCCTTAAACCATAGATTTAATCTAGTCGATAACATTAAAACATATTGGACTCACATGATTCCAACGACGGTAAATAATTTTTTCCCTGCTAATCAAAAACAAACACGGTGGAAGAATTGGAATTAAATTTCGTCTTAACGTGTATTAATATTTCCCCTTTTAATTTAATAACTTTTTAATTGGTTTTGTTCACTAATTTTTGCCTGAGGATTGAACTAAATATTGCACATAATTTCAGATATTCCTACCAATCGAATATGTATTAAAGATTAATATTAACATTGATTTTTCGATCAAGACTATGACTCTGAAGAAAAATTTTTAAGATTGTGAACAAAAATTTTTTGGAACATGTTTTTTGCTCACGTGATTAATAATAAAAATAATTCACTAGACAAAAAAATGAATAATATATTTTTTCATTTTTTTTTTTTTTTATTTTTTATAAAAACAATTTTTTATTTTTATTACAATTTATTTAATTGCTTCAGGAAATGGTTGTTATAAATTACAAAAAATTATTTATAATTTGTAAATAAAATCTCAATTTTTAAATTATCTCAGTATTACAATAATATATATTATAAGGAAAGTTTGTTTAATAAAATTTAAATAGACTAAACTAATAAACTAATATTTTTTATAAAAAAAAAATACTTCAAATACTGCAACATATTTTTGTAATTATTTATTGTAAACAATTTAACATACATATAACTTTTATAATCATAAACTAATAGAGCTGCCAAGTTACCCCAACACTGCCATGACTTTTATTATATATCTCATTGCACATTTATTTAACCAAAAAGAAAATAATCTTTTATTTTAGAAATTATAAATTTCTTCATAAAAAAAATTAGCAAAATTTCGACATGTTCTTGAATGTCCTCTTTAGTCAATTAGTTTTAAAATTCTAAGCAATATCGGGAAATATTTGAAATAATAAATCTTATAAAACAATTAACAGCAATTAAAAAAAAAAATAAAAAAAATCAAACTTTACATTTAAAAATGATTTGCATTTTAAATTCTTTTTCCTTTTCCGTTTCCGTTTTTAAATAACATATGCCACATTCCAGCTCGTTTAAAATTAATTCTCTTAACAATTAAAACTTTAATAATTTTCCGCCTCCCTAACAAATAACAATGTTTTTAATTATTTTCGGTAACTAAAAGGAAAGTATTCCCAAAAGATGGTTAATGATTTAAACTATTACAGTGAGCAGAGATGAGCTAAAATAATAATTTACAATAAATAATAAAATACAAGAACCAGATTTTCAATACCCAAAATTCTTTTCTACATTACAAAGTAAAAAAAAATCTATGAACGTGTATTTAATTATTTATAATATTGCAATAAAGCGAACGGTACTGCTTCCAGAAGTTTACTGTAAATTCGAAGCACAAGACTATTGGCGTAAAAGTCAGGAGTATATTTCTTTATATTTTTGTTGCTTATACATTTATTGTGTTATAAAGATGTCGCGTCAAACCAGTCTGAAATCGGTTGTCAGTTGATTTTTAATTCCCTCGATCACGCCTAACTAATGTTTATTTTAATGTTTTATTAACACTTTGAGAATTATTTCCAGTCAATTAAATAATATTCTGTGTTTAACGAATTATTAAACTAAATACCGAAGAAAAAAGCACTTTCAAGTGTTAAATAATTAGCGACAATACTTGTTCATTGAAACAATGAAACTATTCATAAATGCCATGACACATTGCATTATTTCCCAAGGTGAAAATTTTTTGTAAAATATACTCGTATAGATGATTGGAAATCGAGATAATTTTGAAAATAAGGGCGAAAAAACCGCACACTTACCAATTTGTGTGAGCACTCGAATAAAATTTAATTGATTATTTTAACACGTACCTGAAATGAGAAATAAAATGTATTTATAGATTCCATTTTAATATAATTGTAAAAATATTAATATATTAATTTTATTATTTCATACGATTCCTTTTTTTAATTTGAACACGACATTCCTTAATATCGACAAAAAAGAAGACTAAGAATCAGAAATACTCTTCTTTTTAAACGCAGAATATTTCAATGATATCGACAGATAAAATACCAGAAAATTATTATTCCTATAACTGTTTGCATTGCGCGTGTACAATCTTATTAGTTCAACATATAAAAGTCACCAAGGTATATATGTATGTATATAGCGCCTCGCATATGCGTTTAATAGAAAAATAAGCAAAAATATGCATTAAATAATGATATAAGCAAAAAATAAGCATTAAATAATGAAAAAAGCAACAATATGCCTTAAGTAATGAAATAAGCAAAAAATAAGCAATAAATAATGAAAAAAGCAACAATATGCCTTAAGTAATGAAATAAGCAATAATATGCATTATATTATAATGAAAAATGTAAAAATATGCCTAACGAAATAAGCAGTAATATGCACAATAAATGAAATAAGCATATATATGCATTAAATGATAAAATAAGCAAAAATATGCATTAATTAATGAAATAAGCAAAAATAAGCTTTAATTGATGAAATAAGCAATAGTGTGCATTAAATAATAAAATAAGCAAAAATGTGCATTAATTAATGAAATAAGCAATAATATGCATTACATGATAAAATAAGCAAAAATATGCATTAATTAATGAAATAAGCGAAAATAAGCTTTAATTGATGAAATAAGTATAAATATGCATTAAATAATGAAAAATGTAAAAATATGCCTAACGAAATAAGCAGTAATATGCACAATAAATGAAATAAGCATATATATGCATTAAATGATAAAATAGGCAAAAATATGCATTAATTAATGAAATAAACAATAATATGCATTAAATGATAAAATAAGCAAAAATATGCATTAAATTATGAAATAAGCAAAAGTGTGGATTAACTCATGAAATAATCAAAAATGTGCATTAACAAAACGATTCTGCAATTATTGAGAAAAGAAAATCTGGCAAGGATAATATATTTTACAGGGAAAAAGTAAACCAATCACAACAATAATTTTTAATCCCGTATGTTTCTTTCACAGAAATACTTATTACACTATGTACGTATTATTATGTCTACGACTGTCATTTTATTTATTCATATTCATAAGTAGACCGAGAAAACAACGTTTCAAACATCACTCAAGCATATTGACTGAATATTTATTCGTTTGCCTTAAAATCTCTTAAATTTCTTGCTTCCAACTCTTCACCAGTCGTTGTGCTTTTACGGACAGCCACACAAACACATCAGTCTTGTAATAATATTTTGTTTTATTCATGATTTATTTTTCCCAATAATAATAAAAAAAAAGAAGCAGCAACAACTGCAACCAAAAATGAAATGAAAAATACAAGATTATTAAAATAAATATTTTATCGTAATACTGCTGCTGCAGTACACCGCAACTTCTTTAGCTGTGGAAGAAAAATTATTAAAAAATGCAATATTTTGTGAATGTACAGGGTTTTCCAATTAGAAGTTTCAAACATAGAAATTGTAATATTGGCGGTGGTCGGAAGCCGTGGGTATCTAAATTCTGAATACCTGAAGAACTTGTAAGTTTTTAAACAAAACACGGTGTAATACCCCTTTCAGACATAAATGGTAATTTTGGGCATTATATTTCAAACAATTAAGTGTTCACACGTGATATCAAAAATAACGAAAGCAACTTTTTCTTTTGTTTTTGTTTTTGACATACACAAATCAAGAAGAGCAACTGTTTTACTGTGTTTGACATTTTAATTATTTTGGCATTTATTGTTAAAAGGCAACGCTGAGCATACGTTATTGGCACTTACCAGTGTGGCCAATTAAATAGATTAATTTATTAAACTAAGTGGAAAATTTTTAATTATACAATAATAGATAAATAATTATACAATTCAGTTTTATGTGTAAAGGGTGTTTAAGACAGTCTGTAAAATGCCCCATTCCAAGTGGCTCTTTAAGGCCTTGATTCACTATCCTACACAATTGTACAGTCGACTGGAAAATTATGACAGTGTGTCCAAAAAAATGTGACAGAATTTTTGGTCAGATCGTAAGATAGGCAAAATTTAAATTTTCTATGCGATTAGAGTTGCATTTAATGAAAGCAGCTGTTTGACAAAAAAAAAAGTCAAGGCAATTTTGATGAGAGTTTTTAAAATAGATTGGAATCACATCAGATTATTATTAATTATTCGTACGCACGAATTCACTTCTTCAGATCGTTAAATTGTTTCAAAAGAAAAGAAGTGTAACAAAAATGGCATATCCTTCAGAACAAACCAAGAATATTTCACTTTAGCGAAGTATGAGCGGGGAATATTTAATATGAATTTTAAGCTTTTAAATGGGTTGCTGAAGCATATTCGTTCCGCCATTTTTATTAATGGCATGGCTGGTGTTTACCTTGTCATCTGTCAACAACTTACAGGCTGATGAATGGCCAAGAAAATACCACTAGAGCGACATAGGTAGACAAAAGTATTACCCTACAAGTGCCGTGTAACTTTCCAGGCCCCGGTTTTTCAAGTCCTAATTAATTTCTACGTACAAAGAAAGTGTTTAAGAAGAAAACATGCACTCTACTGGTTTGCTTACAAAATTTGAATTTGATGAAGTAGCCAGTTCACAGGCTACTGCCACGTCATTAGTGATCGCAATTAATTCCCTAGAATCATCTATCAGGTAAACTAATTATGAATGTTACATCTCTATAATTAAACTCATTAGACGTTTTTTCTATAGGGCACTTAGAAACTTTACGAATACAATTATGTGTGTAAGTAATTTTCTGCTTTAACTTGTTTCAGTTGTTGTTGTGGCAGAGGGAGGGGTAAGCAAGCCGGCCTTTAAGAAATGTAATAAAACACTTAAGTACTTAAATAATGTATTTTTGAGCAACTGACAGCCATTCGTTGTTTATACAAAAATACACACAAAAATAATAACTTGCCACAAAATGTTGTGTATTTATCCTGCAGCACTTGAATTTGTAACTGGCCCCTGGTGGCTGCAATTTGTGTGAGAAATGAAAATAACGAATAACAACAAATAATTTGTATTTTTAAGACCCCAAACTATACAGCAATAAATAATTACAAGTCATAATAACAACTAATGGATTTAAACAAATTTGTAAAAGAAAAACAGAAAAGAAGAAGAAACCAGTGCATATAAAAACATTTAAAAAAAGAAAAAAAAAATCCTTGTGTATCCTTGCAAAGACATTTCCTCTAATTAAGAATTTCTGTTTAAAGGGTAAGAAAGAAAAAATTCATTTTTTTCTTTCAAACAATTCTTAGAAGATGCTTGTCCCTGTCCATGTTTTTAGCACTTTAGACCTGTTTCCGTTTTAAGTCCCCTGTCAAACAGTCTCGCACACATGCCATTCCTTCCTTTTGTATACAAGTGTTTTCGTTTTGCTCATCTCGTTTTAATTTCTTTTTTTTTTTTGGTTTTTTGGTTTTTTTTATTAATTCTGTTTTGAGTTTCTGTGTAACCCATAAATATATTTTGTTAGATTTTTATTTTTATAATGAAAAAGTTGTAGCAGTGAAAATAGAGAACATGAAAATTTGTTTTACTGGAAATTGCAATTAAATGCAAACAGATTTAAACGAGCATATGCAAGCACTCACTCGCATGGTGCAACATGCCACACTCATATGAGCACTCATATGCATGTGTTTGTATTCATTTATTCAATTGCAGTGTTTGAATTAAAGTGACAAACGATCTGTCAAAACATGCGCGCGCAATGTGTTCTGTTAATAAGCGCAACATATTCAAGCATTTAATTAAAACACTGAAAGAAACTGCCTTATTGGGAGCTCAAATTGCAAAATTTTCTATTGCAGAAAATTACTGCTGATTTTTGAATTCCCTTGACTTGCTACATAGTAATGCAGATCACCAGGATGCTATGAGAGTGTGATACCCCCCAATAATTATTTCCAATTGCATTAAATAATAATCAATAGAGTTCTAAGCATAAGGAGCAGAGGTTTCCCTTACATAAATTAAATTCTTTGAATTAGATTAAACATTGAATATAAATTGTAAGCGGGCCAAAGTGTGGAACAGCTGCAAACCTGAAAACCCCACATGAGAGGTTGCTGATGATGTAGGATTTGGGTTTGGTCATTAAAAATCCACTCTAAATAACTTAAATTGAGGTCTCAGCTGATTGTAATGATTCACTACACTACTTGTTAAGCCAGATCAACAAGGAGGCAAGCAAATACCAAATACCCCTCATTAAATATATTCAATTGCACTAATTAAAAATCAATAGAGTTTTAAGCATAAGTAGTAGAATAAAAGTCCTTAAATTTTATTAAACTTTGGATGTAAATTATTGGCGCGCCAAAGAGTGTAACTGCTGTAAATTTCAAAACCCCAAATGAGAGGTTGCTGAAGATGAAAGATTTATGTTTGGTCATTAAAAATCGAATCTTAAGAAATTAAATTTATTCAAATATTCTAATTAACAATAGAGAGGTATCAGCTGATTGCTATGATTCACTACACTACTTGGTAAGCCAGATCAACAAGGAGGCAAGCAAATACCAAATACCCCTCATTAAATATATTCAATTGCACTAATTAATAATCAAAAGAGTTCTAAACATAAGCAGTAGAATAAAAATCCTTGAATTTTATTAAACATGGGCTATAAATTGTTGGCGCTCCAAAGAGTGTAACAGCTGTAAACCTCGAAACCCCACATGAGGGGTTGCTGATGATGAAATATTTATGCTTTCAATTGATATATTCTTTGATCATCAAAAATACAACTTAATTTAGTTGTACCAGCTGATTTCTATTGTTATTTGCACTATGTGGTAATACACGTCATCTGGAAACCAGCTGGTGATACCCCTCAAAAATCAATTTCAATGTATTTTTCAAAACAAATTAATACTCGGCCATTTTGAGCAACGCAAATATGCATTTTATTTTCCTGTGAACTAAAATTAAATAAATCACTGAAATAAACCATTGAGGGTTATCAGCTGATTGCTATGATCCATCACACTACGCTGATATTCAGTAATTTTGAGCAACTGCAAGAGTTTTTCTCTGTGTACTTTAATTTGATATCGCAGCTGTATAATCTCCATAGTTGCTGACGCTGTAAGTTGTACAAACAGTCTGCCTGATAACCTTTCAGAAAGCCAAAATATGTGTGTCAATTAATTAAAGATTGTTTCATAGTTTTAATAATTTATTCGTGGAATTCTGAAATATTTCATTTGAAAACTGTTATTGTGTTTAAACTTTCTTAATTTTTTTTTTCCTTATTTATAAAAGCAAAAATTTTTTTTCTTCTTTTTCGTTTTAGGTAAGTCGAACGAGCGAGCTTATGCATAAGATTAATACACTAGTTTGCGAATGCAACCATGTTGAGTAAGTTATGCTGGGGTTTTGCTGTAAATTAAAAGCGAAAACTTGCATGGGATTAAACAAGTAAGATGAAATAATTAAAATTATTTTTATAAAAAATAGAAACCAAAAAAAAAAAAAATAAAATAATAGAAAAAATATGACAACAACTGAAACCATTTTGAATACAAAACATTTAATTTGATTTCGTCTTGAAGTACAAAATTTGTTATGCAAATTTTTTTTGGTTTATTTAATGATTTCATTTCATATCGCAACTTCCTCGTCTTTGGCTTTGTTTTGTTATAAATTTATTTATATTTAAGTTTTCGTCTTCTTCTTTCCCGGCATTAGAATTGCAATAAGATTTCTTAGCACAGAAATTTTAGCTGGAAAAGCAAAAAAAAAAACTGCTGTAAGAGATCATAGAAAGATAGAAAAGATACTGGCAGCTACAGAAGAGTATTGGAATTGCCTTGACTTGTCTTGAGTTGTTGATATGACTTGATGCTGCTGCCTGCTGCCATTTCTTGCAACTTTATGCATAATGCATTGTATATGTAATTTTAGTTGGCGTTTGGCTGTTCTTGTTGTTGTTGTAGCAGACTTGACTACAGGAACGAATATTAAATTTACAATTTTTACAGAATAATGAGCATTTTTCTCCTTGCAAACATTTTTCTTTATCTTATTTGTAAAAAAAAAAAGTAATAAATATTTTATCAGTGTAAGTACAGAAATAAGTAACAGGAAAATTCTTTAGGCAAGCCAGTAAAGGGTTAAACATTAATATCCATTCATAATCAAATGAATCGAATCAAATGGGTTAAAAAACTAGCAGTTTTAGGTAAACAGTTTGCGTGAAACTATGATTGATAAGATATCAAATAATGGGTGATCAAAATTGGTGTATTTTATATATCCTATATAAAATGAAAAATTATGTCGGTCAAGTGAACCCCTCTACTGGTTCGGCAGGTTCCCAATCTTTTTTCCAATAAACTGCGATCAATAGCTCATCTCTCTGCTCTCGAACTGTAGAGGTCTTATTGCTCTGTCCTTGCGATTTCAACAAGCAAAAATTAATTCCTTCAAAATTATATAGAATTTTATAAAAAAAAAAAATCAGCTGCAAATCAGCTGTGTGGCCTTTTCAATGCGTTCATTAAAAGAAACTATTGTGGACAAAAGAAAATTCATACAAGTTACGACAACTGCCTCATTAGAACCCCTCAGTTCCGGTACTGGAGAAGTGACCAAGAGTGACTGCACCATTTCACCAACAAAAAATATGTTTCACTGTACTTTTTTCCAATTTCACAAATTCTGTAGAAAATTATTTTAGTTCAAAACAGTTTATTATTGATGCGATCTTTTCGAGTTTTAACTGTATAAAAAAATATATATAATTAAGGGTTCAACTATAAAATCGTGACTATACTTCTTACAGCCAAGAAAATAAAAAGTTTTGTTTAACTGCAAACGAAAACCAATTGAGAATTACAAGCTGCACTATCACACAAAGTTTTGAAAAGCATTATCACAAGACAACACAATATATATCTATATATATATATATATTTTCTTAGTTTTGCTTTATAGACTCTGAAAACCAATTGAGAATTACAAGCTGCACTATCGCACAAAGTTTTGAAAAGCATTATCACAAGACAACACAATATATCTATATATATATATATATTTTCTTAGTCTTGCTTTATAGACTCTGTCTAAATAGACACCTAACAATTGACACTAAACACACTATATATGAGTAGAAAAGATTCCACTCGATACGAAAATAGTAAAAGAAAAAATCCCATTTGAATTGATTATTGAGGTCTGATTACAACTTTCATGTGGGTTGAACTTTCTCATTTATTTCCAATCACAAAAGATGATCTGCATTTACATGCAGAGAAATAAACATTGAACCCACCTGATACCTGATGCAACGAAATATTCACTTTCAATTTATTTTTATATAAAAAATTTATATTCTGCTGAATATTATTTTTATGGAATGTTCAGATACAAATATTGATAACGCCCATAAAATATAATAAAAATTAAATTAAGAGAAATAGAATTAAAAGGTAAATACAATAATGGCGACTATACAGTTTATTTTGATGTCTGAACAGGGTATTACGAATGATATCACCCGCAAAACATTCTTCACAAAATTGAGTTAAGATAGCGGTACACTAAAGGGAGGCCCAACCATAATGCACAATGATATTAATCTGGTGTCATTTTTCCTCAGTGGATACGCTGACAAACCGAATTGCCGCAATTGAGCAAATGGGAATCCACGAGTGATTGCTGAAAAGCCGATACATTCACAAAGAATGACAAGGCTATCTAAGACAGATCGGTCGATCCAGCACTTCATGTGAGGGGTTCACGCTTTCGTGATAATAACGATATGATGCACGTTATGTGATGCCAGTGGGATAATAACGCTTAACACTCAGTCAAAACAATGGCTATTTTTCTTATCACATGTCCTAGCAATGTTAATTCCTCATCACTAGTATGTGATTTGACGCCGTTCGATTAATCTCTTTGGGAATAGAAAAGATGTACGTCTTTAATGCCAGAACAAGTCAAATTTTAAAGGCTGAGACATAAACAACATTCAAGCTCAATTATGTCCCAGAGTCATTAAAGATATAGAACCATCGGATGCAGGTATTTCATCGTATTTGTGGCCACTGTGACGGATTCTTCTTTTATAAGAAAATTTATTAAGATAATTCTCTGAAAACTTTTCAGTTTATTTAGAATTTAAATCGTGCGTTTTGTTTGAGTCACTAATTAGAAGGCAACCGCGAAACCTGGCTTCGTTCCGGGAGAGATCTTTAACACAATCGGGTAGCAAAGAAATGAAAAAAAATCAACTCCCCTCTAAATTTGGCGTTTTACAAACTCCCATAATTCACACTACACGTCCCAAAAATAAATTTAATAAATTCGTTTGGTGTTTAGTTGAGGGGAAGAAAAGAATGGCTGTTGATCGTCATCTTTATTTTATATGACGATGACAATGGTTGCATTAAAAATGCTAACCATGGCAAACGACATGCATTCTTCTTGTGTTGAATTACAGATTTATTCAGATTTATTTTAGGCAGCCTACACAATGTTACAGACGTTGCTTGTTGCAGAAAATGAATGCAGTGAATTGAAAATTTTGACAAGAGTTGTTTGGTTGCACATTGTGGGCAAAATGAAAAGAAGCCTGCCTCAACTGCACATTATTTTGATGCACACAGTCAGCCAGCAGTCAGCAAAGGAATTGCCAAGGCAACCTCAGAACCATGTAACCAAGTTAGTTAGTAACCAACCATGTTCCTCACAAAGAATACAACAAAAAAAAAAAAAAAAAAAACATGAAGCTTTTTGTTTTCATATGTTAATGTCGCCTAATCAATCTCTACTGGTTTGTTTTATTTGTTCCTTATTTAATTTTTTTTCCAGCCTACCAGACACCAGCAGATACTCGTACGTATTGTAATGCAGTCGCACGTAAATAAATTTATTTTCTCCTTTGCATTGTAGCAAGAATTTTTGTTTACGAAAGAAAGGGAATAAAATTAACATTTTATTTGAAATTCATAGATGTGTTGGCATAAATTTAATTTTGTGCTTTAAACAACAAAATGTAACCAGCAATCGTTGCAAGCAATCACCATCACCAAGCCAACTCAGCCCAACCAGTCATCACCAATCATTCCTTACAGTTTTAGGCAATTTTATCGTTGCATTCGTTCTCGTCTCTGAAAGGCAAACGATTTTTGCTTCTTGTGGGCTGCTATAAAGTTGTGATGTTGGCAGCATCATCGGGTATTTGTAGAATCTTGTTAAGAATTCATTTTTAGAATACTTTTCTTATAATATTTTCTTCTACGCTTTTGCTGGCTTCCTTTTAGATTTTTTTTTTTTTTTTTTTCAATACTCAAACCCCTTTTTCAAGACGGAGTACGTTGGACGGAGTACTTTGTGTGTATTTATAAATGATTTTAAATTACGGCATGATTTTCTGGCAAATATTTTAAATTTTCCAATATAAACATGAGAGTGTTTGCAATAATTGCTGCTCACGTTGTTGTTGCTGTTCGTGTTGCTGCTTATTTATATGTTCCGGTGTTGTTATAAGCCTGTTGAAACTGAAAAAAAAATATATGAAATATAAACAAACATTGGCTGTTTTCAACACTTACTATCAGCAGCATCACTGCCATCATCATCATCATCATCTTCATCATCATCTTTATCATCTTCATCATCATCCTCATCATCTTCATCATCTTCGTCATCCTTTTAAGATCAACAATTCCACCAAATGAACATTGTTGCCTTTAGGGTTGCATTAAACAATCCTTGCAACATGCAACTCTTATACAACAAACTATAAACTCAAAATCACATGTGAGGGAGATTCTGAAATTCTTTATATTTTAATCGGTCCTGGGTTATCTAAAACCCCTCCCAAAACTAGTCCCTAAAAAATTCAAAGTTTATAGAATAGCAAGTTGAACTCTAAAAACCGGCATTGGAAATGATAAAAAATTTAAATCAAATCAGGGCTGGAAATAAATTTTTTTTTTTTTTTAATTGGGCTCTCAAAACCAATAAAAATGTTCAAGACATCAATTTAAGTTTTTTGGTTCTCTTCATAAATTTGAGTATGAGGGAGATTCTGCAATATATGTCAAGATTAGAAAGACTCTTTACTTTATGCCAGGGATGGAAATATTTGTAAAATCACAACGTAACAGATATTCTATGAACGGCCAACATATAAAATGCAATTATTTAATTATGATAAACTTTCTGAAATGATATACGAAGATACGATGTGTGAAAGCCATACAGGGCCAGAGGCAACAAAGTAGTTGGCCAGCCTACTATTAGCAATGACGCACTACTTTGTTAACAATTTTTAAAGGGGCGCTTAAAAGGCGCAAATCTATGATACAAAAATATATATGGCATGTTGATCAAAGAGAGTACATTTGAGATGAGCAAAAATTAGTAATGCACTGTGCCATAACTCCGACTGAACTGGGTTCGCAAACTAGCAAGCTTGTAGGGTGCTATATGGCCAGCTAGATGTACTTCTAAAATAGTCATAGAGATGGCCAGCAGTTTGATGAAGTTTAGCACCTTTCAAAAGTGAGGTGATGTCTAGTATGTATAGACGACTGGATGTACTTCGGAAATACCCATAGAGATGCACGACAGTTTGTTGAAGTGGGATCCCTTACAAAAAGAGAGAGGAGGTCTACTATAGCCATTGATATTACTATAACATCTGCTCATGAAGCTGGTAAACAAAACAAGTCCAATAAAAATGAAGAAATGGTTAGGAAATGAAGGAAGGATAGAATAGCAAAACCCGACTTGGAAGAATAGAAATGAAATCCCGGCTTGGAAACACTATGTTGGTTAAATTGATTTGGCAGCATTAAGTTGGAAAGACAGGAGAAATGTAAAATTGTTATCAGGCCTGGAAAGGTCCATTTTTTTTTTTTTTTGAAGTATCAAAAGAAATTAAAATTGTTGGTCTTTTTTACAAGTTGGAAAAGGGAGCCAGAAGTTTTGAGAGGGTAAGACCGCCAAATATAAGTTTAATAGAGCAAGCCATCAGCTGTATCCTGTGGGAATTTTCAACTCTCTCGCAAACTATGGAAAAAATTTTGCCGGTTTTTTCTCTCACTGATGACTGAGCTCATAAAACAGAAATTGTTCCTGATTTAAAGAAATTTTCCAGCCCATCCTCATACGCTTTAACTATTTGCCGGATATGTGTTTAAAGACTATTGCCTGATGTTGCTGCTTGTCTGAATCTGTTAACAAAATATCAAATTTTAAGAAAAGAAAAAATACATTTTCATTTTAGTTTCAGATTTGTTAGAACAAGTCTTTTTTTTTTCTTTTTTTTTCTGAAATGTTTTCTTTTCATCAAGAACAACTGTGGGTGCTGAAGCTGCTGCTGTTGAATATTATTATTGGCTACATGTCGTCAACAGCAACCTACTGGCAGGAAAGCATATTGTATATGGCATCATCATCGTCATTATAATCATCGTCATCTCCAGTTTTTTTATGTCTGCAGAAAAATCATCGTGTATAAAAGTCATGTTCATATAAAATAATGTGTTTTCTTCGTTTTAGTTCCTTTTCAATACCAAACCAAATCTTATTTAAAAATCTTTAGACATTCATCGTTATTTTATTTTTATTAGTTTTAAGGTCCTTCTCTCTTGTCTCCGATATTTGTTTTCTGCGTTAGTTGGCTTAGGTTGTTATCGTTTTATGAAATTAACCTTTGAAAGGACTTAAGCTGTGGCAGAAACAACTTCGAAAAGGAAAATATTTGCTTTAAATAATGTCGTTGACTGTTATGAGCTCTTCGCACAAAAAACTTAATATTTTAGTCATAGTAAGCTAATGCCCATCATGCCAGACCCCCAAAAAGAAAAAAAATTAAAAAGAAAGTTGTATCTCATGTTTGAAATCTTTAATGGATAATCGCATTATTACTAGTGTACGTGCAAAGAAAAATTTCTTTGCCTATCGAAAGTCGGACAGGACTTGATTACCAAGCAAGTTTTGTGAAAAAAGGGGGGAAAAGTTTGTTTAAACCAAATTAAAAAATTTCACTTTTAGTTAAAAAACAATCAGTCATGCTAAACAATTATCCATGTCATATTAAAAATACCAAAAACTACAACGACGAACATGAATCCTTTTTGCGCTTTTTTTCTTTACTTTATCATTGTAAATACGAATAACAAGTATTCAACTTGCGAAAGCAAACGTTTCCAGGCATGCAAAGTTTATTTGTGGAAAATTTCGAATATTTAGAAAGAGGAGTATTTCTCGTATATCTTCCCTTTCTGCCTACGGAATAATAAAAAAAATTTTTTTAAATTAAAAAATGTATATTTTTTATACTTTAGTTTTATGGTTATCGGATTTTAAATCTGAGCAATGAATTGCAAAAGAATTTGACTTAAAAATAGTCTGTACATACAGAAAACACACATATCCTTGTACGTGTTTTTAATTATTTTTAGACTGCAAAAAAAAAAAAATTTTTAAAAGACAAAAAAGAATAACAAAATCAAAAGTTGAAAATTGAAAGTTAATTTAAGCAGATCAGTTAGAAATACATACACTAAAAAATTAAAAAAAAATTTAAAAAAAACAAAAGTTTTTTATTATAAATTATATGACCGACAGCGAGCCTGAACATAATATTAAAAATTTTTCAAAAACTTTTAAAACAAAAAACCTTTAAATTAATTTTTAACAAAATTTTCTTTAAAGTTTGCAAGCACATCATTCGTTTTAATTTTGCTAAGCGTTATCATGGATGTAGCAGGCAGTGTTGCCAGCATAAAAGTTAAAACACTTTTAAGCAACAAAAAAAACCAGTTTCAATTTATTTGGGCTTAAAGGATCATTTGTAACAGTGCTCGCTAATACTACATTGTGCTTTCTCACACAATTTCGTTTCTGTATTTTAAAGTCATCAGCTTAGAACTTTTAAATTAATAAGTCCCTAATACCCTGTTTAGACATATAAGCTTCTAATCTCACTAATTTTATACAGTAAAGAAATTGTCCAGTGATTTCATTGACTCAGTGACTTATTTAAATACATCGAACCAAATCTGGTTGACTGGTTAAAATCTTACTGAATAGAAAATGTTATCGATTTCTGTTATATTTATTTTATCGTTAAAATGAATGCAGAAAAGGGTTAATGAATCGTACTACGGCACTCAAAATAGGTGTTGGGAATTGACGTTAGCCACCATATTTTAATTACTGGTTTATTTCGCCATTGAAATACTACTCAACTGGGCATTTTAAGTCAGTCCTGACTACGCCTCTCCCCAAATTAAAGAGCACAATATGATTTCAACCAAATTCATAAATTCAGCAAACGATATAATAATAAGGAAATAATCGCTCTTATAGAGGATAATTTAATATTTTTGATAATATTTAATATTTTAATATTTTATTATGTAATTTTTATTACATAATTTCTCCCCACCTCAGACATTTGCGGTCGAAAGCAATTGATATAATTAAGTCGAAAAAAATAAAGTGAAAAAACTTTCGCTTAAAAAATCTTTTATTTATCATGAAAAATATTTCCTCATAGTTTATTTGCTTTGTCGATAATTCTATTCAGTTTCCTTTTCCCTGGGGATTGAACTACGATCTTCAGATGTTCCATTAAAGGTTGATTTTTAGAACAAGCGCATTACGTACGTAATGTTTACGTCTCTTAACAATAATTCCGTGGAACACATTTTTGTATGGGGTATGCGGGTTTGTATTATAATAAAAATTTGTTTAGCTTAGAATATTTCTAAAGGACTTTCGTACAATCCATTTACACGAAAATCTGATTTAAAAAAAATCTTCAAAATGGCATTTTACGGACCATATTATTCTTGTCAGTGGCTTTAAGTAAATGCAACTCTGATCGCGTAGAAATAAATAAATGCAACTCTAAGCGCATAGAAATAAATAAATACAACTCTGATCGCACAGCAGTAAGTAAATGCAACTCTGATCGCAGAGCAATAAGTAAATACAAATTTGATCGGAGAGCTGTAAGTAAATGCGATTTTGATCGCAGAGCACTAAGTAAATGTAACTCTGATTGCAGTGAGGTAAGTAAATTGAACTCTGATCGCAGAGCTGTAAGTGAATGCAACTCTGATCGCAGAGCATTAGGTAAACACAACTCTGATTGCAAAGAAGTAAGTAAATTGAACTCTGATCGCAGAGCTGTAAGTAAATGCAACTCTGATCGCAGAGCAATAAGTAAATACAAATTTTATCGCAGAGCTGTAAGTAAATGCAACTCTGATCGCAGAGCTGTAAGTAAATTGAACTCTGATCGCAGATCTGTAAGTAAATGCAACTCTGATCGCAGAGCATTAGGTAAATACAACTCTGATCGTAGAGCAGTAGGTAAATGCAAGTCTGATCGTACGGAAAGTATATCATTTCATGGTATATTTTGTGCAATGTACCAATTGCGAAAAAAAAACCTCTGCCACACTAACGTATTTTGATGGCACATTACCCAAAGTTTTAACCAGATCTGGCATAGTTGACAAATCGTACCATTGTGTAAGCAAGTGAAGCATGGCCGAGCTCATTTCTTCTAAAACGAAAGATTTTTATTTATTTGTTCTGAAACTTAAACTTTTTGGATTTCGAAGTTTTAGAAATCTTCGTACTCTCTTTTACATTCAGAGAGAACTGATAGCGGCAAAAAATTCACAATAGATTCATGAAAATTATTTTCCTTTCGTAGTAAATGACGCCACGATAAAGGTGATTATTATTTGGGAAGCCAATGGAAAATTATTTTTTTTTAAATCTTTTTATTGTAACTCTGAACGAGTAGAGCCCCTTACTCCATAAGGGGTTAAATCAGCTGTATACTACACATTTGTTTTGTTGTCGCTGGTTTTCATTCTGGCTGGTTTGTGGCTGCATGACTGGTGCTGCCACAAAGCTGAATGTGTGCTTTATGGCATGCTTGAATTTACGAAGAAAAAAAAATTAATACTCGTAAAATTAAAATCTTATCAACTCGTGAAAATCTTATAAAGTTCTTAAGAGTCATTGTTTACATACATTTCTATACTTTTGTATAAGTTTTGTGTAAATAAATATTGTTAGCATTTGTTTTTTCTAGGTTTTTATTTTTCTGGCTCATTTTTCCTTTTCATTTTACTTGTGGCATGGAACATACACAAGCACGCACATTTGATCGACCCAAGGTGCAACAAGGAATAACTGCCAGTCCTGGAAAACTATTTAAACACAAGTGCTCCTACAACACTTAAGTATTTATTGATAACATGAGTGTGAGTGTGGGGAGGATTTTCATAAGCAGTTTGGTATATTTTTAATAATATAAAAGCCTTTAAGCTTTTATTATTATTATTATTTGTTTATTTTTTTTTTTTTTTTGAGTAAATATTTTTTAATACATTTTTGTTTACTAACCAAGTCGCGGTTATTTTTATTGCAAGAACTATTAAAGAAACCCCATACAAATGAAAAACGAAGCCAGCAGACATTTATTATGACATTCTGTCGATGTTGAGTGACCTTTTTATCTTTAGATCTCCTTCAGTTGGACTAACAACGCAAGTCAGTCCGTCAAAGTTCACTGCATGTTTAAGCTTTCACTTAGTAAAAGTTCAACATGTATTTAGAAGCAGTTAATATGCTGCTTGTCTTCATTGTGCTTGTCTTCTTGTGTCTGCTTTGTATGCTTGTTTAGTTCCCCAGTAGAGTGAGAGGGTTGTTTGAAAAAATAATAGTACAATTCCGCCTTAAACTACGTGCCAATATTTTCCCATATCAGATCTATAATACAACTTTTATAGTTGTATTTAAAGAAATATCAACATTAAAGGATCGAAAACGTAAAACAAAATGGCAAATAGAATAAATTATATTATATTGCGAATTTTGTTCTTAAATTCCCCCTTTCACAGTTTATATTAATTCTGAATAAAATCTGTGCAATTAGGAAAATAATACAGATAAGTTTTCGAGTGTAGTACAAAGAAAAGTTTTCATTGATATAAAGAATTTTTGCATTGCATTCATGAAATTTTTCCTTGTAATAAAAATTTTCCAATAAATCAAGTTCGACTTCAAATAACTTTTAAATTATTTTCGATCATTTTACTATTTTATTGTTTTAATTATATTTTATTACTTTATTCAAATTTTATCATTGCGACTATATTTTATATTTATTATTTTATTTATTTTTTATTATTTTAAATTATTTTATTATTTTTTAATTTTATTTTATTTAGTTTTTATTATTTTAAATTATTTTATTATTTTTTAATTATATTTTATTTAGTTTTTGTTATTTTAAATTATTTTATTATTTTTTAATTATATTTTATTAATTATTAATTTTTTTATTTAATTTTTATTATTGTGATTATAATTTATATTCATTATTTTATTTTTATATTTTATTATTTAATTTATTTTTTTATTATTTTTATTTTTTTTTTTATTACTTTATTCAAATTTATATTCTATGTTATATTTTATATTTATTATTTTATTTTTATTATTTTATTTATTTTTAATTATCTTATTTATTTTTTATTATTTTAAATTATTTTATTATATTTTAAATTTTATTTTATTTAGTTTTTATTATTTTAAATTATTTTATTATTTTTTAATTATATTTTATTTATATTTTATTACTTTATTCAAATTTTATCATTGCGACTATATTTTATATTTAATATTTTATTTATTTTTTATTATTTTAAATCATTTTATTATTTTTTAATTATATTTTATTTTTTTTATTACTTTATTTAAATTTTATCATTGTGATTATATTTTATATTCATTATTTTATATATATTTTTTGTTACTTTATTATTTTTTTTATAATTTTATTTATTTTTAATTATCTTATTTATTTTTTATTATTTTAAATTATTTTATTATTTTTTAAATTTTATTTTATTTAGTTTTTATTATTTTAAATTATTTTATTGTTTTTTAATTATATTTTATTTATTTTTTATTAGTTTATTTAAGTTTTATCATTGTGACTATATTTTATATTTATTATTTTATTTATTTTTTATTATTTTAAATCATTTTATTATTTTTTAATTATATTTTTTATTAATTATATTCATTATTTTATATATATTTTTTTTTACTTTTTTAATTTTTATTATTTTATTTAGTTTTTATTATTTTGTTTATATTTCTTTATCTTACTTATATTTTATTATTAAAATTGTCCAATAACTCAAGTTCGAGTTCGAAGAGCCTTTAAAGTAACATTTTATGACATTTTAAATTATTTTTTAAGTATATTTTATTTATTTGTTATTACTTTATTTAAATTTTATCCATGTGACTATATTTTATATTTATTATTTTATTTATTTTTCATTATTTTAAAATATTTTATTATTTTTTAATTATATTTTATTTAGTTTTTGTTATTTTAAATTATTTTATTATTTTTTAATTATATTTTATTAATTTTTAATTTTTTTATTTAATTTTTATTATTGTGATGATAATTTGTATTCATTATTTTATATTTATATTTTATTATTTAATTTATTTTTTTATTATTTTTATTTATTTTTTATTACTTTATTCAAATTTATATTCTATGTTATATTTTATATTTATTATTATATTTTTATTATTTTATTTATTTTTAATAATTCTATTTATTTTTTATTATTTTATTTTTTTTTTATCATTATATTAATTTTTATCATTTTATTTATTTTTTATTATATTACTTATATTTTATTAAAATTTGCCATTAACTCAAGTTCGAGTTCGAACAATTTTTAAAGTAACATTTTATATTATTTGTTTTATTTATTTTTTTTTAAATTAAAGAGAAATTAATAATTGCCAGCATTAAAATTTTTTGCGCCTTTTTTTTGATATTTATTGAAATTATTAAATTTGTCATGAGTTCAAGTTATAGTTTTAACAATTGTCTCATTTATTTTTTATATTTTTTACATTTTTTATATTATTTTTATTATTACTTATAATTATTTATTAATATTTATAAAAAAAAAAATTGTAATGAGTATAAAAATAAAAATACGCATTTAATGAAATTTCAATTAAATAATTTAATAACTCTGCAACGCAGCTGGAACTGGGAAAATTTCCTTCTTGGCACTGGAAAGAATCTACTTGCATTTTCTTCCTACTAAGTGCAGACTTGCTCCGAAAATAATTATGAAAAAGCTCTGAAGAATATAATAAACTTTCAGTATCGTCGGTTTTCACACGAACCGAATTGCCATATCAAAATGTTTGCTGGGTTATATCGCATGCATATTAAATTTACAGAATTTATTGCCAACAATTTGCATTCTATTACAATTTAAATTGCACGTACTTAGTGCCAACATTAATGTTATAATTTCTTGTCAATAAATTAACTTTATTTATATAATAAATTTTTTTTATATATTAAAAAAATTTCAAATAACTTTATTTTTATTTTCTTATTTATTTTTTGTTTTTTTTTTCATTTTTAATTGTATTATAAAAAATGTTTAATGCTCCCAACAATTATATAAAAATTCATAAGTCGTATTGTATGGCATGTTGTTTGTGTTCATATTATTTAATTTCATTTTTATTTCATTTTAAATGTAATTAATTATGTGAAAATGACAAGCGGACGTACAGAATGACATTGCAAATGGTTGAAAATAATAAATTTATTATTTTGCATAATTTATTGGCCAAAGATAATTAAAGCAAACATTAAAATTGTATAGTGTGTTGCAAACCGACACCACTGCATATAAAGTTCTAATTTCGAAGGCAACTGCATAATTTGTAGACCAAATAAGGCGAAAAAGCCAAAACGTCAATAAAAACGAAGTAAACGTTTCATTATGAAAACGTTTTTAGAGTTTCAAGTATTTAATTATGGCACAACAACTTATATTTACTCACGAACCGACTATAAAAAATAGTGTTGAAGAAAGTAAAAGAATAAGTCCCAAAAAGGCTGTTGGTTGTCGGAATATGGGGAGACTTAATGTTACCGGTCTTTAAAATACATTTATGCAGTTTTCAACATACACTGAGCAAATTAGTGGAAGCAAGACATGTACGAATTAATTTCAATTGGCATGAAATAGTGTCCTGCTGCGAAACAATTCATCACTGAAAAGTATGGTTCTAAAAATACATGGTTCGTTTTAGCCGAATTTGTCTGTACAAAAATCTCATCCTTTTAAGGTGTGAATTTTTGCAATGTGATGCCAACCGTCTAACGAATTCCAAGTAAACAAATACAAACAATAAATGAAAGTGGAACACCCTCTTTGTAGCAGCTGACAGATGGACTTTATTTATATAGAGATTTTATTTTATTTATATTATTTATTTTTAAAGTTTTTTCAATATTTTAGAAAATAAATTTGCAAAGTATTTGCTTACAAGAGCGTTCAAATGTCATTAAGAAATCACACAGAAGTGCGAGTGAGGTGCGACTAGTTGAGGTGACATAACGAGCCGTTTTGTTGATCGATATTAAACCACCAAAAGCTGCATAAAAATGTAGCAAAAACCAGCTGATATCTGTCAAATGCAAATACCTTTATTTAGAGTTGAGTTATGGCGTATGACGGATTCTGGCTAAACCGGCTTTTAAAAGTGTCAAACTAATGAAGGAGTAGGAGAGAAGAACAAAACAAAAACTTGACTCCGCATTAATGAAATAGTTACGATATTAGAGAGCTGTTTTTTTAGAGAAATTAAATAAATTTATATAAAATCAAAAATATAACAGCTGTTCTACCTATATTGTTATTACAAAAATTGTTTTTTTTTCATTTATAATTATTTTGGGTGACAATAGAAAAAGAACTTTAAAAACCCGAAGCAGAACTAAAAGTTCATTTTAAAGTCATGAGTGGTGAAAGGTGGCCTATGGTTACGTGGAGCACGCTAGGTATGCGCATATGTCACACCTTTGCCATGATAGTTTTGCTCAAATGAATTCTATTTCACAGTCCAAACCGTTGATTAAAGTCCACACAGGATAGTTAGACTATAAAAGCCTATGCCGGAGGCCGTAGAATAACAATCTCTTACGTTCAATAAGTTCCAGGCATTTAATAATTTTGAATGTCCAGAATTCTTGAATGAAGTGATATCAATTCAGCTGTTATTTGATTACTTAAAACTGATTAAGGAATTAGTTAACATGAATAAAATGAATGTTCATTGTTAAAGGAGAGTAGTCCTTATCCCCGAGTTAAATGAAAAACCGTATAAAAATTGTCTTGAATTATATAAAAATGTTGCATAATAAATTTTTCGTTGCTCATCTGTCTGAATGCATGAAAATCTCGATTTCTGGCGTTTATTTTGAAAGTAGGACAAGTCCATTTAGTTACAATAACAATATATTTTTAAATTTAATAAAATGCAAAATCTTAAATATCTCACAGTTACAAAAAATGATGTTGCATACGCTGGAAAGGCATTTTCGCATACATCAAAATCAGTGTCATTATCTTCTCTGTTCCTACACTTTATATTACCAGTTTTTAAGGAATATTTGGCATGTACTTTGACGTATAATTTATAGGGATTATAACTAGCAAAAGGTGTGACCTTTGGCAGTCCAAATCAGCGAATACAATAGAAAAGAATCATCAAGTCGTTCGTTTACATGAAAGAATTAACCGTACGAATGCTGTGTGGGATAGTGAATACCGGTAGGCCTCAAATGGTAATTAAGATAATTTGTTTTTAAGAGCGAATCTAATTTGCAATTACATGCAGGCATAGAAATAGTTTCGAATTTCTTCTTCACCAACATTTCTTCAGCAACAAATGCTGTCGGTAATTCGACTGTCAACCGTTCGAAGTAAATCGACATGTCAAATTGGGAACACCAACAGTTTACAAGGAAAATATTTTTGTGCGTGTACTTAAAACTTTAAAACGAATCATTTCTAAGCAGTGTGGGTGCAATGACACTTGTAATTTTGTTGTCACATTATTGATGTTGTTGTTGTTTGGTTGTTACTGCAGTAACATGTTAAAGCAAAGGAAATAAAAGAAATATGTTCCTTAAGCTCTTGCATACGTGCATGCATACACAGCCATATGCAGGAGCATGCAATTGCTTACACTCATACACATATGAAATATTCGCCAGTAATTGAATAACTTGAACTGCCGTTTTCAAAATTTTAGCTCCTCTGCTTAAATCTGTGTAAACAATTTTTAAACAGCCGAAACGTACGTAATAAAAAAAAAGAAGAAGAAGAGCATGTGAAAAGATTCTTCACATGCTCCTGTTGTTATAACTCGAGGCAGTTCAGTTTGGTGTAGTGGGATTTCAAACACTGCACAACACTGTGTTAGGCACGATGTGGCTGCAGCGACAGCGAGCGGCATAAACTTGCCAGTATAAGAAAGCAACAACAACAACACACCTGCATCACGTTTAAACACGTTCTTCTTTCGCTTTTGTAAAATTGTTTTGGCATTGGCTTCTTTCTCCTTCTACGACGGAGTTGCAACAACACTGTTGCAAGTCAAAATGCATCAGCATCTCAAGTGTCTCCTGCGTCTGTGTGTTTTTGTTTTCTTTTCATTTTTTCTTTCCTTTTTGCCAATCCAACAGCCTGTTAGCACCAGTATGTGCATTTCCTTTGCAATGTGTGTTGTATTTTATTTAACAAGTCTTGTAATAAATTAACAAGCGTTTGCAAATTTTTGACACATGTATTTGCATCGCAAAACTCTACGGGAGCACAGAGGCAACGCACCAACAACAAATATGTTTGTATGTTCTACATTATTAAAACCCGGGGCACATAATTTTTGTGCCAAGTCGTCGTGGCATGCATGCGAGGGGAAAATTCTTTACCATGAGCAACAATTGCACAGTACACAGTCGTACAGTGACATGGTCACACACAGCAGCTTAATTCAGTATACCCAGCGCCATCTTAAAATATTAGTGGCATTATGCTGCAAGTGAAGTTGCCACGCCGTGCCACTGAGAGTTTACAAGTATTTGCAACGCTTATTTTCTGCTTATACGCCTCGTCATCATACGCCTTGTTGATATAAATAATATTTCATTTGTAGTCAAAGAAATTTGTTTAATGTTGCCTCGTAAGCCTTCTGAGTGGTATATATGTAGCAGGGCCGGGCCAGTGCCTGCCTTTAGCTTTAGCATGGCCTGCAGTTGTTCTTTATTATTATTATTTTCTTTTATTTGGAACCACTGTTTTGTTCAAGCCAGGAAAATTGTATGCATCAATTTTATAATAAACTTTGGCTGCTGAAGCTATTAGAGAAGGGGAAGTTTTTTTCTAATTCTCGCCAAGTGTTTTATTTTCCCATTAATATTGAAAGTGTAACAACTCCATCTTGCAAAGGAAAAAACGCTTTTATATAAAATGCAAAACATGTGTTTTGGGGTAACAAATTAGTTCAAAGTCAGCTGGTTCAGTTCACCAATCACTTCTGCGCATTATAAAAAAAAAAAACCTACTCATCTTATTACAAACACCAAATTTTTTAAATCATTTTAATCGATTTATAATAAATATTATTTCAATGTCCGATAAATTGAGGCAAGGCAAGTCCACTACTTTGCAGATAAGAAAAATTACGTGCGAAAATAATCTAATAACATCTGTTATTAGAGATTAAATAGAAAGTTAATCAAGAAAAAACTATTTTAGTTTTTCTATTACGCCGTTCTGTTGCGAATACCTGGCGTGCACTGTACAAATGTAGTAGAATTTCAAAAATTCCCGCTTCTTTTCACGAGCAAGATATTTTTTAATGGCTTCTTAGGACAAAACTACAAAAGTAATAAAAACCGTCTAAATACCTAAAACAAATATAAAGTCGGATGATTTTTTTTAACGATAATCTATATAAAAGGATTTTCACGGATAAATATTCCATTGAAGTTGCAAAATTCAAAAATTAAAAATCTTTCCGTCTAAGAAAGTATTTTGGGTATTTCCCCTAATGACATTAGGACGCATGCGCACTGTAACTGACAGCCACCAACAATCAATATCAATGTAGTATTAAATAAAAAGTTAATATTTTATTACATTAATACCGCTTTCACACGAATAGCAAATATCAAAGTTCTGCCCTTGATTGACCCCTACATTTTCCACCATAGAAAATTTTGAGAGCGAACCAACATGGTGCATTTCACAGCAGAACTGCTGGAAGTATTTAGTTGTGTTTAACTTTGTCAGACTATCGCACATTAAACGCTAAGTGCTGTTTCCAGTAGATCGCCAAGAAATTGTATACCTATAGTGTGAAAGAGGTGATCCGGCCATCAGAAAAAAAAAAAGGAAATATGGGTTTGCGTAGTTGGAAAATGTTAAAATGCATGGAGTCTTCTTAAAGTCAAATTAAAAGCCATGGCAAATAATATCGAATCTTTGATCTTTCTCTTTGCACAAGGTGGCTCAAAAGTCAGCTCATGTAGACAAATGCTACGATTTTTGCAAATAATGGCAGATGTGACTTTGTTTGATTAGTGTGAAATAAACAGGTGCAAAGTATACATTGATAAGCCTAAAATCGTTGCCCAACCCAAGTAAGTTCCTGAAACGTTTCGATTGAAATTAGCAAACATTTTCAGGTGATATTGACAGCCTTGTGCTAAGAGGTGGCCAACCACTACAGCACTTAATAGCTCACCTAGAAGTGTTATGACGTAAGAGCAACGCTATAGAGAAGCCAGCAAATATTCTACGTAATTACACACATACTACGTATTATATATTATATTCTCTTAATCAAAATTCTTAATTTGTTCAGAGCAGTTAAATGTCTAAGGCTCGTACGAGAAGATCGTACTTTATTCGCACTTTTTTGTCTTCCACTTGCAGTTTAAAAAAAAATTTCATATTATTGAAAAAGCAAAAAAATTTATCGTAAATTAATAAAATGCGGGAAGCATACAAAAGTAATTACAAAAAAGAGGACTAATTTGATTTTGCAAAAATTATGACTTTAGATCGTACATAATTTATCTTTAATAAAACAAACAAAAAAAATCGCATAAAACTTATTTGTCATTTTCACAAGAAAATCGCATACATCAAAACCTCATGCTGTTTCACAAAACCAAAAGCCAAATAAAACCAACCAATAACAACAGCCAAGACAAGACGTGGAGGATAAAAAAAAGCAAAAAAAAAAAAAACAATAACAAGTGAAACCCACAGAATTTCACATGAAATGCACACAAAACGCCACAAAAACAAATCCGAAATAAATAATAAAACAAGATGAGCAACAAAAGCAATATTTATATTTTATTGGTTTCAAGCAAAAAAGGAAAAGAAATGAATCGAAAAAAATCCTGGGGGAAAAACAAACAAACAAACACCATAAAAACCATATAAAGATTCACAATACAAAATATTTATTAAAAAAAAAAATATACAAATTTATTTTTGTTTGGCATATAATTTTATGCGCATTTCACATCTGATGCCAGTGCATGGTGCTGCAGTAAAGGAGTCAATTCGTATAATGATGCAGGCCAGGGAGCAGAACTACTCAATACATCAGAGAGAAATATTCACAAGCAGTGAGAACGTAGTGAAGATCCAACCAATCATGTTGACTTCACTCGTAATTGGGAAAGTTTATTCGGAAGGATTGAAAGCGTTTAGAAATATTTTTTATATTCACGATTTATTAATTTTTTTTTTTTATATTGTTTTCAAATTTAATTTTTTTAGAAAAAATGTACTCATTTTCGAGAAACGGCCCCATTATGCAAAAACAATTAATAAAAAAGGAAATTTCAAATTTATTGATATTTAAGACGGACTGCAGTCAGAAATATAAACGGTCTTAGGGATTTCGGAGTACATCGCGCCAACTCTGGGATGTGTGACTAACATTGCCTGGTATTCCAATATTCGTACTCTATTAGTACGCCAAGTAATTCTTCAGATTATGACCGAATTGTTTCTTTTGTAGACTCCATTTATCTCTAGATTTTGCATGGAAATATCTAAGTTTCTAAGTGGCAACTCGACAAGGTCTGGCTTTCAGTCTGATATTTACTTTTACACACAATATGTGTACACGGTTCTAACCTCTTCTAGAGGTTAGATCTTTTCAGGTTGTATTTGAAGTTTCCCTTACCAGTTGAGATACCAGCGGTGTTATTCAGCTCGAGGTATTTCCACTATACTCGGCTATGCAACGTGCCGCTCGCTGCGCCACCACGGTACCATTTACATGCCGCCATTTGATTACGATAATACAGTCTTTACTTTCTTCTCTAGTCTTTACTTTCCCGAAACAACCGTCTACCCATAAGCCACATCCTGGTCATTTCATTAAGCGAAGTTATACCTACTAAAAGTACACTACAGCCAAGAAATCCAAAGTACACACTTTCCCTCTGCGTTGAACTAATCACAAATGTATTCCTTATTACGCATCCCTCTATGCAGCACTGGCTAGTAAGATATAGAAGAGGCCATCTGGTAACGTTCTTCCGTCCTTAAACCGATGGCCTTAACTCCGCAATAAAAGTTCTGTATAATCTTGGAATCTCGTGACTCCTACTTGCCAAGATTTTTATTTCTTTAAATTAGGTTTCAAGCTATATAGTTTATTTTCAATAAAAAATAATTACTTATTAAAAAACTTTGTTGCCAAATTTATTGATCAAATATATTATTAAAGTCTATTATCTTATGCATCAGCGTATATATTGAAAAGTCGTAGAGTCCCACTGCAGTAGGAATATAAGGAAAAAATTGTTAGTAGATCTCAAGAATTTGCAGAATGGCCGCACTAATTATTGTGAACACCGCATACAAAAAATTTAATTTTATTTTTCCGGTCTTGAATGCAACAACTGTTGTCAAAAAGAGTTCACTCCTTTAACGTTCTGCCTCTTTAGTTCGCTAACATATTACTTAATAACAACAGAATAAATGTTTAAGGAATTTCGCTCCAACACTCAGAGTTTGTGTTATGGTCCTATCCACGAGATGTAGCAGTCGTGGCAACACCAAAGTTCAGACTTATTTTATAAGTCTGTCTGTCCGTCTGTCTTATTATCTGCCAATATATGAATTGTGTGCTTGTCTGTCTGACACTCTAAACCAGTAGACGTTTGTTTTCATACTTTTTTTCATTTGGGATATGTGTCTGGATTTTTCAGAAATTTTTGTTTTGGGTGAACAGTCGTCTCTCAGTTGGTGGCAGTGACAAGGAAAAAAAAAACAATACAACAGGCTGTTCCTAAATGATTTGCAGCTAAGTCGGCATATTCTTACTACGTTGGTTTTAATGTTGCTGCTTAATTTCTTATTTTTTTTTTTAATTCTTATTCAACTTCGACAAGTTAACAAGACAGAAAGTCAAGTTGTTTGAATTATAGTCTTCCAGCACATCATCGGCATGGAAAGCAGCAGCAGCAGCATCGTCATCATCATTATCAACCGTTTCAAGCAAGAAGTAAAATCATTACTACGAGGGTTAGCTCAAAAGGAACTGATAGACAGAGTTTTGGGTACGGATCAGTTGTTTGCTTCCTTTAAAGGGTTCCGCGAAATCTTAATGAAAATCATTCGGGTTAAGAAATTTCTTTCTCAACTCAATTGTCAGCTTCCATTTGATTCAGAACTTAAAACGATAATCCCAGATAGAAATTTTATTGAAATAAATGGAAATTATTTTCGAAATATTACCTTCCGCGTATGTACATAGATAGTCAAATTTTTTGCTAGATTTTCCTATCAATGCTGACCGTATGGTTGTCAATGTTTGCTGCCATATGGGCTGACCACGATCCACCAGTTCAAAGATAATCTAGACGTTTTATGTTGTTCGCACGGTTGGCCAAGTGAAAGTGGAGTATTGTTGAAATCAAATTTCCTCGATATTTAATTGGATTATTCAAGATGAATTATTGCATATCAATCGAATTATGAAATTCTGCGTGATAACGAGCCAAAACCGCAGCACATTCTCGTGTTCTTATCATCTCCGCCTCAATGTTATCAATTGTCAGTTTGAAATATCGAGAACCAGTTTTCGATAGCATTCCAATATCCTTCTTGGATCTGTAGCGTACCAATATTTGTTTGTCCCAGTACCGAATGGCAGCCAAACACCAACTCAGTCTAAGAACACTTTTCTCCCGAAATATAATCAGCATATACGCCAAATAAAGGTTCTGCTCTTGCGACGGTACATCAAGTATCCGCGTTTATATTCTTCATTCCTTGATATTCCCTTTTGGTACGAGAACTAAGTTCACTAGGAATTGCCTTAAACAGGATGACAAAACCGTACATTCTCATACGCTTTATCCTCATCCTTTAACGTTCCCAGTTGTATGGCTTTTTTCGAGTTGGAATAGTATTCTTCCGTATGCGAAGGAATTATCGCGTAGTTTACTAAACCGGAGGTAGCGTATTCTATTCGTGCCTAAAGCCCGTATGTTTTCTGCATTCAAGCCGAAAGCTTTGCAGGTTAAATAGTTAAAAAAAAAAATCATTCATCTAGAACAGAACTACTTTCGTCAGAGTTGGACCATTTAACATCTAATCTTCTTTAGCATCTAATAATATTTTCCTAATTTCTATAAATACGCCTAACAAAAATTTAATTATTCTTGTCTAATTTCAGGTATGTGCTATATTAATTGATCCGACGGTAATTTTTAAGAAATCCGAGAAAAGTAAGTAATTGTTTTTTCTCCGCTTTTCCAATGTGAGATTTGGAATAAACTTGTAGTAAAGATGAACTTCAGTTACCGGTTCCCTTCATGAATTCCTAAGAATTTGTTCTCTCTGCTATAGAAAAATTGGAAAAGCTTTAAGGAAATATGCTGGCGAGATAAGTTGCTGGTCGTACGAATTTGCTGCTCTTTTTATGTCTGTAATTCTTTATAACTTCTAAGTGTCTCTAATCATTTCCAACTGTTGCCAATATTTTTCAAAGTGTATTAAAATGTTTTATATACATAATATTTTTATATGGAGATCGCTTGTGAATTAAAAAAAACTGCTGAAAAGACTACTACTGAGATCTTCTGCCATTTCTCAAGGCTGACACACTAGTGAGTCAGATATGCCCCTTCATATTCCAAAAGACATTTTCAATTCCTGACATCTTGATATTAAAGTTACTTTTAATGCGCACTTCGTTTTCCTGCTTCAAGTTTTTGCTCTTTTAAATAATTTTAAGCATTCCCTCTTACATGACAAAAAGTTTTAGCAAAAGTTGCTCATAAATGATGATGTTTATGAGGTAATACGAGGATTTAAATGCTTAAGTTGTTTAAAGGATGATATGCATGATACTAAAAAAAAGAAAACATTTACTTTCAACAGTGGTGTGCAAAACAACGCCAACTTTTAATAGAATAAAGTTAACAAATATTTTTATTGAAAAAATACATATAATTCTCGCTAAAGAAATTTGTTTCTGTAATTTGTTTGTTTTTGTAAAACAAACATTTTCTACAAGATTTTTATCCTTAAAAATTCCTTAAGAAACTCTCACCTTTTTGGGTAAAAATTTTTTCTTGAAGTATGGAATTTAATAATTTCCTACGTTGATGTAAAAAGTTTCAAGCAATAAACGAGTATTGCTTCAATTAGTAGTAAATTATTTCTCTATTTTGCCGTCGTTGTTGTTGTTGGCATTTTTTACATCATCATGGAAAAGTTATATTTAGACTTGAAAATATTTGTTTGATTTTTTTATATTTATATTTCTTATAAATTACAATTTTTCCTGTGCAAAACAATGTTACTTTTGGGCCACTTAAAATCGTAAGTGATTAAAGAATTGCATGGAAAATCGGCAGAATTGTAGAATACAAACAATTGTGCACAAAATAGTAGCAGGTACTAATAAATGATGAATAACGTCTTAAAACGCCTTTCCAATAACGTTGAAACTAAATTTATAAGCCATAATGTATGATACGCAACGTCTGCATGTTGTTCTGCTGACGGCTTAGTGTTTAAATATGTAATAAAACACCATCATTTGCTGTTTTTGTTACTGCTTAAAAGAAAAAAACTTGAAGACAAAATCCCTAAACAACAACAGAAGGAAGTTGTGAGAAAAAAAGTACAACAACATGCCAAAAACTTTAACAAGCCAAAACGAAGTAGAAAAAAAGGTGAGGAAACATTATAAATGATTTGACGGAGAGGTGTTTTTGTTGCTTATTTTCCCAAAGCTTTTTGCTGTGGCCAGAATATTTTTCTGTGCCGACTTTTGTGAATTGGCGGGGTAGTTGCGACTGCTGCCAGTACGGTTTTTAATTTTGCTAATAATTGGCTAAAGACATCAGCAGAAAATTATGAATCACACATAATTAAGCTCGGCAAACACCTGTTGATTTTGTTTAATAGCATTTTAGCACGACAAAAATGTGTTTATAAGGCGGTGTTTGTGTTTGTTGTTGGGGTTGCGCATTTTACACACAAAAATTATGAGAAATAATTTTAAGGAGGGTCAGTTTTAAACAAAAATCCTTAATTAAATATTTATCTTGCATTGTGGCAATAAATTCAAATACCAAATATCTCTGAATTTAACCCGTTAAAGCGCGTACCGATACCACTTTTTTGTTTTTCTTCCAGTCGACAATTTTTTTGGTGTGATTTATTAAAAGTTTTTCCTGTTTGCTTTAGGACGTGTTTATGGACAGTTTTCCTTTTTATTTAACATTTAAAATAAATTTTTTGTTTCTGGTTCTTTTTTTTTTTTTTACTAAAATATATGACAGCTCTGTTAGTTCATGTGTGTTAACAAAAAAAAAAAACAAACATGAACATTTTGTTTTGTTAAAAAAAAAATATTTCAGTGTTTCACTGTGACTTGTATTGGAGTTGGACCGCGGGGCGTATGTACTGTTCCAGCGACATTATCCATAAAAATGTCAAAGTTTTTGTAAATGTTTGAAATTTAATACGCAACACAATCGTAACTTGCGTTCGTGTTTTTCTTATTTGTTCGTTTTGTCAGGAAATGGTTTTCGAATTGACAGAAAAAGGGCTGAAAGTTATAGAGAACACATAAAACAAAATTTCTATTCGTTTTCATCTTTTTTATTTTTCGAAATATTTTTAAATGTAAAATGTACCAGAAGTGCTCTAAAAAGATGAGGGTAAAAAGCAATTGTACAGAATAAAATTACACCAATAGCGCAGCAGTTTCTACTGCCAATTGGAACTGGGGGAATTCAATGCAAACGTTAGAAGTATGGTTTCCCATTTGGTATCGATTGGTATTATTTTTTTTTTTTATATAAAAATGGTGTTTATTTAAGTTGAAAGATAACACGTGATAAGAAATATTTAAGAAAAAAAAAATTAGAAATTGAAATAAAAATAAAACATTATTGGTTTGACTGTTGAATCATTCAGTTTAAGGGGGCCTATAATTGGGGTAAAAACCTCCCCAGCAAAGCTAAAAGCTTGCTTTGCATAAACTAAGAATTGTGCAAGCAGTGTGACAATTGTGCAAATATTATGATCTTAGATGATGAAATCAGTTCAAAGGTCTGTGTAGCAGGTAACAAATTTTCTATATCTTCTCAGTTGTTGCAGTTTTTCCATGTTGAGTTTAAATAAGTAATTTAATTGAAAAAATAAATTTAAAGAAATTCAGTGAAAATAGTTTAAAATCCCTTTAAGAACACACAAGAAGTCTGATGGGTTGGTTTACCAATCAGAGTTCATCTACGTATAGACAGCAAAAACTTTCTGTGTTCTCGCCGGCATGTAGTAAGCCCACAGGAGATTATTTTGTTCGAAAAATGCCATCAAAGGCATGTCATCATAAATCTGTCTGCTATAGCGAGTTTTCACCGTATGAAGTTTTGTTCATACAAATTCGAATTCACACCAAAGAACTTTGATGATAAAATCATTAGTGGATTCTGAAACATCTTAGAGCGTCTTAAATTGTCTATGATCTTTTTATGGGTAATATGTACCTAATAGATAATTTTAGTGAAAATTATCTATTAGGTCAAAAGGAATAATTAAAAATATTTCTTTGCTTAAAAATCCATCAATTCGACGAGGATTCAAATCAAAACTTTTATTCCTCCTTAACAATAAATTTTTTAAATTAAAAATAAGAAATACATAAACAAAAGGGGAATCCCTTCTTTTTGTTTGGCTTCATAGAACACGACTTACGCAACTGCGTAATCTAGCTAGGAAAACTGAGACAAGGACCAAACAATTTCGAAATCAAAACCATTATAACTATATTAAAATTTAAAACTCTCTGCAAGTTGAGGTATTGGTGTAGTATAAAATACGAAAAAAGTACTAAAAAATGAATCTATAAAAAGTTAAGCGCAGAGATGAGCGAAGCAAAATATTGGAAATCGAGACACAGCGGGTTCTTTATAGAATGACAAAAATTCTACAGAGGCACTACCAAAGGAAAGGAAAAAAAAACGAAATATTATGATTCGAGAAAAGTATCTGCTGTGTTAATGGTCTGAATGATTTTTCTTTTTTAATTTTTTTTTTTTTTTTTTTTTTTTTTTTTTTGTTATAAGAACAAGTGATCAAATTGTTGTCCCTTGAACATCTTTCATGTTTTCCAAACATACAATTAAAACAGTTACAGACAAGTCTACACACGTTTACTTACAATAAATTAATCTGTCTGCGAATAAGATTTATTCTGGTGTCTCTTTTAAGGTCTACAAAGGGGCGCAGGTAAAAATACTTAATTAAAATAACAAAAATAGTTTGATGAAATTACATTGTTGGTTGTGTTGCTTCTCAGAAAATTAGTTGAAGTTAATCTTATAATCTGATTTAAATCACAATGGGGCATTTTTTTTTAATACCAAATTGAATTTCTTGGCTTGTTTATTATATTGTGACTCGAAAAGTAATTCTGACATTTTTATTTTTCGTCTTTATAAAAAAGAAACAATTTTTTTTTTGTTTATTGTTGTTGTTTATTATATTTGTTGTGGGCTTATGATTTCACTGAATAAGTGGGATATTTATTGCAACCCTGTAAACATTTACAAACCGATAATAGAATTATTTTTGTTAACCAAAATGGTTTCATTATATAGAGAAAAAGTGATGCTAAATTTGCTGTTAAAGCCACTGGGAATACAATTCGGACGGAATACAATTCGGACAAAAATTTAAAATCAGATTTTCGATAAATGGTTTAATTTTCATATAGTTAAAGTTAGATAGTATTAATCAGATTTGCCGACAATTCATTAAAAGTCACTTAATTGAGATTTTCGACTTTCCCTAAAAAAAAGAAGTTCACTTTTTTATCTTAGTGGCAACTTTTTTGCCTTACTTTTAATAAAAATTCTATAAAAATATGTTCGCTGGGAAATACGTAGCAGAACTTCCCACACAAAAGCACATTCAATCAACATGTAACAAATTAAGTGAAAAAAAAAAATTTAGAAACTTTCTATTAGCACATTTCATTTAAATTTCGTAAAATGTTTTACGACCATGTTGCCACATATGCGAGGACTTCATTAGTGGTTTACAGAGTCTGTGTGCCCGGCTTTCATCGCCCTCATTAAAAGATATTGCTGAGCATGTTGTAGCAATTTTACTGTCTCTTTGTTGCTAACAAGATTTATTTTATAATATATCGTCGAATTTTTTTACAATTTAATATTTTTTACAAAAATGTAATCAAACAACTTTTGATGTGGGCTGTTGTTAAAGCATCGCGCCATCATTAAGGGGGATTCACGCATCATAAATAAAATTTCTTTTTATTGATAGAAAATTGTTTTTATATTTACAGTTAGAAAGACTAGACTTTTATATATATATAAAAGTGATTTTGTTAAAAGAGGAGCTCTTTGATTGATTTTTTTTTGAAATAAGTTGGCACAAATTTGAGCATCTTCAGAGAATCATTAAAAACATAAATTGGCAATTTTGCTAAATTATGACTTGCATTGATGTTTCAATACTCGAATACAATAATGCTTAAAAAATAAAATTTCTTGTCTAATTATTTAAAATTAATTAAAAATTCCCATACCTGACTCGTATAAGTACTACAAAAATTAACCCAACTCCCAATTAAAAGTAAATGAGAAGTGTAATTAAATTAAAAACATACTAAATTCAAAATATCAGTTTACTCTTATAAGGACTTTAGCAGTAATCTAAATTACCTTTAGTGAGCCCTTACCCAGAATTGCTTAGAAAATTAAAAGACTTAACCAGCTCTCTATCAAAAATAAACGCTCATTTTACTAAAATCAAAAAATTTAAATTAAATATAACAATTAATAAAGTACATTTGTTAATTCAATCCATTTTGACTTTCATCAGCTCAAATGCAAGTGACAGAAATACGGGAAAACAAATGTACAAAACAATACAACCAAAAGTTAATAAACTCAAACTGGTGTTGCCAATCAAGTATTTCCAAAAGCGGTTGCTGTTAGAGGCATTAATAAAATTTTTAGTTATTTAAATGCAATAAATTTCCAAAGAAAAAAATTAATTAATTAATTATTGATTATTTAATTTTAAAATATAATGAAATTGAACATTTTTTCAGTTATAAGAATAATATAATCATTCAACAGGAACTCTCTTTATTTGAAAGAAATAATTTCATTTTATTCACTTTCCCAAAGAGAATATTTTTAATTCATATCTTTTTAATTTATTTTAAATTTTATTTTTATTTTTTTTTTTAAGTTTTTATATGAGAAGAATTAAAATAGTTTAGGTCAGGATGCACTATCCTATAGAGTCGTACGAGTGCACGAATTCAATTCTTTGATTCGATTATTTTTTTAAATGTCATCAAAATAGCATTGTAGATGCCACATTGTGACACATAAATGTAACTCTGATTGCTAGAAAATAACTAAATGCAACTCTGATTGCATGGAAAGTATTATTTTATGAAAATAATCTTGAAATTTGGCAAATCGTACCACACTTGTGAAAACATCTTTTACGGAGAAGTATTTTTCTAGCAGACATGGCCTTTATGGGACTCTGATAAAACAATTTTGAGAGTAACATTTTATTTACACAAAATGGGTGGGGGAAAGACAGGCTAAGGGAAAATTCAGCTTTTAACAAAGATGTAAATCATATGAAATATTACCTTCATTTAACCTTCGAAACATCATATCTTAAACCTTCCCCTTCTCTTCGCTTAAGCGACCATACTGAATTTTAATAATGTTTTAGCTGAAAAACCCCCATTAAAACGTTTTGTCTCCAGAAAAACTGCATTTTAAATTCAATGGCGCTTTGCAGGGATGGGCATTCTCATGTATTTTGAAAAAAAGAAATTCTTAAAAAGCTTTTCAGTTTTACAGAAAACGAATCCAACAAACAATTAGTGTTATCTAATGACACTATTTCAAAAATTTTTAAATGTCTTCCAGGCGGCTCATCAAACATCTGAGGGAAGTGCTTAAATTTCACCAACCATCGAACGCCAAAGAAAAAAAAATCGAAAAACATTTAACATGGAAATAAATTGTATGTCGCACAAAAGTTGCATGTAAAACAGGGCAGGCGGTAACTCTTTTTTTTTATTTAATTTTGTCTTTTTTAATACATTCACTGTCTTGCAGCATAAAATTCGTGCAGTTGTTTCATAAAATTGATCATTTACATTTACAGTTCCCTCAAAAAAAAGAGGTACATGCTTAACGACAATGTTTCTCCTATTTGACGATTTCCTTTGTGCTTTCGTGTGTGTTGAGAATTTTTTTCTTTCTTTTAATTAATGTCATCCATACCATGTCACAGATTTACACCGCTGACATTGTCACATTGTAACACGCCCTCTCTTTGTGCTAAATGGGAACGCATTTTAAACAGGAAAAGTGCATCTGCAGTCATCCATAAACCCGTAAACATCATTACCGTCGTTCATCATCATCATCATCGTCGTCATTCGTGTACAACAACACTGTGATCTCAAATTGCACTGCCGGGCAAAGAGAACTTGTTTTTTAACGATTCATAATGATAATGACCCCAGAATAGCCAAATGACTCTACTGTACAGACATTTTCTGAATTTTATACGAAGGCATTCAAACATAAAATGACATAAAATGTTCTCATAAATAAAATTGAAATTCTTCTTTTACGGCGAGGCATTTGCGGTATGTTATTTCAAGATTCTACTAAAAGGATTTTTAAGGCTCACATCTCAGAGAATTTAAAGAATGATGAGTTCTACAGTGCAGAACGGCAGAACAGTGACATAGTTTGGGGCTGCTAATAATCTGCTCCTAATCTTAGAGATCTGCTTAAAACTATTGCTTTTTTCTAATAATTTTTTTTTTAATTGCTTCGTAATTCCCAAATTTTATTGTATCCAGGGTATTGGTGGCAATAATTCCAACAGAAAGAAATTCTTCTAGGCCAAGTAAAATCCTGGAAATAGACATCTTAAATGGCAGATTTAACCAAATTCGGTTACTCAAAATTTATACCGATTTTGGGTAACAAAAAATCGCTATTGAAATTCTGGAGATCTCTTACAAGTCTAGTAGTCCGATGACCCCAACATGAATTGATGTAGCGACCAATTGGGAGTGGCATGCATACTGTAATACAATTTTTGCAGTATGAATTCTTTCATAAGGCAGAAAAATCAACTGAGGGGTATCAAATAGAGGACTGTATGCATATTTCACTCTGCTTCATGCGATTTTTGCACTGTGAAGTGAATGAAATCAACGCATAGTGTCGAAAGGATCGGTATGTATAATTCACTGTATTCTTATTCGATATTTGCCGAACGAAATCTTTTGTAGGGTATGAAAATCAATTGAGGGGTATCAAATGGGGTATCAGCGTGAGCTAAAGCAATTTTTGCTATGTGAATTCTTTCCTTAGAGAACGAAATCGTATTAGGGTTATCAATGGGGTGTATGCGTTACATAATTCTGTATTCATTAAAAGAATATCAGTAATATTGTATTTAAAAAAATTTTTATGTGCGGCCTATTTTGCGAAGTTGGAGGATATGTTGCTTCGAATTGTTCCGCGATTCATTGAAAGAATATCAGTAATATTGTATTTAAAAAAAATTTTCATGTGCGGGCCTATTTTGCGAAGTTGGAGGATATGTTGCTTCGAATTATTCCGCGACTCATATCCTTTTTTATAGATTGTTATTTATATAGTATATGTGGTTTTTTTCTTTTACTGGAAATAAATGACTTGTTACCCCTCATAATGTATATGGAACAAAATTAATGCACGGTATGGCGGAAAGCTTGGTGGCCTTTAATAACTTTTTAACGCTACGTAGAGGCGTTAAGCTATTAAAGTATTTAATGAATATTTAACGCTTTTCGTTTGCTATTTTTAAATCAGCTGTTTTTAGACTTTACTTTAAGCAGTTGAGTGAAAGCGTGACTATTTTTTTCGACGATAAAAATTACTGATCTAAAGCTTTACACGAACAAACCATTTAAGAATTATAAAGAAAATTGAAAGAAAATTATTTAAACATATTGTATCCTTTAAAAGGGCTCTATACAAGGAAATGTCGTATGCCCTCTTTTATTTATTTTTGTTTCACAAGTTTGCATGTTATATCCGATAACATTTAGTGTTAACATTAACGAAAATGTTATCGCTAACCAATCAAGAGCAAGAGGTAATCAGTGAGAATAGCAATCGAATTATTATTCTACTGGCTACTGATTTGGAGTAGTCTTAAGAACTCTAGAGTTCGTTAGAACTGTAAGTTTGCTTGAAGGTCGCAAAGCTGAACGTGTCACATTTTTTCTTAGCGATTTAAAATGCTTTTAAGTTATAGACAAGTTATAAGTAGTTTTAAGTGTTACAATTCACTACGCCGCTGATAAATATTCTGTGGGTAAGTTTCTCTTTATCATGGGCATGTTTTGCTCTCCTGCATTTTAGGAGGAAGTCATTACTTTTAGCCGTCTGTTTGGGAAAAACATTCCTGCTACAAACTACTGTGTGCGGTGCTTTTTATAGATTTTTTATTTTCTTTGCTTTTCTAGTTTTTTTAGTACAAAACAAGACATGGGCGGGTTAAGGTTTCTCTCTACTACCGCCATGTGTTTCTGAACTTTTGATTCGAGGCACAACCAAATATTTATATGTTTTTCTTCTTAAATCATTGAACGGCACATGTGTAAATAATTCAGATCCCCCTTTACTTTATTGAAGTGTTTGAAATAGATTTAGTTTGAAAATTATTAGGTAATATTTCTAATTGGTTTATAGACCGATTCACATTTCTGGTTTTCAACTTGAGTAAAAAATTGTGTTAAATCTAACGCATGTTAATAAATGAAACATAAAACTGATTTATTGGAAAATTTTAATTAAGGAAGTGTTGTTTATTTTCTATTTTATGAGAGTTAATAAATGAAGAAGAAAATACTGAAAAGCGCTCATGGAAAATTAAATGTGGCAGAGGAAAATGTTATATATAAAATTTTAAGAGAACTATGAATTCGAATGCACTTTGTGTTACGCATTTGAAAAGTATTAAAAAGTCATCTGTGGCTACAGACCAATCGTTAAATTTTTATTGGGCGAAGGGTTGAGCATGAGTTGCTGGCGCCACCTTTAATTTTCATCAGCTGACTCATTTGAATTCATTGAGGCACTTTTGCAAAATTATTTCGCATACATTTTTCTTAATAAACCTCTCGATTTCAAATAAATTTGCCAAAATCTTATCAAGCACTTTAGCGGTATCAGCTGAGATATTGGCTAAACAGTGTTTTGGATGAAAGTCAAAACATTTTAAAGAGAACAGAGACTTAAGGCGCCGGACAAAACTTTGTAGAGAGAATCGAGACTAAAGGGGTCGGCTGAACAGGAATTTGCATGATTTTGATGAACGTCAAAACATTTTAAGGATAACAGAGACTAAAGATGTTGTCTGAACAGTGTTTGTGATGAACTTCAAAAGATTTTAAAAAGAACAGAGACTAAAGACGTCGGTCAAAAATTGTAAAGAGAACCGAGACTAAAGTGGTCGGCTGAACAGGAATTTGCATGATTTTGATGAACGTCAAAACATTTTAAGGATAACAGAGACTAAAGATGTTGTCTGAACAGTGTTTTGGATGAACTTCAAAAGAATTTATAAAGTACAGAGACTAAAGACGTCGGTCAAAAGTTGTAAAGAGAACCGAGACTAAAGAGGTCGGCTGAACAGGAATTTGCACGATTTTGATGAACGTCAAAACATTTTAAGGATAACAGAGACTAAAGATGTTGTCTGAACAGTGTTTGTGATGAACTTCAAAAGATTTTAAAAAGAACAGAGACTAAAGACGTCGGTCAAAAGTTGTAAAGAGAACCGAGACTAAAGAGGTCGGCTGAACAGGAATTTGCACGATTTTGATGAACGTCAAAACATTTTAAGGATAACAGAGACTAAAGATGTTGTCTGAACAGTGTTTGTGATGAACTTCAAAAGATTTTAAAAAGAACAGAGACTAAAGACGTCGGTCAAAAATTGTAAAGAGAACCGAGACTAAAGTGGTCGGCTGAACAGGAATTTGCATGATTTTGATGAACGTCAAAACATTTTAAGGATAACAGAGACTAAAGATGTTGTCTGAACAGTGTTTTGGATGAACTTCAAAAGAATTTATAAAGTACAGAGACTAAAGACGTCGGTCAAAAGTTGTAAAGAGAACCGAGACTAAAGAGGTCGGCTGAACAGGAATTTGCACGATTTTGATGAACGTCAAAACATTTTAAGGATAACAGAGACTAAAGATGTTGTCTGAACAGTGTTTGTGATGAACTTCAAAAGATTTTAAAAAGAACAGAGACTAAAGACGTCGGTCAAAAGTTGTAAAGAGAACCGAGACTAAAGAGGTCGGCTGAACAGGAATTTGCACGATTTTGATGAACGTCAAAACATTTTAAGGATAACAGAGACTAAAGATGTTGTCTGAACAGTGTTTGTGATGAACTTCAAAAGATTTTAAAAAGAACAGAGACTAAAGACGTCGGTCAAAAATTGTAAAGAGAACCGAGACTAAAGTGGTCGGCTGAACAGGAATTTGCATGATTTTGATGAACGTCAAATGATTTTAAATAGAACAAAAACAAAAGATGTCATATGAGCAATGTTTTTGGTGAAATAAAAATTGTATTCTTTTTGAACTGACTTGCTTAAAATTTCCCAAAAACCAAAATATTAATAAATTATTGAATCGATTGAACTTTATCAAGCACTGACTGCTCTTTTGCTGGCAAATTCTGGAAATTTTACATTCATAGCAAGGGAAATGAAAGAGAAAATAAAGTGTCAAATTATTTATGCGCTGTTCCTTTTCACTGCATAAGAAAAAATGGAAAATAATTGCTTGATATTTCATACAGCATGTGTATATCAAATCATCTACCACACATAAGCCATCTTAATGTCAAATATTTTTACTATGTATAGTGATTCTATTAGGACCCCTGGTTAATACCTGCCACGTTACTCTCATTCGATAGGAAGACAATTTAAAGTATAAATAACTTTCGACTCTTTTCCTTGTATATTGTCAATAAAAATTAACATCACCGTAGTTAACAAAATTTTAGTCATAATTGTAAGTTCTTTTATAAAACTTCCGCAATGTAGCGTCTGCGCAGATGCCCAATGCCTTGGGCCTGAGTGTAAATTCGGATTCAGAGAAAATTTGAAATTAATAGAGCCCCCTTATTTTTATTTATTATTGAAAATGCATTTAATTTCTAAAACATTTTATTGGCATGCTATCAAATAAGCACTAGCACTGCCTCTGCTACCCCTCAGTTGTCAATTTAAATACATAGCTTTTAAAAATAAAAAGCTAATATTCTACTGGGTATAGTTTTTAGATATTCACTAAAATAAAAAAGCACATCTTGATAATCCCCAACCAAACTATTCATTTTATTTTTCATGGGAAGTGTTGATTGGCGCCAGTTGCTTAAGGGCATTCCCTCAATTGTAACACGGCAGGTTCGTGAACAAATTAATTGGTCGTGAAAAAACCAAACAATAAATCATTCGCTCAAGGAATAAAATATTTCTATGAATTTCAAAAATTTTGAAAATTCCTTAGGTGTAATAAATGTAGTCGCAAAGATGACAACAGTGTGAAATCCCCCAAAGCAATAGAAATAATACATTTATTTTCAAAAGATTTTTCCCACTAAAATTTGCCGTTGGACCACGTCGTCAGCTTTTTTAAATGTAAGTTTTTTGACAGTTCTAGTCTAGGTAAATAAAAAAAAAAATCGCAACAGGAAAACATCATTGAGAAAAAAGTATCTTTTTCTTGTGTTTCACACTGCAGTGCACATACAATAATAGATACTGATTAAATGCAACCCTGTTAATAATTACAAATATATTAACAACTTAGAAAAATAATTGTAATAAATGGAATACACTGCCCACATAAAGGGAACAAAACTATATACAAGCCATGTTCGTGCCAATACTCTCACAATATATGAAAGGGATCTATATATTATGAAAATGCTTGACATAAAGTTCGCGATGGGCAACCCATCAAGCACTCATTTCTATTCTGCCGAAATATTTATTGTCTGTTCTCTTTAAAAATTCAATATTAATTATATCAAGTTGCTACATTTGTGTCTCTTCCCAGCATTGCTAATGGATCAGGCAAATAAAATTTAGCCATTTTTAAAATTTCGGAGCATCGATAAAAAAAATTAGTAAAATACTTTAGAACAGAAAATCAAACCGATTTTCAAACTCTTTAAAATAGCATTAACAGCTTGAAACAGGGGAAATTAACTGGAAATGCCCTAGAAAAGCTTTGGAAGTGATCAATAGATTTTAAGATCTCTTATGCTAAAACTGTATATGGACTCTATTTGGCTTATTCAAATGCTTTCAAACATTATTAAAGAAAATACATCTCAATAAAAAATTTAATTACGAAATTGAAATAAAGCCACTAAAATCAGATTAATAAAAATAATATAATTAAGAGTGGAAGCTGGGGTCAAGGGATCGATATTTAGTAAAGTATTAGCTATACCTCAGCTGCAACTGACCGCCTCTGTCAATAGTTTTAGAAAGTCAATTTCTTGTAATAATCAGCTGTTAGCAAGTGGTCCTTTACACAGCCCCTATTCACCGTATACAATACCGAGTAACGAAATGTGGTATTCTGGTTACCATGGACACTCGATATCAAATGAAATGTACTATAATTTCAGATGAAAGCACACAATGTCAGAGCAAACAATAAAATGGCAAGCAAAACAATAAAAACACTTAACATAAAGTTGTCCAAAACTACGGTACCAAAAACTACAATGTATGAAAAAGGAAAGTCGTTCCCTGCCAGGAACACAACTCCTACACCCTTCGTAATATGCAACACCCACATCCCTTCTTATTTTAAAAAAAATTAACTAAATGAAAATGCTTAGATTTGATTTAAAAATTAAAATTCGGTTCAAGTTGCATGTTTTTCGCTTCTCTTCGTTATAATTTGAAAGCATGATGGTTGCAAATTGCCATTCGATGGTGTCCTTAATCGACCCATAACGGATTCTTATTCTATTTCGCTGTAACAAAAACGCTTCAATGCGAATAAACTTAAAACTGTTCTGAATTCAGTTTACGGTTTAAGTTTTGCAATTATATCGCCATGCGTTTCTAAATCTTAAAGGATTCCTTGAAGGCTTTTTAGGCTTAAAAGTTCCTGCGAAGATCATGTCGAAACTATTCAATCTCTAATGTGTTCATATTTATCGCGAGAGCACTGTATTCGCTTGTCTTTTCTTTTACAACTCCAATACTCCTTGCAGTTCTCTATTACATAAATATGACTTTTTTATACTAAAATATTGCTGTCAGATTCAGTACAAAGCAAAAAAAAATTTGAGGCAGCCACAGTCATCTAAGAAATGTAATAAAATATCCTAAAATCCCTAAACACAAGAAGAAAAAGTAAAAATTATTTCTTTCACTTTTGGCGCGATTAATTTAATTTTTATGTAACTGCCAGGCCAGCCTTCCTCGTTTAGTTGACCTTAAAATTAAGTGCCGAAGAAACAACCACAAAAGCAAGAAACTCACAAAATCCACCAAGTTTTCCTAAATCCTGCTGCTCTAACTTAATCAACGATATTTAAAGAAATTAACAGTCGGAAAAAACATTTTTAAAAATGCAATCCTGGAAAAAAAAAGAAGTCCTTTTCATATTTAAATATACGTTTTTTTAACTTTTTTCTTTTTTGTTCCTTTAAAGGATTCCATTTTTTAGCCAAAAGGATTTAGTAGTTGTTCCTTTTAATGTTATAATAACTCGGATTGAGAAAAATTTAGCTACAACAACATTGTGTTTCCATTTCCTTTTCCTCGGAGAGTGTGTGTTTGTGTGCGCATGTATGTATGCATGTGTTTGGTGTTAGAGATTTTTCCATTGTTTCGTTTTGCTTTTATTACATTTTTTCTTTCTTTATTGTAAATTTTTAAGGCGTTAAATGCAGCATAAAACTTAATTAGATACGCTCGCATTAAATGGAAGAATGTAATATGTAATGCCAACAAAGTTTTGTACTACACAGTGGAGCAGGAAAAGCATAAAGTTGAGTTTGAGTAATAATATCATGTATCCATAAAATCAGGACGAATGAATATACTTTGATAATAATAAAGACGGAGTTGGTCCACATTAAAACTAAATTCTGTCATTAATTTTATTTAAAGTCTCATTATCTTTCAAAACTTGCTGTATTTGGAGAAGCAGCATAAATTCTTTTACAACTAGCAAACTCT